>CM061045.1:66427429-66784929 GCA_030762985.1 Adelphocoris suturalis | reverse complement strand
CAATGACAAATACGTTTGATATTCGCTTCTAAATATATCTGTGAGAGAAAGATCTGAGAGAGAGAGAGAGAGAACACAAGCGCGCTTAGCTTTGGAATAGTCGATATTGAACAAGAATTTCCAGTCATTTAGCATGATCGTATGAGCGAATTTTCGTAAATTATCGTACTATAACTATTATGTACATCACTCTGGAGATTAAGTACTTTAAGTGAAGAGAAATTTTTAGCAACACATTTTAATTTTTTAAAAAAATCGTTCTAAATAATAATCTACTATTCAGAAAGAGATTTTGGATTTTTATTATTTTTGCAGTTTTTAAGCATATTTTAATGAAATTTAAGTACATTTTTCAGCATAATTTTAAACATCAATTTTTGAATGTTCTAAAGTAAAGTAAAGTTTATTTGAGCAATATACTGCTAAACATCAATAATAATAATTCACATTAATTAATTAAGAAACAATTTATGAAGAGTCCATCACCTAGAATACAGAAAGAATAGGAACAAGAAAAAAAAGGGTGAAAAAGTATCCCATTTAATGCAGAGATATAAAATATTTCTTCAATTTATTCTCGCAATCCAAAAGGGACACCTGTCTCCCCATCAAAGAGGTCGGAAGAGATTTAAAACGTGACACATCCCAGAAAAAATACATCCTTTGACCCATAGCGGTGTTCACCCTCGGAATTAACAGAGTAATCCTATCAGCAGCCCTCGTAACAAAGAAAGTCCTGCTAATCGTACCACAAAGGTGCTCAGAATGTCTCTTAATTCTTGGCATCTCTTTCAATCAACCCCAGTAGGAACATTTAAGGGATGATTTAAAAGAAGAAATTATTTTGAAACGTAATTATTATTAAATAAAACGAGAAAAATACTTCTAATACTTCTTAAATATATGTACGATCCTTATTTGGGCAGAGAACCGTATATAGTAGTGAATTTTAGTGTAGAATGAAGTAATAAAGTTGTTCAAAAATTTTGAAATGTCGGTTTTTGATGTTTTTTGGGGGTATTCAGTAGATTATAGTTGATAGCAGAACAAATGGAAGAACACCTAGCGAAGAAAAAATTAAATATACAATGGAAAGTTGTTATTTTAATCTAACAATTTATAAAACACATAAAGTTATCAATCATAACTATGACTATACCCATTCAATTTCGGGGATCTGCGTACATCTTTAGGCCAGACTCTACTTTACTTGGGGGTAAGTTCTTTCAGTGCAGCACATAATAATTATGAGATCGGAGATGGATTGTTGCAAAGCCACAGGGCTCGAGCAGCACTGATTGAATGGTAGCTTGTTGACGAAACGATTATTTGGCAAAGATGTAAATATAGACCCAGAAATGTCGTGGTAGTTCAATGCTATGCTCTAACCGAAACCTCTGACGTGGAAGGAAAGAACGATTTTTGAGCAAGCTTGCCAGTGTGATTACCAGATACAGATCATGGGACCCAGAGGCTTAAGTAAGATTACTGAAATTGTCAGTTACTTGCTGAGTTTTGTATAAATAAAGCTTGTTATTGTCGGCTCTGTAATCCCAAATCGAAAACGAGGCTCTGATGGACACAGCAAAAGTCAGAGAGACTACATTTACATAAGTCACAAGTGCACTCGTTGTCTTTTTGATGTGATGAACACGAGAAGTACCGATTAGCGTTCGATCATCATCTTGTGACAAATGAGGTGTTGATTCGAATTGCGAAAATGACCCAGAAGTTAAAAAGTGGTGAGCAAAGATTTAATTCATGCAAGTAGGAGCTCCCATCAGTAAAAAATAATATTTCTGCGAGATTGAAATCAGGAGTTCTAACAGTATTACCTGAAGATCGTGTAGTAAATCAATGGTAGGTTATAAAATAGATCAGAGGCAGGGAAATACTCCTTAGGATAGAGATAAAAACCCTTTTCTAGCACCAAAAGTCAAGCTTTACAAATGAAAGGATGAGTTCGTTTGCCAGCACCTCTTCAGCACATTAAACTGCCCCAAGTAAAAAAAAAAAAAAAAAAAAAAAAAAAAAAAAAAAAAAAAAAAAAAAAAAAAAAAAAATCGTGACACTTTAAAGCAAATTTATCAACAATTAAGTATGAGATTAAGAAAATGTTGCATAAAGTTATGCCTAATAACATACTTATATTATATTAATATTAGCGGAAAAATATATAAAAACTGCAGAAAAATCTGAAAATCCAAAATCTTTTTTGAATCCCCTAATTTTATTTAGTATGAGTTTGTTTATAAAATCGTTTTTTAACAATTTCTTAGTACCTACTCCAATTCTCAAAATTCAGTACAATTTAACTTTTTATAATACTACTAGCCGCTCCGGCTCACTTCGCTCGCCTCCACGTCCAGCCGGGGGGCAAGCC
The DNA here is from genome assembly GCA_030762985.1 of Adelphocoris suturalis. Lineage (NCBI taxonomy): Eukaryota > Metazoa > Arthropoda > Insecta > Hemiptera > Miridae > Adelphocoris > Adelphocoris suturalis. Next base: position 66,782,546 of record CM061045.1, on the reverse strand, counting down.
CCCCGGGCCCCCCCTTGAATTGCTCGCTTCGCTCGCAAAGTGTGGCATGTAGGGAATGTTGCTCGCTTCGCTCGCAAAGTGTGGGATCTAGGGGATGTTGCTCGCTTCGCTCGCTCGGAACGGCTGTATATGTGTAGGAAAAACCGTGGGAACCCCCCCCCCCCCCACCCCAATAAGTTGCTCGCTTCGCTCGCAAGGTGTGGCTGTATATATGCGATGCATTACAATTGAAACATGTAGGGGATGTTGCTCGCTTCGCTCGCAAACGTTAGATCTCTAAGAGGTTTAACTTCTGTAGGGGATGCTGCTCGCTTCGCTCGCTTGAGGAAGTTATACTGCCCACCCAACTTGGCAGACGTTTTTTTCTGTCGGATATTCTTACAAACAAATTAAATCTTATAAAACTACGTGGAACCACGAAAAGTTTACTAGGGAATGTTGCTCGAACTGGAAAGATTCATCTATAAGTTCTAGGACTAATTAAAAGAAAATAATAGCACGAGTTCAATGTTTTACAGTACAGAACTTATAGAGCGGATTTCCAGAAAACTAACATTAGGTAAAATAAGGAAAAAAAAGTATTGTGAGAATAGCAGAAAAGTTGTATAGGGTAATTAGATTAAATATGCATAAAGGTCCTTTTGGTGTTGGAGAGGTAAAATAGAAACGTTAAACAAAAATAAATAACTATTCGGAAATTGTCTGGTTGAGGAAGAGATTGACTGGTTAAACCGACATAGAGGTTACCAGGAAGATTTGTGAGCTATTTAGTTTGTAATGTAAACATGAAGGCGGAACCAGGAATGTATACTGCGCTGTAGTCAACGGCATGAACTGCAACCCTACCCGTGGGTGTGCTGGTGATTTGTTTTGGTGGATCCCCCCTACTCAAGCTTAGCGTTTTCTTTAGTATCTTTCGCCGTTATTTCGTAATGTTCTATGCTGAGGGGAAAATAGAGAACCCCGCTCACACTACGGAGTCCATCTCCGACATTTCTCGTCATATATCGCTGTTGGGCTCCACACACGGATAACTGTGCACGCGTATATTCAGACAAACGCCCCTAACACGCCGCATTATTCTCTTCTCTACGCTCCTAACCCCTGTTTAGTTATTTGTAAAATCACCCGCCCTTTACTCCTCAACCAAATAACTCAAAGCCGTGTCTCCATGTTCTCCACTAGGAAGAGTCGTTGTAAAATATTCATAGAAACCATCAATTTGAAAAGTGCTTCTGGTGTTGTTTTGAGGATATGCTTTCTGAGGAATTATTGATATATCAAGTAAAATAAATTTTATTATTCTGAATCATAGAATCTGGAGAATCACTCATGGTGATCAAGGGTGGTCTTGACAGGCCCTTAAGTTTTTAAAACTAGTGGTTTCCTCACCAGGTTACTCACGAAATAAACATATCAATAGTAGCACTGGCTCTTTCCTGTTATCTACCATAAATTATTGATAAAAAAACGTGTATGACGGCAATAGAGAACAATCCGTGATAAGAAGCTAGGAGATGATAACAACTGATAATGGTGGTGGTTTCAACGGTGTAACGTTCCACGGATGTTAGTATAATCTCACTGTTTATTTGGTAAATACTGTAATACCTATACATTGATTGAAAAACGTAGGAAAATGTTAAAAACAAAAGATGAAGTTGATTGAGTAACTTCCCTGGTAATACTTTTTTCTTTTTTTCGACGTGTATGTTGACTACGGTTGGGAGGTACATAATAGTGCCTACCAGTTGGTAATTTAGTTTATGACCTAATGATAAGGAAACTTAGTACAGTGAAACTTGGATAATTCGAACCTTAAGGGATCAGTCCAAAACTTTGAATTAACCAAAAATTCGAATTAAAGACATTTTTAATAAATTATATTTTAACAATCTACAGTACAAAGTAAAGTACATACAGTAACATTGAATACTGTATTGACCAACAGAATATTGAATAATAAATATAAAGACACCTGGAATGGTACTGTATTTAACTGCAACCATAAAAAACAATCTATGGTTTTTCAAAAAAGGATGGTATTTCGGCCTGTTTCCTTGAATTAAGTCTCTCGGCCACTATAAAAGATTCCAACGCATTCAAAGAGTAGAAGTATGAATCACTTACATTCACAGTGCACACCCAGTGTGTGTGTATCACACACCCAGTGCCAGCTTTGAAATTTTGCTTTCCCAATTCATTGGCGAATTTCTCAGCCTTGGCCTGGTCCTGTTTTGGGACGGTCGGTGGGCGGGAGGGGAAGGGGAGTTAGCAGACTGTACGATGGCACTGACTTGCATGTATTTGGTCTAACGCAAACCTTCTGTAGAATATCGTTACTAAAACGTATTTCCCGATAAATTTACAATTATTATGAGTCGCAGCTTAAAATTTGATATCTTAATTAGCACACAGAAAATTCGAATTATCCAAAATAAAATTCGAATTATCCACGATTTTTTAGCATTGTTTAAATACAAAATGCTAGGGACCAAGAGAAATATTCGAATTAAAGAAGATTTCGAATTAAAGAAGTTCGAATTATCCAGGTTCCACTGTATATGGGTGATTCTCAAAGAAAAGGTCAGTTTTGAGTTTGACTTTTGAAAAAAGAAAAAGTGATCGAATCGAGCTGAAAAAAATCACAGATGCTGTCTATATCGTATGTATCGAAATTCGAAGCAAATCCAAACAGTAGCGCTTTTATTAATTCAGAAAAAAAATATTTAAAAATTTAGGCGGACAGGTCGATGACACTAGGACAGGGTGATGATGCGACCCGTTGATTCTCACCATTTGCATCACCACCCTGTCCTGGCATCATAAAAGGAAAATTTGCTATAACTGCCAAGAAACGTTAACCCTCAACATTTCAAGTCAAAAGACCGAAAAACGTGACCACTGTAGGGCAAATCCAACAAACGAAGAATGACAGAAATTCTCGAATAAGTCCTAGTAGACCTTCACAACGTTCGGCTAAGTAGATATGTGTTTTGAATGGTCAATACGAGAATATTGGATTACTAAATGCGAGAATACGGGAATACTAGAAAATCCAAAAAACATAATAGATTTGCCTTTTTCCTCATCGTCCTGTCCTTTTCGTCATCGTCCTGTCCTCGAATTTTCAGGAGAGGACAGGTTGATGATGGACAGGTCGATGACGGCGATGCTCCGGACACACATATTTCCATCCAAATACACTTTTCTAGCGGTTCTACAGTATTTTTATCGATCAGAAACGCATCTCAGAAATCATACTGATGTAGAAAAATTGAATAAAATCCAAACTCAAAAGCGGAAAGACCTTTAATTAAAGCTTGAAGTTGGGAAGGTCGCATTGGGACAGGACAGGTCGATGACGATTTGACTATATTTAGTTAATTTTCTATTTAAAGGAATAAACATAACCTAAAAATGGAAAAAAGGGTTCTAGATAAAAACCTATACTACAATTTAAGACCTTCGCCAGCTCCCAAATCCTTATTGGGTCGCCGCAACTGGTCCGGACATCACTTCTGCCCCTTTCTGTGAGAATCACCCATATACGACTATAATGAAAATAAAATAATGCAAACAGTGTATTTACGTATCTATAAATTTATCAGATTTGCATAGATCCGGCTTAGGCTTACCGTGTCATTTCTCAAGTTACATGTGTTTAGAGTGCCTTGGATGTAAATAATTTGTATAACATTTATTTTATTATAATTATTTTCAACATCTGAAATCTTACATTTGTCGAAGTCAAATCCATGATTGTACGTTAAAGCATGGTGTGCTAACCTAGAGCGATCATCAAAATTGTTGATGACTGATTTATGGCCATTCATCCGAATAGTCGAATATTGTATAGTTTGCCCTACGTGGCTGATATTTTTCGCATGTTATTGAGGATCACTTAAATGATACTACTGATATGTTTCTACCAATGTTCTAATGTAGGGGAGGAAAACAGAGAAGACTACAAACTAAGGTACTTAATACTGAACTTTCATTAGGATGTTATGAACCTCTAAGTTAAGTCAGACAGCTAATATTTCTGTTTCCTGCTTCTTCTGTACTATAACCCAGAAGATGTCTAATAAATTAGACGAAACGTCGGCCTAGTAAAAAGTCTCATTCATTTGTTCAACCCTCAATAACACAACAAGAATTTATATATATATATAAATTCAAGCTAAAAAAATATATAGGTATATAAAAAATCAAGCTATATTAATGGAAGGATTAATTACTGGCCAGCACTTTTTTAACACATCGAATTGCTCAAATTTCAAAACATATGCCTCAACAATTGCTGTAAACAGCTAATATTTAGTAAATGTATATTTTTTTGCAGGAGTTTAGTAAAAAAAAAATTTATCAAAAATGAACTAGAGCAAAATTATGCTGAAATGTTTACTCAAATTTCATTAATATTTGTTGCCGAAAATGAAATATAAAAAAGTTAAAAATCCGAAATCTTTTTCAATTTCAGAATATTATTTGCGACGCGTATTTTGCTATAAAATCGTTAACATTTTTTTTTTACACTCAAAGTGCTGAATCTTCAAGATGATGTAGCATAATATTATACGATAATTTACGAAAATTGGCTAACGGTATTGATGCATAACTGGAACTTTTCTTTTCCTAAACACTTTTCGGGAAACTTAGAACATTCTACTTGTGAGTCGAAAAATTAGTGTCTCCTTGATGTAGGTATGTTGTAAAATTGAGGAGGAGGTAGTATTCAGGATCTTAACTGAAGATCCACCTGTCTAAGCGTCTTCGGAAGGAAAGCTGAAGCCCCATCCGCTCTCCACCATCTTTATTGCCTTTTCCCCTTTCCACCCGAGCCCCTTCGGCTCCCGTATAAAAGGGAGCCACTGAACAGGAATGCCTGCTCCACTCAACAGGGTCGCCTCCTGTGTACGGGCCATGGGCCTGAGATCTGCTCTCTGGAAGGTAGGGGACCCAAATTAGGTGGAATCACGGCTTCACGTCACGCTCACAACCTTCCGCCATCCCCTCACTATCGGACTTCAAAGCTTACGACCTCCTACCGCTTTTCCTCCTGCTCTCGGGAAAACCCCCTTTTTCCTCTACATTTCGGCCACTGATGTTTCCATCTGATTTGTGTAGCCTTCCGCTGATGTGCTCTTTGTTGATCCCACACGCCCACCATAATTGCTAAGTGACGTGAGCTGACGAATCGCTGCGTAAATAATGTGTTACATTGATAGTATCGTTATTTCCCTCGCATTTTTTATTTTTATTCTCGTAGTGATGTTCCCTTACGGTTGCTTTCTGTTGAAATATCAGTTGGGTACATCAGCTATTTAACGCTCTGAATGTGATGAATAATTTCTTTCGTTTGATAGTCTCTTTTTTTTCTTGTACATGAAACATGGAAATTATACGTATATAGAGAAAAGTCTGCATCACAACGTATTGCTTGGCTGAGGGAATTTTCCTGAGTTACCCAGCAAAAATGGCTTTCAACATAATCAGTGTATCATGCTTTTTAATAGAAACTACAAGTATGAGCCCTTAGGTAGCCCGTGGAGTCAACTTTTCAGATTTGAGTTGAATATTTTTAGTAACAGTGATTATTCCAATTAAATATTTCAAAATATTAATAAAATTCTATGCATCAACATCAGGATTATCAATATAAACCTCAGACCAATCACGCAGGCATACATTCAAGCGATTCAAAACTAATACTTTTCAAGAAGTCCCTCTGAAGCCCTCCCTTTTATAGGCAAGGCTTCGTTAACCTTCGTGTATGTTTGTGTGTGTGTGTGTCAAATTTTGTCGACGCTGCCCAGAACACAATTCTCAACCGGTTTTCGAGATTGTTTCTTTGTTCGATCCCAATTTTCGTCTAGTTTTGTAGAAGAAAAAAACGGTGATTTTGAATTCCGTGATCAGAGAGGGGGAATGAAGGGGGTAAAGTCGAATAAACGATCCATTCATACGGACGTCCCTATAGTACATGCATTACTTGCCAACATGTTTGCAATAACATTCCTTTTACTTCCTACCCTTTGTGCTGTGATCATAATTGTCAATAATGGCTAAAACTGTACTAATATTGTACGTTATTGCAGTTTGTATTATGCCCAGATAACAATGCGTGTTGGTCGATCGAACCATAATGTGATCTAAACAAGAAGCCGAATCACCCTGTTTCCACGTTGGTCTAGTTATAACCGGAATAAAACCTAACTAAGACAATGTGTCTAAATAGTCAGAAACTTTTCCGTCAGAATCATCTCTGAGTTTGGTATTAACGTCACCCATCAGAAAGGCAACAGAACTGAAAGGGTCAGTAGCTAGTTCCGACTTCAGACTTGCTATGAAATCTGGAATATTCCTAGTTGGTGATTTATAAACAGCATAGATTAAATCGGACGTATTATCAGACATAAAAATAATTTAAAGAACTGTTGCACCGCACACCGCTAATGCTTCCGCATTATAATGAAAACCATCTCTTTCATAAATGATAATATCACCGTTATTGTTTCTGTTATACGAATTGAACACTTTATATCCATTAAGCTGATGCAACCCTCAACACTATCTGTACAAACTGTTGATAAAATAAGTAAAACCGGTTTACATATAGCTGACTCAAACCAGGCTCAAAGCTCATAAAAAATACGAATGTAGTTTCATAGATACATGTGAAAAAATAATTTAGAATTCTTAGAATGAAAATATTCGAATTATTGTAGATAATTCGTAGCTACATGATTTGTAGATTCATGAGTATGACAGTAATTACTAAATAAATATTATCCTAAGCATTGTCAAAAGTATAGAAATTCGCACTTTCCGTTAATGGTAAAATACACTTCACTACCGAAAAATTTCAAAGATTTATCTAGATAACCTTCGGTGCGTATTAACTCAATTGGTCCATTTTTATGTTTCCTTCTGTCGACAAAAGATAGTTTAACAAAATCACACTTAGTACCATTTTCTTCGGCTTTTAGTTTCCTACGTCTCAGAAGATCAGCTCTTGATGCACTTAAATTATCCATTATGAAGATACTTGTCCCGTACAAGTTGACCAGTATTTTAGTTACTTTCTTTACGAGACTTCGTAATCACATCCTGTCTTTCTTCTTCCGGCCCTAAGGTTGCCACAATTTTTCTAGTGCGATCCATGTGAGCAGGCCCAGGAAGAAAACCATTTTTGATTAACAAATTGGTACTGGTTTAGACATCTAACGATTTGATTTAGATATTCATTTTTAGTCTCTGGTGATTCATGGTGATATTCATGGTGGGAGCCCCGGGTTCCCCTCCTCCATTAATAACTTAGAAAAAATCAAAGATCTTGCGCCCAATCCACACGATCTCAACAAATTCCATTAATCGCAGACTGTCTACTCCTATAGTTTTGCTTCTTACATTTATTAACTGAAGAAAATCAATGCTAAACAAAAATGCTGAGGTTGAACAATGCAACCGACAGTTTTGATTTTGAAAGAACATTTCTAAATTCCCTACTCCCGTAATTAATAAAAATTTCCTCGCTACCCAAAGGTGAACAAGGAAACAAAATTGATTTCATCAAATAAATGTATGACCTTTCCCAGAAGAGAAAACAACTCTCTCATCCATCCCACATCGATACAGTAGTTACTTTTTTAGGTGCACCTTGATCTCTGTTATCAAAACTCAACAATGTTCCTTTCATCACGGAATCAAGCGGTGTATCGATGGAAGGAAAGATTCATCCTTTTACGTGTAACCGATTGTAAAAGTTTGTTAGTCGGTTTGAAGAGGGGTTTTCTTCGTTGAGGTTGCGCTCGTAGTACCCTTCAGTGCTTTAAAGATCGAAACTTGCTCGGGCGAGGTAAAGATGATGTCGGCTCAAACTCCCTGCCAACTCCCGTCGTCAGAATGGAAAACGGCTCGTTAACTCGCTTTCGCAAACCAACCAGATTAATCGGTTTTAGCTCGGGGAAGTGCATTCATTCGCCTGAGCAGGGAACTTTACCGGCTAGAGGGCTCTTGAAGAAAAGATTCAATATTGCTGGAATGAAATGAATATTTGCATAGAATCGCTGTCGTTTACGCTTCGGAAGAAGGGAATCTTGAGTGGTTTGGTGTATATATATAAAAAATTAATCAAATAATAAAATAAAGAACGAATAATAATAGTAATAATATTAACAAAAATAATAGTAATAATAAGTACCCCATAGGGGGGGGGGGGGGGGAGAACCGTCAGATCCTACAAGGTTGGCGTCCCTGCGGCCCTGAGTTACCCTATAAGACTGGAACATGACATTTTTTAAAATAATCATAAAAATTCAAATATTAACAAAAAAAATTATTGGTTATAAAAAATATTTTTGAAATTGAATTGGCGAAATAATTAAATGAAAATCACAATAGAAACCTACTTATAGGCGTTTTATTAAGGTAGCAGCTTTGGTTGATTCGTAAATCAAAGAAAAAATTGCATAGTTTACATTCAACTTTTGACAAATTTCTGAAAAAACATGAGACACCAACAATATGAGCGTGTCAATTTTTACCGCTAACACGAGAAGAAAATGGATATATCTATTTGATTTTCAATGCATATTGACAGATGCTAAATTATCCATGACAGGTGACAAAATAAAGGCTACAGATGCGAAATGACTCATGACTGGTGATAAAAATCCATGTCACAATAACTCAATTAACCCTGGAATGTACCGGCTAAATTTCCAGGTGTGTCATCAAACCCCAACTTCGAAAAATGCTAGAAAATTCAAAAATAAGTTACACTTGAATCAAATTTTATTTTTATTCTGTTATCAAGAGTGTAAAGAAACATGAAGTAGGTAGGTACCTAAGCTCATGAAGAAAAAAGTAACAGTAAGGCAAACCTCACGCTCTGAAGAAAAAAATTATAGCAGAAAGGTACCTCATTGTAACAAAATTTCAATATAAAATTAGCACATTTTCATTTAAAAACAAAAATAAATGAATAAATAAAATCTACAAAACAATTTTCTGAGATTAGTTTGATACCACTTACAAAACCCAAGAACTAGAATGAAAAGGTAACATAAAATTGGCAGCAAGCAGTAGGATCAACATTCTCAACACTTTGAAGATCTATGATGTTCACAGAAGGAACATCGAACTAGTTCTCCAAAACTGTGACTTTTGACGCTTCTTCATTGGAGGCAACTTCTAGTAACTCGACATTATCTCCCGTATTTGAATTTTCTCCGTCAAAATATACATCTTCTTCCTCCAACTGTTCCAAAATAGATCTAATGTCTTCAGGATCCGAAAACTTGCGTTTTTCAGCCATTTCTAACGATAAGCCAATAGAAAACTGTGGGAACGCCCACAAAAATAACACTTGCTATAGAGAAAATCACTAGCGGTAAACTCCCCGGTGGGGTTTGTCAAACCCCAGGCACAAGAAAGTACTACACTACGAAGAAGTCTTGAACGTACTAAACTGGAAAAAGGCTGAAGCCTTTAGGGAAGAAGTGGGAGGTGATATAAAAGGGGGCGAGATGAGCCAGACGTGCGGGATTCAACATGATAAACTGACTTTAAATCGCGATTGGGGGCTTGAAAAACCCCACGGGGCATTCCAGAGTTAAATTAGCTCAGTCAGCTGATCAGAAAAAACCCAATCAATTCAATCGTCACTTAGTGTCCCAGAGAGTCTCCATATATAATTTTATAGGCGTATCTAGTTTCTTCAATTTTAGGTACCTACATTCACTGCAGGATAGCTATACCAAGTATATCGCTATACTCTAGATAAAGAATGCGAGTTGTTTATCATTGCCAAGTCACCTAGCTGATAAATTATCTTTCAAATAAATACCTACTGTATCGCAAATAGTGCTTGTTTTACATTACTGATACAGTAAAATATACCTAATACTAAAATGAGAGAAAACTAGAACTTCGTGCAACACTACAAGACGTCTGTACTTTTTAATTAATCCATAAAACCAGAACAGATAATGGAACACATGGAGGGCTTGTAGTTGAAGTAGTTACTGGCGAATGCCAATATAACAACATGGGTAGTGAAGTTACAACAGTGCTGGCGCCGTTAGCATCCTCGTTGGTGTCCGTAGGCAACAAAATAAGCGCGACTTACACATGGAGCAACATTTTCTTCATGGATCGACTATTAAAAAACCGGGTCTGGCGTGATGTCCACAACAGTATCCATTAAAAATAATCACGCTCTGCAAATAAGAGTCCACCACCTTTTAGCCATTTGATTCATGCCTGGAGGACAGAAATAAGTTCACGAATGGGGCTCTGAACATATATGAAGCTCGAGGTATAGAGCAGCACGTAAACAAGGACTTTACCGATTTGCTCTTCTTTTGTTACTTATGAGAGCAGTTGTGGCGGATGCAAGTTGTATATTGCTGGTTTTTAGTTTTGTTTGTGTGTTTCTTTATCAAAAATAATTAATTAATTAATAATATGATGTGCTTCTTCGGCTAGGATTCAGGTAAAATGAGAAGGCAGTAAGTTTGGTACTTGAATGTGTTTTTGGGTGGCTTCCTAGATCTTTATATACAGATCGGCCTGGATAAGGGAGATACTCCCACCAGGCCGAGATACACATTAGATTAAAGTCCACGCGTCAGTGCTCACCACAAATATAATCCTCATTTTTGACCAGTATGGATGGGATTGATGGCACGGGGAACGAATTGTAGAGCAAAAAGGGGTTCCTTAGATCCTTCGCCCCCTACCGCACCCAGCGCGGACCTTGTGAGTTCAGATCCCATTGCGATATTCCAACCTGAATCACTATGAATGGTTATGAATGAATTATTGCGATCAGTTGGGAGCTCAATTTCATCTTCAACCTGCGATGGAATATAAAGAACGGTTTCTTTGTCCAACCGAAACCTCGATAAAAATTCGCGCTCGTAGCATTTTAGTGATATACACGGGGTCTTACTATACAGGGTTTTCTTTTTCAATCAACGAATTTCTGTTAGGAAGAAATCTTCGTCGTCGCTACTATTTGAAGACAAATCCCAAAATATGTCCATTGGATGCAACACAAATAACAATGTCAACAAAACTTGTGATTCAAACAAAATTTGTAAACAAATGAACTGGATTGGGGCTAGAAACCCATAAATGTATCGGGTGTCACTGAATGGTCACATATCGGGTGTCAATGAATGGTATGTTTTCCTGCTGATAATCATGTCGCATTGTTTATTATTATTTTCGTTTGTTTGTTATTATTCTGGATTTTGAAATTCAGCCACAGCCTACATCTGTTTACCATGTAACTGAAATATATCTAGTACCAGGGTGACATTTACTAGATATAACTATTGTGTATATTATTAAAAACATACGTATATTGTTGAAACTGTCAAACCTTCAGCTGCATTTACGCTGAATTCATTAAGCCTAAATCGTAATGGGGAATTTCAATAGTTATTTTTATTTGCTCAATAGAAATATCTGAGCGAGCGTTTTCCAAAAAAGAGCTATATGATGGTTATCTGACTAGTAATACGGCTCTTGAAATTTATTTGCACGATGACGTCATGGCTCTTGCCAGACTGGGGGGGGGGGGGGGGGGGACCCTCAGCTCCCTTGCACTACTACGTCTTTCTACCCGCTTATTGGCCAAACTGAACGGTATTTTGAGCTGAAAAATTGGTACTTAGAGGGTTCAAGTGCGCTGAATCCGTACCTGATGTCAAAAGTATTAAATTCCAACAAATGGAAGTTCTTTATTCAGACAGTGCCTATAAATTTTCGACTATAAATTCCAGCGGGATTTGAAATGAAACTTGAGGAAAGAATCGCATGGCTTCACGGTGACTAGGCCCTGTGCCCCCTCCCGTGCTATGCCTAGCTGTAGACTTTTTATTTTACAAAAACTATTTTCACCTGTACCCGGACTGCAGCTACACATATTTACCCACCTTTTGAGAAAACGTTTGTTTTCTTAATCTTTTAATTATTAACTTAAGTAAAAAATTAGTGGTGAAATACACACACAGTCTACACACACCTTCCATCGCAACTACACTGCATCACATGAGAGGAATTACCTTCCGGCAAATTGATTAGGAAATCAACCACCAACTTCTAGTTTCCCAGTCGAAATATTGAATTAATAGAATCTTTGTTACTCCGTTTTATCAATTATATTTTTCAATATTTCAATTTTAGCATTGAAAGTTAATTTGAAAGATTGATAGTTCATCTTACATTCATTCCTTGAAGGACCTTTCCTAATGAGTTCTGCTAGAGGAGTGAGCAGAAGAAATGCGCGAATTATATTTCAAGCACTCCAACGAAATTTTGGCTCAATTTTCCACACATCCAACCACACCGACCAGTGTATAAAGATAGATCATAGGTAGACACATGCCCATGGTTGCATTATGGCGCATATGGTTATTTTTCGGACATTACGACGTTTTTACGCTTACAGTCTCCTTCAAATTATGAAATCCCACAATAGTTCAAAAATGTTTCAGTGACGCAGTATCAGCAAATTTTCGTATATTAGGGAATTAAATTTATGTGGAATCGTTTGAAATTTGAGCACTTTGAATGAAGTGAAATTGTTAACTAACAATATAATGGTAAAACACTTGCTCTAAATGATGTTCTGCATTTCAAACAAATATTTTGGTTTTTAGATTTTTTGCGGTTTTTAGCATATCTATATTATAAGTGAATATTAGGTACATTTTTCACCACAATTTTGTACATACATTTTATAATGTTCTAGCTTCTAGCTGATGTTTTTTGAGTGTCTTGAGTGCCTTTTTCGGAGATTTTTTAAAAATAAGTTTTTGAAATTTGATTAATTTATGAGCTCAACGAATTAATCCTTTCTTTTTGAATGCTTGATTTTTTTGCGAAAGAATGGATTTTTATCTCAATCCTAAGGAGAGTTATCGTCTGGAATGGCAACCCTTACCTCGTTCAAAACGGGTTGGCAGTTCAAGTTTACTACTACATTGAACACATCAACGAGATTACGAGGGTAACCCTCATTGACCCTCTTTTTTCCGCATGAGTCACCTCCGAACTGCTGTCTTTGTCCCACGAAATGTTTTGATGTCGCTCTCACATCAAAGTGAGAGACATTTTCGTTATCTTCATGATTCGCTGATAAGAATTTGTGTAAAGAAGCCGTACTTCGGCCGAAGTGAATGAAAGAGGGGGACCTGTGCAGATAGGTAGGTATGTACCTACTTTTGGAAAGTCAAACTCATCCTATTGACCTCGCGTTATATCTCATTTTAGAAATTAAATTACTGTTAAATAATACTTTTATTACCGAGATTAAAAAAAAAAAAAAAGAAAAATGGTTCACAGTAGTGAAGTCTAAAACGGTGGCTAAGAGAAAGGATTACCAAACGAGGTTGTTCATTGACTCTTACACGAGCCGTCGGCTTTGTGAGTGTAGTAGTGAGCGTCGAACTATCATTCTGTTTTGAACAAGGTATATGTGATATTATATATATATATATATATATATATATATATATATATATATATATATATATATATATATATATATATATATATATATATATACTGATATGTATGGAAATGTGCTGAACTCCAGGGATCGTTCCTGAATGCGTAAAACGGATCTCCATGAAAAAATATTTTGGAAAATTTTCTTTTTTAAATTTTGGAGCCATTGCGATAGCTGCGATTTTTACGAAAATTCGCTGAAAATATAGGTAACATTTCAAATGTATCTTTGCGGCGGGAAAACCGTCGTTCTGACGATTCTTTGGCTCTCCGACTATAGAGTTATCCCCGGTAGGGTGCAGGGCATAAAACCCCTTAACCTCAGCTCCGTCCAATCTCACCCCTTAAATCGTTTCCATCCTCCGCTCCCACCTAACCTAACCCTCTAAAGGGTATATAATCCGGGGATTTAACGCGGGGGCGGCTTCTGAGCCTGCGAGGCAATCACATCCGAGAGAGCGCCACCTCGCCCGTCCCCAACCCCGCCCCTCACCATCACTCTTTCACCAATATCATTTCCTCGCTCCATCTAACTTGTCTCTATCAATCTTTTCGGGATGAAAAGACTTCGATGACTCCGATCGAGTCGGGATTTAAAGGGTTCGATTGAAATTAAATTGACCAACAAGTTGATCAGCATTGGAAGGTTATTCCGATCATCCGAGTTTCTTTTATGGTATGACCAATGTTACAACAACCTGCTCTCGAAACCGTGGGTTTCGTCTTTTTCCAAAAGACGTGTTTCAATGATACAGACTGAGCTAGTGTGGGACCTTATTTCTCACTACAGTCACGATGTACTGAAGAAATGTAGAACATGCAACGGGCTTTATTTCACTTTCTCTTTATAACCTTCAGATCTGTTGTGTTTACTGACATTTCTTAAACATAATTGCTTACCTATATTTTCAACACTGACCGTGCTAGAACATACATTTTCAGCACTAGCTTTACTATATCAGTTATGCTTCAAATAAACATGGTGAATGTGTGCAAGTGTATGTTTAAGTGTATGTGTGTTTATGTTTGAGTGTAACTATTTCATTAAAAAAAAAAAAAAAAAAAAAAAAAAAAAAAAAAAACCTGAATGAAAATTAATAGTTTCAGGGAAAAAAGGGACTTTACATGGAAAAATTTAGTTCCGAGTAATCGGGAGGGAACAAGGAAAGAACATCGTGCATCTTAATTTTGTTTGGAAATGCCGGAAGAAATATTAAGGTTTCGGCTGTGCAGATGACTTAGTTGCTGCAGGTAAAGAGTTGATACATGCGTAAAGAGTTAGTGCCAGGTTATGGACTGGATAGTTTCCCATTCCCTGTCTGTAGCAGAGGACAACCAATGAGGAGTCAAGAAAAAGATATTTCTGCATTAAATTGACCCGCTACCACACTTTGATTAGTTTGGTTATCAAATTGCTGATCGTGTGCTGAATTGAAATCCTTTTTGCCACAAATCAATTCCTGGATTCTAACACTTTTTTCATACATGTATATACATGGATGTGTCATTCCATACGATTACTCTCTTTAGGATTGAGATAACAACTCCGCTCTTGCGCCAAAAACAATCAAGCTTTCTGAAGGGAAGAAGGATGAGTTTGTTTGCCAGCACTTTTAGAGCACATTAAATTTCTCAAATTTCAAAAAATGTGCTAAAAAATCATTAAAAATTGCTGAAAACCGATAAAAATTGTTAAATGTATATTTATTTAGCTAAATTTTGAACGAAAGAAGTTAATCGAAAACATTTGAATGAAACAATTTGCAGAAAAATTGATGAAAAACGCCAATGTCTGATTTGGATTGCAGAATGTAATTTAAAATGATATTTTTCGCCATAAAATAGCTAATTAGTTACCAATTTGTTTGCACTCAAACTAACAATGCAATGTCATGTTTGCATTTCATAACAATGCTACATGATATAATGAAATGTAGCAAGAAAGTTCGCTCATACGATCGTGTTGCCTGGCTGGAACTTTTTATAGTTGTTCGTAAGGTACAAAACGTAGGATATATATATATATATATATATATATATATATATATATATATACCTATGTGTGTGTGTGTGTATGTGTGTTTGTGTGTGTGTGTGTGTGTGTGTGTGTGTGTGTGTGTGTGTTGTGTGTGTGTGTGTGTGTGTGTGTGTGTGTGTGTGTGTGTGTGTGTGTGTGTGTGTGTGTGTGTGTGTGTGCGTACGTGAGTGCGTGTGTGCGTGCGTGTGTGTGTGTGTGTGTGTGTGTGTGTGTGTGTGTGTGTGTGTGTGTGTGTGTGTGTGTGTGTGTGTGTTAATATACCGGCCCAGGTATGCTTCTGAGGATTTGCGGCGAATGGCAGCAGAAGAGACAGAAGCAGTGCGTAATGGGGTGCGTCCTATGAATGTTTATTAGCAGCAACGTTTTCCCATGCGCACGCTTTCTGCCATTCAATCTCTTCGCCTGAGGCCCCACTACAAGCAGCTTGTCCAGGATGCAATCCTGGCAAATAGCAGGGGGGCCTCTCCCGCATCTCCGGCAGAGGTGGGTCAACAGCCCGCCATTCAGCAATCCTCCCCTGTTACCTCCTGTCTTCTTTCAGACTTGAAGACTGTAGTATTGAAGCTCGGGGAGCAGGTAGGCAATATTGTTGGTTATGAGAGTGCCTACCTGCAGGATCTGGCGAGGCGGGCTGTTGAGGGGCTGAATGGCTTGGAGGACGAGGTCGCAGCCTATGTGCAGAGGATCTTCCCGCAGGTTGAGGAAGCGACCGTGGCGAGGCACCAGGGAGAAGTTCCTTCTAATGTGGTGCCTCGTGGAGGTCGCAGAGCAGCTAAGCAAGCAAGGAGGCGGGAATACCAGCGTGTCCAGAGATTGTGGAGGAAGCATCCGGCTCGTGCAGCTGCTAAGTAACTGGAGGGAGCTGGGGAAGAACAAGTTATGCCCCCCCTCCAGGAGTTTGTGGATTACGGGGAGCCTCTTATGGGCGCTCCTAGCCACAACTCCGGTGAGCCAGTAGTACCCCCAGCTTCCACCAAGGACTCCTTACGCAGCATCATGTGCACACCGGTGCTTCATGACGAGGCACATAAGTGCCGTGTCAAAAACTCCACTTCTGCTGGACCCGATGGTATTTCCACCCGATGCTGGAATAAAGCTCCAAAGAATGTTAGGCTGCTCATCCCCAACCTGTTGCTACTATCTGGAAGACCCCCGAAAGCGTTGACCCTTGCCCGGACAATTTTCATCCCAAAGAAAGGGGGAAGTGGGCCTGGAGGCTACCGTCCAATTTCTATTTCGTCGGTGATCTTCAGCCACTTCCAAAAAGTTCTGGCATCTCGCCTCCAAGTGGCTGGTGTCATAGGTGACGTCCAGAGAGCATTTCGTCCAGCGGATGGCACAGCGGAGAATCTAACGGTTCTCCAAACTGTCATTTCGCTGGCTCGTATCAAGAAACGGCAGCTCCATCTTGCCGCTCTGGACGTCGCTAAGGCCTTTGACACAGTTAGCCACTTTGCCCTGACCGATTGTCTTCGTGGTGTCGGGGCACCTGCTCGTTTAATTGAGTATGTTGCCTGTCTGTACCACGAAGGCGTGACGGTCCTCAAGGCACGAGGTGAGGTGTCAGGGGGGGGAGGGGTACGCCAGGGGGATCCTCTGTCGCCACCCCTCTTCAACCTGGTCGTGGATACGGCCTTGGGTAAGCTGCCAGCTGAAATAGGGTTTGATCTCGCCCCTGGGGTGTGAGTAGGTGCATTGGCTTTTGCTGATGATGTCATCCTACTCGCAGAAACCCGTGAGGGCTTGCAGATCTCCCTCAACGCATTTGCTGAGCAGCTAGCCAGGTGTGGTTTGGTGGTCAGCCCAGCTAAGTGTGGGTCGGTCTCCTTGGTCCCATCAGGTCGCCAGCATAAGGTGAACGTAGTGGATGAGTAGTGTTTTTTTTTGTCTTAGGACAAACTTCCATCCCTGCTCGATCCGTGCTGAAGGTCTGGCGGTACCTGGGAGTCGACTTCATGGGTGTTGCCACCATTGCCGCAAGCCGTGTGGACCTTGGTGGAGCACTAGCTCGGGTCACCAAGGCTCCACTGAAGCCACAGCAGAAGCTGCGCCTCCTTCGCACGTACTTACTGCCAAAGTTAACCTATGGGCTAGTCTTTGGCAGGCTTACTGCTGGGAGGCTGCTTGAGTTAGACCGTGAAGTACGCTCTGCTGTGCGCTCTTGGCTAGGCTTTCCACCTGGTGTCCCAAGTGCCTATATCCATGCACCGGTCGAGGCCGGCGGGCTCGGCATTGTCTCTCTCTCAGCCGCTATCCCATCTTTACGCCGCCAGCACCTGCTTGCCCTAAGGGGCTCTTGCTGGGAGGTCGCCCGCACTGCTGGTGACCTTGATTTTGTCAGACATCAGTTGTTGTGGTGCGATCGAGCAACTCCAACTGCTCCAAAACCCAGCTCATCTGCTGAGTTTGCTGCTGCTCTGCATGATTCAGTGGATGGTAAAGAACTCCGACAGTGCTCTGAATCCCCCATTTCCTCCCAGTGGGTTGAATGGGCTTCAGAGGGCATTGGGGCCTGCGACTACCGACATTTTCATGCCGTCCGCGTGGCAACATTAGCCGCTGCGGTGAGGTGTTCTAGAGGTAGTCGCGGGACAGTAGACACCCTTTGCCGTGCCTGTCGGAGTAAAAATGAGAATCTTTATCATGTGGTGCAGCAGTGTCCTCGTACTCACGGTGGCCGCATTTTACGTCACGATGCTGTTGCCAAGCAGATAGCAGGTGCTTTGTCATTCAGCGGCTGGGATGTGGAGAGAGAGAGACTGTACCATATGCCGAGTGACCGGGGCAAGAAGCCAGATATCGTCGCCATCAAGCCCGATGGGTCTGCCATAATCCTGGATGTCCAGGTTGTCAGTGGCAGCGTGGACATGGAGCAGACCTGGAGGGCTAAAATAAGTAAATATGGTAGGAACGACCTGCGACAAGCAATATCTGAGCTAAAGGGAGTGGCACCTAATAAAATCAAGGTCATGGCCGTGACCGTGTCATGGTGCGGGGTGTGGTCCGGGAAAAGTGCCACGGAGCTTCTCGAGTTGGGCATCTCGGCAGGAGTGCTCCGTAGTATCACCACCCGCGTCCTTCGGGGCTCTTACCTCAATTGGTGGTCATTTTATAGGGGCACTTTCTTTCATCCCTCTCTCCCTCCTCCATCTTCCTCTACTTCCCTAATCCCTAGGGCGTCGGGTAACCTGGGCGTCCTCCCCATTTTTTAATTTAGTTTTTTCGTTTCTTTTTCTTAATGGCGTGCCCCCTCCGTCTTTGAAGGGAGATTTCTTAAAAAAAGAAAAAAAGAAAAAAAGAAAAAAAAAAAAAAAAAGTGTGTGTGTGTGTGGCCGTGCCAGGGAAAGGGAGCTTAACTTGCCAAGGCGGTTTTTTCAGAAGAACGAAAAAACGAAAATTGGGTCAAAAAATTACTGTTTTTTAAATATTTTCTTGTGTCCCAAAATTATGTCTCTTTTCCCAATAATCATCAAAACTTGAATTTTCTTAATTTTTCATTGTATTTACTGCAGTTTTTCGACACTGCTGACAATCTGGTGAAACCTGCTGAAAATTTGTAATTTTCGGGCCCACTTTTTTCTAACTTTGAAAAAACATAAATTTTGATTAGAAAATGATAGAACCCCCTCCCCTCCCCCCCAAAAAAAAAGATTTTGTTCAGCATAATGTGGACAAAAAAATGAACTCAGATTAGACCTTTGGCAAGTTAAGCTCCCTTTTCCCTTGAACGGTCTCTTATATTTGACAAGCATGAATAAGAAAATTAAATGTAACATCACCATTTGCATGAAATAGCGAACCCATGTGAATAGAGCGAGCCTTGTATACAGCCCTTATGTCGGTCAATGTATATTCCGTCAAAAAATCACTGGGAAGTCACTTCCAAACTCTATTTTACTATGCTGTATGTCGACTGGTTTATTTCAAATAGTACTACAGAATTATTTAGTGAAAATATAGCCGAATTGGTCAGAGACCTTTTTTGGTATGTAGAGGAGACATTTAAAAATTCGCCTATATTTGAGAACAGTTTTTGAAAAATTTCTTCATTGAAATCCGTTTTGAGGCATTCTGGGACGAATCCTAGAGTTTAACGCTTTTTTCTATATATATATATATATATATATATATATATATATATATATATA
Organism: Adelphocoris suturalis; assembly: GCA_030762985.1. Classification (NCBI taxonomy): domain Eukaryota; kingdom Metazoa; phylum Arthropoda; class Insecta; order Hemiptera; family Miridae; genus Adelphocoris; species Adelphocoris suturalis. The sequence continues at coordinate 66,762,833 of CM061045.1, read as the reverse complement.
TATATATATATATATATATATTTTTTTTTTTCTCTCTGAATCCGTTCTAGAGATATCTAATATTTCAATATTAAATATCAATATTAAATATCAATCAATAATTAAATATAGATATTTCTTATGGAAAACCGTATTTTTTCCTCTTAAACTTGAACTTCTCCACTTTACCTCATATTTAATTTCATCTTCTAACCTCATTTTCAGAATCACCGTAAAATTTCCGATTACTCGTCGAACAGTGCTCTTGTATTCTTAAAAAGTACCATCCAAAGAAGTTCACTTCACATCAGCTCAAACATAGACGATTTTGAAAAAATTAAATTTCTCTACATTTTTAAAACAACTACTCTTCCGGGGAAAAAAACAAAAACTGAAAACTGACAAATCTCATGAAAACTGCTTCAATCAATACTCTTTCCAACGGTATAAGTCCGTTTCTTTTACTTTTCTATGTAGGGGAGAGACGTTTTTTTAAATTTTAAAAAATGAGTTTTTTTCTCTTTTTTCCAATGAAACCAAGGGTTTTCTGGAAACATGATCCTCCATGAACCTACGAGTTCGGGGTCTGTTTTTACTTATTCTTTGTGCTAAATCGAGTGGTAACACACGCCGATCCCTCCGACTCCGTCATAACCGTGTTTTTCACTTTATTTGATTAGGTTTTCCCCTACGAACACATACAATTTTTATTATGCATAAAAAACTAAAAAATTGAGAGTCCTAGTGTTATCTCTCTCCAGAGTTGGAGAGATCTGCAAGTGTTACCATTCGATTCAGGGTGAACAAATACGTAGAAACCGACCCCAAACTCGTGGGTTCATAGACAGTCATGTTTCAAAAAAACCGTCGATTCCATTGACAAAACCCCATTTTTGTAACGGTAAAACCACCTTTTCTACAGTAAATAGTAGAATAAACGTAAAATTGATTATACCGTTGAAAAGAGTATCAAATGAAGCAGTTTTTATGAGCAGTATACAAAAATACCAAGCACAAGCCCTACTCCCAGAAATTTTTGCGGTATAGTTAGAGGACGACACTCGTAATGAAACAGTAATCTGCTGCAACGAAAGAATGTCAAAAGTAAAAATGAAAGTTTTTCTGACTCATAAAACTATTGCTCCAGTTTCTAAAACTTGGGATAAATGGATGAAAAGTACTTTTTGTTGTTTTAATTAGCTTTTAAAACTTCATCCGAAGACGTGTCATGTTTCACTGGCTCACATCTGACTTCAATGATGAAATCTCGAAAACAAAACAAAATATGAAATGGAAAAATAAATAAATAACTAAAATGCTTGGTAGATTAATTACTAACTTTTTAATCAAACGGCCCGCGCACCCTTGAAAACTGTGATTGCATTGATGAGAGAGCGTACGAGTGGGCTTCAGAGTCAGAAAGCGAGAAGCGAGTAAAAGGGTGAACAATTAAAATTTCTTAACAAAGGGATATGAATGGGGCGGCGGGGAGCGGCTGAAGAGGCACCTAGACGGTTGTTCGTGGGGTGGGGGGGGGGGGCTTACAGCAAACACTACCAGAGCTGTATTCATAATCCGCTCGCCTCACTCGGCTTGAATGCGGGTGGCGTCATATTTCTCCCGTATTTTCCTACCTTTGGGGTTCACGATGGTAAAAACTATATTACGCGAGTGATGACTTATTGAAGAACGTCATCTGAACTGACAAAAATGTGTTGGCCTTTTGAGGGGTTTTTCGTGATTGATCACGCTCAGTGTACAATAAGTTTTCTCATTCAAATAGGTACATGGTTTAAAAAAAAAAAAAACATCCAGAATTTCTGAAAGGAACATCCTGAATAAAATTCAGTAGCCACCCGGCGCTAATAATGTCGAATATTGTAGATTAATCTTTTTTCAATACTACTGTCCAGTATACTGGAAGATAGGTACGACCGTGCAATACACAGTGTGAGCCGTGGTTTTTGGTTCAGATGTTCGAAAAATCTTGGATTTCATTCTTTCCTTTATTGCTTGAAGTAGCTGGTCTCTCCCTGGATCCATTTGCAATAAATTACAATTTCGTACTGATTACGAGGAGGCCCGGATGGATGATACCGATATACTGTGACAAATTTTATAAATTTCCGTGAATCTTTCATTTTTTGATTTCTTAATGTAAAAGCAGTTCGTACTTTATTATAGTTCTGAGGGGAGGGGGTTGGGGGGAGTTGCTTGTTGCACCTTCATGTTAGATTATAAAGTACACAGTAAATACATAGTACATCCAATAAAACATGATTTATTCATCATTCATACCATAACCATAAATAACTCATAGGTACATCTCTGTAGTGCATACATTACTTATCACTATGTTACCCCTCTTAATACTTTTTATCACTTTTATTAGTACCAATGTATCCGAAAAGGACATGAGGGCATCTCGAATCGATCGACCGGATCGAAGTGATCTCCTGCTCAATTTCCTAAAGCACAAGGTTTTCAATAGTAGTAATACCTATTTAATTTCCTACCCCTGTTTAATTACATCCCGCCTTCCTCTTGAAGCTCTAGGTTTTCTCATCGCCTCCTACCCCCTCTTCGCTCGCAACCGATTTTCCCAGAGGCCTAGCTTGATTGAAATAGTTTGGCGAACAATTTCAAAGTTTTACCAAGAGGCGATATTGTGTCCTCTCCAACTTCCTGCCGCTCTTGTAAAATTATTGCCGTAAGGTGAGCTTACACTCCAGTAGGTGATATATGTGTATTCTCTCACCTTTTCACCAGAAAAGCTTTCAACTAACATCGTCGGTGAAATTATTTATCCACCAGCGATCCATAATCTCAAAGCCTCAACACCCAAATCCACTCACGCCACCCGTTCATTTATAATAGCAAGTATGATCGTTTTATCTTCGCACAAATCGGGTACATAGTACAAAGTGATTTTTACAAATTCTGTATCGGGAAAAGTCGACATTTTGTCTTTCGGTTAACAAAATTGGACCTTTGTGAACGATCGACCTTTCATAAAAGTCTCACCTCCTTATAAAATTTAATATTTTGTATTCCAAGTTAAGTAAAATGTGAAACTCCTAGCATATCTATAAATAATGCTTTTCCCCTGGAATGGATTAAGTAACGATGATCATATATGTCTTGCCCGACCTTTAACCAAATGTAGTTCTCTCGAAATAAGTTCATGGGATCATCCTGAGCGGCAGCGCCAATCTCCATAGTAGGGACCGAGATCCCTAGTAAGTGTAACCCACTTGGAAGAAGAGGAGTTATAGAAATGAAAGTGCCTGCTTCTCAGACTACGTTCTACTAAACAAACTCGAACTGTCAATTGTTTTCTCTCTAGTTTGCAATATCAGTCTTTTCATGTATAAGTCACGTGCGCATATTATGCTTACCCTATGCACATTTTATGCGTACTCAACAGAACCCACGCCCCACTCTCATCGGAGTTTCCCTTCGATGCTTGCCTCACGAGTTTAGTCTGTTCCTAGTTCCCGTAACGTGTATTTCTTCGTTCTTTGCTCCGATTTATTGTGTTCCAAAATAATTAAGTCTTTTTTTAAAAAGCGTTCTCTACAAGATCATCCCTTAATTTATATATACAACCATTGCTTCTTCAGTGATTCTTTTCTTATCCCAGTTTATTCTTTATTATTATGGACGGGCCTGCATGGTCCGAACCTAGGTAGAGCTACAGAGCCTAGTGGTCTGGCTATTAATTAGTGCAACGGTAACACTGGCAATTAATTAGTAGCACTACGGTACCTACCCATCGTTGATGAGAGCTTTGGTATAATCTGGCCAATAGGGAACTAACTGGTCCGGGGGTCTGGGAGAGGCCGCTATGACCGGCTATTAGAATAGAACGCTACGGTACGTAGAGATCCGGACAAGCAGGGTAAAACGTCCATTCCGTACACTCGTACACGTACACTCTCCAAACGTCGGCATTTTTACAGGAATCAAATTCGTCAAGCACGTTACGATTTTCACTCTCACGCAGCCACAACAATATGTAGAACAGATTCCATTAATTCCAAGTAATTAAAATAATAAGAAATGCATGGCTTGATAAATCTCTTCGTTAGAATGTTATATTTTTTATCAATATATCGCGTGCATGGTTACGAGTCTAACTTCTGATTTCTATAAAATCATCCTCAGGCATAGTAGCATATTAGGTACTTGGACACAATCCATAACGTCAAACAAAAATAATAACGACGAAATCATGAGAAACCAAATAATAATCTCTACTGTAATACACCGCTTATCAGATTATTTAATCTCACGCCCATCATACCCAGAGACCAGAGCTTAGATGATGAATTATAGAACACAGTCATGGAAGTGGAAGTAAATAGTTATTCAAATGAGGCAAATTTCAACGCATTCTGATGAATTTTGAGCACTTCTCTGTTCTCCAGATGTAGGTAGTTTTCTTCGTTCTTTATTCCGGAATTCTTGTATTTTTAGTGAAAAAACGGATTAATATCTCTATTTTCAGAAGATAGGACACACACACACACTCACATCTTTGAAATAAAACATTAAATTTGATGACCTGCAGTAATGGAAGATATTCGTTATCTACATCTTACACATAGTGACTTGACATAATATTTGAAGAAATAATGTACAGTTTTTTGCTTTATAGTAGAAAAATCTGGGTCTCAAGGCAACATTTTTATAACCTCCTTTATATGCAACTACTCACATAAATCACTGTAAATCTAGGGACCTAACTTTTCATATGATGCTCCGATACTCTCTTTGAGAAAATAGTCATACGGTGGGATCTTTTCCCACAAAGAGCGAACGAACAGCCATAAAGTGTACAATGCCGGCGACGTTGCTACCAGACTTTTCCATTAAGTTTATATATATCTGGTACCGGATCAGTAAATTCGTTGGGGTTGCCGTAAGACCTTAAACACGATTTCGAATTGTAATGGGAGATGTGGTGATACGAGTGAGAAGAAGTTATACGGTTTATCAAAACTGAAACGACTTCTTCTATAAGGTCGTTATGACTGACTTATGTGACTAGTGTGAACATGATAATAAAGCAAGTAAGAAAAAAAGTTCTCGTCGTGCATTTAATTGATTTGAAAAATTAGCATTTTAGTGCAAAACTACCAATTTTATAGCAAATAATACTATTTCTAAATAGTATTCTCCGATTCAAGAAGGATTTTACCTTTTTCAGTTTTAGTGAATTTTTGTTAAAAATGAAGCTAGGGCTGTAAAAAATTTTAAATCAGAATTTCGGAAAACCTTTTTCATTGAAATTTGTTTTGAAGCATTTAGAAACGATTCCTGAAGTTTGTACTTAGTCTTATGTGTGTGTTAAGTGTGTGTGTGTTTCGTATGTATTTGTATTTTACATGTCATCATAGACGATAACTCACCAGCTATTGAAACAAAAATTCCGTTCTTGCGCCAAAAAATCAAGTTTTCCAAGGGCTAGAATGAGTTTGTTGACCAGCGCTTTTTGAATAGAATAAATCAGTCAAATTCTGATAAATGTGGTAAAAATATCACCAAAAATTACATAAAACGGCTAACAATTGTCAAATGTATATATACTCGTGTATTTTTTAGTAGAATGTTAGTCAGGTTATAAACAATGAAATAGAATGTTAAAAAATTTATGTACAAAATCATGCTGAAAATGTATTTAAAATTAATTATTATTGGTAAAATAATCAATAGAAATTGAATGAAAGAAATCCTATTTTTTCTTTAATTGCCATTTAATTTATGTCCGACTATTATTTTGTACACTTACTTCGTACTTAAATTTCAATCCAATGTAACATAATTAATTCAATCGATGATTTTCGAAAAATTGACCACACGATCTTGCTGCATGATTGGGGTTTTTTTTAAATAGATTTTTCAGCAAATGATAATGAAATTTGAGTAAAATTTATCAGCATGTTTGTGTACATAAATGTTGTTTGACGTTCTAGTTCATCGTTAATAAACTTTTTTAGGAAGAAATTCTGCTACAAAAAATATAAATTTAACTATTCCTTAGCGATTTTCAGTGATTTTTGAGCAGGTTTTTTTATTTGAACAATTTATTGTGCTCAAAAAGTAGGTACTTGCCAACAATTTCATCCTTTGATTTGGGAAACTTGATTTTTTGGCGCAAGAACGGAATTCCTTCTCAATCCAAAGGAGAGTTAACGACTGGGATGGCAAACGCACACACTCACTTTTTTAAACTACCCTCAGAGGCGGATGAACACCATTAAATCACACCAATAAAACACATACCACTAAAACACCAAAAAAACCACAACCCACAAAATGGCACACCATATAATTGAACAATGAAGAATGAAAGAAAAAAAAAGTGGGGAGTACGCAAAGGCTCTAGGGAGCGCACATTTAAAATGACCACCAGTTGAGGTATAAGCCACGAAGTCGTGATACCACAGAGCACTCCCACCGAGAGGCCAAACTCGAGTAACTCTGTGGCACTTTTCCCGTACCACTTCAAGCGCCATGACACGATCGTAGTTATTACCTTGATATCATGCGTGGCCACTATCCTAACACAGTTATTGCTTGCTGTAGATCATTTATATCATATTTACTTACCATAGTATGCCAGATCTGCCCCTATCCATGCTGCCAACAACAACCCGGGCATCCAGAGTTATGGCAGACCCATCGGGTTTGATGGCAACACTATCCAGCTTCTTGCCCCAGTCACTTGGCATGTGATATAGTCCCTCCCTTTCGACGTCCCAACCGCTGGATGACAAAACGCCAGCCATGTTGTGACATAGAATGCAGCCACTGTGTGTACAAGGACACTGCTGCAGCATCTGACAGGGGTTCTCATTTTTAAACAGACGCACGGTGAAGGGTGTCCACTTTCCACAACTACTACTTTAATACGTCCCCGATGTGGCTAATGCAGCCACCCGAATGTATCACCTAACCTCCAGCACGGATTGGGTGGGGATGGGTGACCGTCTTATGACAAAACACTCCTTATCCACCACCTCCACCTGATGCTGGAGACTCGGCTTGACCAAGGAGACTGAGCCACACTTATCTGGGTTAACCACCAAACCACACCTGACTAGCAGCTCAGTGAAGGCATTGAGGGTGATCTTCAAGCCCTCACCCGTTTCGGCGAGTAGGATGACATCATCAGCAAAAGCCAATGCACCCACCCACACCCCAGAGGGGGGATCACACCCTATTTCAGCTAGTAGCTTACTCAAGGCTGTATCCACACACATTGAAGAGGTTAAACAGAATCCTCCTGGTGTACCATGCACCCAGTGACAATATTCTCTGACATCTCGCCTCCTGCCTCGTCAAGGACTATCACGCCTTTGTGGTACAACCGGCAGCATACTCAATTAAACAAGCAGGTGACCTGGCACCACTGAGACAATAAGGGGAAATAGGCTTACAGTGTCTAAGGCCTTGGCAATGCCCAGAGTGGCAAGGTGGAACTGCTATTTCTCAATAGGGGCCAGCGGAAAGATAGTATGGAGAACTGTTAGGTTCTCTGCTGTGCTATCCGCAACAGGTGCCACATTATTACGGTGGTATTCGAACCTGTAGTTGGTCACGACCAACTCTGGTGAGCCACTCATAGCCTCCTTTCCTCAGGCATCCATAATGATTGGACTCTGCTCCGGCAGAGCTGAGGACAAAGTGGCAGATACAAGGGCCACATTCCCTGTATCGGACCTGCGACCGATCTGGCCTCTGGTGCCAGTTTACTGGTAGATCTCAGACAAAAAATCGGTACCACGGGCGGGGGGAGCCTCAGGCTTCAGGCACACCGGCGGCTTGCCGCCAACGTGCCGCTTGCCTGCCCCTCGATAGCGGTTGGCTTCGTGGTGGCAGTGGTTGATCACCCAGGCCAGAAGGCTACGCCTGCAAGCTGAGGGGTAGGCACTCTCCTGGTAGATTCATCTCCCAGGATAGTGCCGACATATGAGTTATGTGGCTCGACAGTAACTCGGGTACCAACCTGCTTAGTTGGTAGGGCGAGCTAGAACGCTTGGCTCCACCTGTAGTGCCATGCGCAAACAGGTATTCGCTTTTGTGAAGCCCTTGAATGTGGGTGTAACAGTCTCCCACACTGGGAATTTTCCTCCTTGCTTGCAAAGGGGGGGGGGGGGGGGGGACGTAAGCACAGTGTGCTGGGACACTTCCTTATAAATCAACCTTGGGATTTATGAATCCCAGGGGGAACAATTAGTCATTGTGCTATCCGCAGGCCAAAATGTACTCTGGACTTCACTAATGACACCAGCTGCTTGGAAACGAGGTGCCAGAATCAGTTGGAAGTGGCGGAAGACTGCTGACAATATAAATATTGGACGGTTGCCTCCTCGCCTACTTACCTTTTGGGGAGGGAGGGATGAAAGTTGTCCAGGACCGGGCCAACGCTTTTGGGGGTCTTCCTGATATTAATATAAAATAATAATAAATTGATAGTTAATAAATAGGATAAAATTAGTAGTTAGAAAATCCTTTGCTCTCAAAATGATCAACTTTGAAAAACAATGTAACATAATGCAGTACTGTAATTTACGAAAATTGGCTCACACGATCATGCTGCATTACTAGAACTTTTTCGTTTATTTTTATTATATTAATATTTGTATATTCATGTTTTTGTCGTTATATGGAAGATCAATCGTCGTTATGATACAATGCATCATGTATCTACTGTTTTCAAGAAGTGTGTTCAAACTTCCTGGGGGAGGGGGGGGGGGGAGTCCTGAAGGAAAAAATACTTCAATAAACGCTGATAAACGAGGAAAAATATGAAATATTTGTTTCCACATTCTTACCATATAGGTGCGTTTCGATGTTCTTACAGCACATGATATATGTATAATTATCAAGTCGTGCCTTTGAAAACTCACAGATTACTCCTTTGGTATATACCAAGAAATGAGCTTTCGATTTTAACCCGTCTGTGAGGTTTTCGAGTAGGAAACTTAGGACCTTGAAGTTTGGAGCTCGGTATGTATCATAACTTGGTCTATATTGCCGTGCTGAACTAACAACCGGATGAACTTCCTCCGCATTGATTGCCACTTAATTGAGCTGCCCCAAATAGGCAGGTATATTCATGCCACGTCACTTCCTTCCGCCATCAGCTATTGATCAGGTATTACCCTAAGTAACAAGTTATCCCCTCAATCAGAAATTAATTATCATATATATTAACTAGGTTGAGCTAATGAAACCCGATCAACGAGAGTGAACTTGGGACTCCCATAGTACACAATACTCCTCGATTCCTCGATATAGGTGTGATCTATATATTGGGTAATAAAAGGTAGAACTCATAGGGAATCACATTGTACGCATTACATTCAACCACTATTTCTAGCTTTGATCATGAGACTGATTGAAATATATCCGAAACATAGGAAATCCGAAACATTGTTCCATGACGCAGGTACCAACATGTCTACCAACTAATTTCATTTTTGATGAAGACAAATTTTTAAATGGGTAGAGAAAGTAGGATCAATTTGTTTAGGTTGTAGTGTTCAAATGATCCACACAGTTGCAACTAGTCCTCCAGCAGATTACATGAATAGACCGAAAATTAAGGAGTGGTAGAATATCCGCTTTGTATGATCCCGGATGGCTATCTGACTTCAACGAAAAAGGAGATTCATAGTTTCAACCGTATGGACTATGTAATAATTGACCAGAAGATAAAGGCAAAGTGTTTTAATTTGCATTTAATCAAATAATGAAATAAAATAAATAAATAGATTCGGAACTCTGCCAGAATGGGGGTTTTGACGGTAGGTATCTATACGTTTCATGAAAATGTATGTATTTGGGTAGGGATATATGAATGTGTGATATGTTACTGGCAGCTTATACTCTAGTTATCTTAGCTGGAGGTTCCCTTCTCGGAAGCTTCAGCGAGACGGAAAGGGAAGCTACCATATCACTCCCCTAGGTAGTGGTGCCACATCGTCCAATCTAGACAAAATACCACTAGCCCCAGGCCTTATTGTTAATGACGGAAGGGAACATATTCGTTAACGGGAGGCCATTCATTTATATTTATCTACTTATATCTACAAACAATGTATAGATATATTACCAAAAAAAAAAAAAAAAAAAGCTGAGGATATTTCATTATATATATATATATATATATATATATATATATATATATATATATATATATATGTATGTATATATGTATGTATGTATGTATATATGTATGTACCGTAAACCGGGGTGACTTGGGAACACACGAGGTGAGAATGGTACAACGACGTTTTTCAAATTCAAATCCTGTTGGCGGGCTTAAAAATGGCGCGATCGGCCAGCTGTTATTTTATTCTTGTAGAGGATGGATGGTAAAAGCAGTTCCATGCGTCGAAACCCTCTTCCATGGATTTTTATATGCTTGGCGGGCAAAAGTGATTACAGCTGATAACACGATTTGTTTACAAGTCCTGCTAAGGTGTACATAGTGCGGTGGCTGAGGACCTTCTCATGCTTTGTAAGTGATTTATATTCGTAAATAAACTTATTGTGAAGTGATTCGCGTTAGAACTGTTCAAAAATTGTTACTTAGTGATTTTCTTTGTTGGATAAACTAAAACACCCGCCTTCCATGTGGTGAAAATGGTACACCGGTGTGTGACATTTTCTCAACGGATTTCAATTTGATTTGAATATTTTCAAACAATTTTTTGTAACTGGGGTAGCAAACCATTGTTTTGATTGTTCCTGGGGAAGCAACCCATTGTTTTAATTGTTCCTGGAGTAGCGACCCATTGATTTAATGTTTTAATGGTTCATTGTTTAATTGGGGTAGCCCCATTGTTTTATTTGTTTCTGGGGTGGCAACCCTTTGTTTTACTTGTTCCTGGGGATGCAATCATTGTTTTACTAGTCAATGGGAGCTAGATATTGAACAGATTGTAAATAAAAATAGTTTTATACCTACTTACTCCCGCTCATTCATTATGACCATGTATAATCCTAAATTGTGGATAGAATGGTTTTTTCACAGGGGAAGGCATGCAATGAGATGTCTACTCGTGTGCTACGATTCCTAATTTGAAAGTTTCATTTTTTTTTTTTTTTTTTTTTTCGATTTCAGATTTTTTTATATTTTTTCAACTTTTATGAGCTCTAACACCTTTTTAAAAAGTTCTTGCTTCGATTGGGAGAGGTGACAATGGTACAAAGCGTTTTTGATAGGATATATGACCTGAAAAAGTCAGTGTACCATTCTCACCCCAAAACACGGGGTGAGACTAGTACAACTTTGAGGATTAATTACTCAACTAATCCTCAACCTAAAAAAATATTTGAAATCGTAGAAAAGCTTGCTGATAGATGTAGTTTTTGAAACGAATACGATCAGAGTGACGATCCTGCTCAGTAAGGTTGAAAAAGTCAAAAAACATCAAAAACCGTACCAAAGTCACCCCGGTTTACGGTATATATATATATATATATATATATATATATATATATATATATATATATATATATAATAGATGCGAGCTTGCGAGCATCTAGACCAGGGGTGCTCAAACTTGAACTGCTGGCGATCTACCTCAATATTTTTAGACTACTTACGATCGACTCTGAGAGGCTGCAAGTATGTGTGATGCAGGGTTGTCGTACATACACGATACACCCTACCTACCTAGGTAGGGTGTACCGTAGCATATATAGATATTAGCTTTCCGCACAATTTACATTATTTTAGTCAAGGTTTGGGTTAGGTTTACTTAAGTTCTTCTCTATAATATCAATGAAAAAACTCCTAGTTATTCAAAAATGCGAGTTTATTCGTTGTTACAAAACAAAAGAGTTACATATAGTGTTAAACTCAACTAAGGAGTGACTTTGGATGTTGAAGCGTGGCACTGCATGTCCTCAGCATACTTTTCATAAGATGGTGCGTAACCACTGAGTGCCAATCGCAAGCATGATGACATATGATCGTCAGTTAGTCGATTGCGATATTTTGACTTAATTATCTTCATTTCAGAAAATGCAGACTCGCACAAGTAAGTTGACCCAAACATTGCCGTCAGTTGAAGGGCGATTTGCCTTAGATTCGGATATTTATCTTCAGATATAAAACACCAGAAATTTGTATCAGATGCTGTAGCTTTGAGATGTATATCTGATATAATCTGCACCAACTCATTTTCAACAGAACATGAGTTCATATTAAACTGACTTGCTACTTCAGTAGCTAATTCATCAATGTTTTTACATGAAAAAGGATAACTCATAAATGATGCTATATTTGCTAATTTACTGCAATCATAAAAACGCATTTAGAATTGTCCCAAAATATTTGATAATTCAGCCTCACACGTATCATAATTCAACTGAGGAATCCTTGCTTTCAAAGACGGAAAATATTTCAGATCCTTTCTTTTCAGTTTATCTATCCTAAGTTGCAATTTACTTTTGAATGCGTTTACTGCGCTAATCATCTCAATAATAGTTTTTCCTTTACCTTGAATCTCCAAGTTAATGGTGTTTAAGTGCATTGTGATGTCAGTCAAAAATGCCAAATCAGTCAGCCATTTTTCGTTTTTCAACATCTCAGTGTCATCACCTCTTTCGTCTAGAAAAGCTGTTATTTCGGGCAATAATTCTTGAAACCTTTCTAGGAATTTTCCGCGACTCAACCACCTGACGTCCGTGTGAAGAACTAAATCAGTGTGTTCAGCTGACTCTCTATCTTCCAACTGCAACTTAAAGAGCCGCCGTTGCAAGCTACGTGCACGGATGGAATTCACAATTTTTGTTGCAATGCCCATAATTTCCTCCGTGTTTAAAACATTTGAACATAAAACTTGTTGATTTATAATGCAATGGAATGAAAAAAATGAAGGAAATTCTTCATTAGCTCGACACAAAACCGTTCTTGTTTCCAGTCATTGCTGGTGCTCCATCGGTTGTAATGCACACTAATTTATATATTGGTAGCTTGTAGTTTTTTACAAAATTGATCAAAACGTCATATATATCTTCGCCACGGGTCTTCCCCTTCAGAGGAATGATTGTCAAAAATTCTTCCTTAGCCAACATGTCATTGAATACCATCCGAATAAAAATACACAGCTGGGCAGTGTCTGTCATATCGGTGGATTCGTCGAACTGTAAAGAAAAGTATGTTCATTCTATGATATCATGTTTTAGTTTATCTGCGATGTCCTGACTCATGACTTGATGGCCTTGTGACAGTCGGACGAGATAACTGAAGTTCTCTAATAGCAGACATGATTTCTGTTTTATTTTTAAAATCTCCAAATAAAGTCTCACCCGCTTCAATAGATGCTTCCTTCACAACCGATCCATCTTCGAATGGTTTCTTGTGTTTCGCCGATATATGAGATATTTTAAATGACGCGATCGTACCAGCTTTTGATTGTTTGGCTGGTCTTGTGAACATGGTTTGTTCTTTTTTCAAACAAGATATCAAATCACTTACTTTTCGTTTTCTTAATTCACTCTGTGGCGGGAAATCCTTTTCATAGTTTTTATGAACCGTTTTATGATGCCTCTCTAAGTTACCACGCTTAGGTATTGCAACTGACGCACGAAAAATAACACAAATGCACTTATTCTTCACCATACAAAAGAAAAATTCTTCCTCCCAATCGTTATTAAAATGATACGTTTTAGATTTCTTCACTGCACTCATTTCGCACTATTTAATAATAAACTTTGTATCGACGTAGTATCGCCTTCAAGTTACAATTCAGAATGACTCCGATTCCTGCAGGCGCAACATTTATATCGGCGTGAACGAAAGTCTCGAATGTTCCCGTCAAACGCGCCGCCCGAAATGGTCTAGTACAGTCTAGTCTAGAAACAACGCGGCTTTTCTTTGACAAGTACCGCGCGTTCCTTTGATAAAGCCGCCTTTTGCCGCAAGCAGTGTTATTACGTAATAAATTTTTGTAGTTTAGTTACCTACTTATTAAAAATTTTTTTCTTTTTGAGATCTACTCAAAAAGCACTTGCGATCGACTGGTCGATCGCAATCGACCGTTAAAGCAACCCTGATCTAGACCTTGTAACAATGTGAGAAATTGAGCGGTTCCTCCTTCAAAGGGGAGAGGCGATTAACCTGCTACACCCAGAGGCTTCATATCCATCACAATTCATATCCATCACAACCTCAAAACTACCTAGTCTTGCCATAAGTACTGTTACATGGAAAATGGTTTTTAGACATGAGGTTAGTCATGAATTTTAGAAAGAGTGATTTTATTCTTATATCATGAACCTATATAAGTTGATAAATTATAGAATAATTCGAAATAACCGCCTTTAGTGTACGAACAATATTTTTGTCTCCGTAGCCAGACATCCATGGAAGTATGCTGTTTATTTGGGAGATGGAATGACAAGTGACGAGCTCTGATCCAAGAACAGGGTAAACTGAACTATATTGAATTTACAAAGTTGCAGAACGATTACACTTTTCAGAGCTAAAAACTTGACAGCAGTATTATAAAGACAATGAACAAAAAAACAACAATAAGCAATTGGAACGCACTAGTAGTCTAAATTAACGAAATACAATACAAGGTTAAAACTGGGAACTCACTTGCAGCGCCGCCAACATTACAGAAGATCAAGTGGCTGCACATGCATGTACCCGACTACATAATATCCATGATCCATATTAGAAATCACATTTCGTCTGACTCCGTTCCGTTTCTTTCCGCACGGCTGGCCGTACCATCAGTGCAGCCCACCGGCTGCTCCGCCAACTACCGATGCCTTGGGTGTGGTCTTGCTACAACCAATCATACGCCTTCCTAAGGAAAATTGCCAGTAAAGCAGTAAAAAAAAGAAGATAAATATTAATAATAATAAAATTCAAATCTGGCACATTTTGATTGACGAAAGTCAATTCATGTTTGACCAGTGTAAAAACGAAAATTTTTGCCAATGTTTACCACTTTAGCATTTTTGGCAATTTCCCTTAGGAAGGCGTACTTCCATGGATATCTGGCTCCGGAGACTAAGAGATCGTGTGTTGGCTAAAGGCGGTAATTTCAAATTATTCTATAATTTATCAACTTATATGAGTTCATAACATGAAAATAAAATCACTGTTTCTATAATCCATGACTGACCTTTTGTCAACAAACACTTTTCCTTGTAACAGAACTAATAGCAGGACTAAGTATAAACATCATTCAGTCTATTTGTCCAACTGATACAAAATTTGTCTTACAAGATTGGTGAATGTCTTCCCGTTAACCCTAAATTGTATTGATGGAAGGCCAATAGAAGAAACCGAATAGGGCTAACCCGAACCAGCTGAAGTTTAGCCTACCTTTGCGTTTGTCACAATGTTTCTTAGCGATTAACAATAGTGTTTATGATAATTTTTAATTAAGAAACTAATGTCATGGAGGTTGGTCGAGCCGTGCTCCGGGTGGTTTCATTCGTTTCTTTGAAAGACATTAATTCAAAATCAGTTTTAAATAACCATCCTCTTATTCGAGATGATTTTTAAACACATATTTTAGACAGATTATTTTAGTTGACTCTGTCAACTCGTGAATTTTGCCATATGAGGACGATTGAAAGCGATTCCAAATATTCAGACGTATACCGATTATATTCGGAAGAATAAGTACCAGTCCCAGTCTTGTTAGATTTTTTATTGGCGGCGTTTCAGCCTCTGACTGTAGGCGCTATTCACGCCTGTAACTACAGGAATATCTAAGGTACACTCATAATGAGTGTGGTAGGTATAGTAGGTACTGAGTTTTTAGTAATTGTTTAACAACATTTCAAGGAGTTATGTCTAGGATACTTGTAGTCCTATAAATTATAGTTTTCATGACACTAGTGAGTTACTTATGATTCTATAAATAAAAGCTATAGTATATGTATAAATAAAACGATCTCTTAAACTGTATAAACTACATAAATAAAGTAAAATTTATAAGACCACTAGTATCCTAGGCATAGTTCATAGAAATCTTGTTAAACAAATACCAAAAACAGAACTAAACCACACCCATTATATTATAAGTGCACTTAAGACATTCTTGTTGTTATACGCATGAATAGGGCCTACACATTTTATTGGCGAAACGTCGCCAATAAAAACTCTAAACCAAGACTGCAACTGATACCACTTATTATTCCGTCTCCATGGAAACACAAACTCCACCCACCTCTACTGTAAGTACCTATCTAGGCCAATATGTGATGGCTGAAAGGGACTACTGTGCTAGAAGTATTCTTAAGTTGAATGGCAAACTTTTTGTTATCACTAGAATGATTCACTCTTCCGACCTTCTGGTCGATACGAAATCTGATGGTTTCTTACACAAATGTGCCTACCCCGAAAGGTTTCAAAAGCAAATGGGATTTTTTATCGCTGCTGGTCTACAATGTTTTTATATTAGCTTTTCGTTCTTCTGTTAGGTATATTTCTATTCAGGAAGTTTTCAGGAAAAGATTAAGAGTGGGTCGCATCGAGTCAAGATAATGGAAAATAAAAAAGGGGATGGATTGAGAGGAAGGGGTTGTCGTTGGAAGGTGGGTGCCAAACCTCTCCTTGCCTGTGTCCTCGGAGGCCGCATTGCTAACGACCGACGGACCTACCGAGCGGGGCTACAGCCGCCCTCATCCTCGTAGTCTGTTATGTGGCGGAGGTGAACGAGCGAAGGGGTGCAAATATTAATATCTCTCCAGAGTGAGACCTGCCCCGCACCCGCACTCTCCTCCCGCCACCATCACAGGTGCTCCCATTCGTTACATAATGTATTCCGAGGGAGACCCCCACCGCCAGCCCCTTCCTGAATTATACATAACTGGCTGGTTCCCCGTTAGGCTGCTCCTTGTCACCCATCCTCTAAGTAAAATTCATCGGGATTCCTGGTAGTCTCTGACCCTTTCGAACGCCTTTGCCAATGACCAGAGGAACCTTCTGAGTCTCATTCAATGATTCATCGATATCAGACAAGATTGACGAGGTGACGAAGATAGTCTCCTAGACTACCAGGGATTCGTGAGTAGGGTAAGGGGCCTCACACACTGCCAGTTCAACTACGGATTGGCGCAGTTAAACAATGTGGTGGACTTCAGTTAGCGCTAACTGAAGGTGTGTCGCCGGGCAGGCGAGGAAATGTGAGGGATCGACGACAGGCCAATAACTGACAGATCGTCATCTCGAGCAATTTGACCAAGCAGTGCTGATTTGTAAAGGTAGTTAGTTGAGAATACGCAACTCTCATTCTAACTCGAACGCTCCAAAAGTGGTTTGAAATACTTATTCATTGCCGAACCCATATATTTTCTATTAGTAAAAAATGAAGCTCAGTCAGAGTTTAGCTGGATTTCGCTCAAACACGACGTTATATTTACAAGCATTCCATGTGTTGTGGCTGGGGTTACTTGTTCTCCCATCTATGTAATGTGCCTCAATTGTATGGAGTCCGCAGTATATGCTGCTCATTAGTAAAGTCTGTAGTGGTACTGCACAAGATTTTTCACAAAAGTAGCTTTTAAATCGTGTATTGAGTGGTGTCAAATGGGTTTCTAGGAAAACTGGTGCGTTGCTGTAGATCTCATCCTTCTCTTCAAAATCATAAACGATGGCATCAATTGTCCATCTCTTCTCTCGAAAATATAAATTCAAGCGCCATATGATGTACCCTCTCGGTTGATGGTTGATGTTGTATTCTCATCAACCAATTACCTACAAAATTGTCGTCCAGTCCATCATAATCTTCTTAGCACAAATCTCTTTCTGACATTGTTATCACTCCAGGATTATAGTAATCAATAACTACTAGCTGTGTCCATTGACAACGGCATTCTATGAAACAAAATTCTTATGACGGGTTCAATATTAATGATTAACGTGTTTTCTTGTGTTCCAAATATATAGTGTTCTGTCATACAGTATTGTCTAACTTCTAATTATCGTGATAACAAATTGGCGACGAGGCGGTGAGGAGTCACAATACTGTGAGTGTAATTTTCACTCGAACTTATTGTCACGAATTAGCGGAGAATATAGAGGCCCAACAAGCTCTTCAAGCAGACCTAATCTCTCAGCTCACTGCAAATATCAGCACATTGGTATCGACATTCACAGCACACAAACAAATTTCAACATGCACCTCTTGCTACCTCTTCACTTCAATTTGAAAATTTCGACGAGACAAAAGAGCCCTTTACAAGCTATAAGCACCGTATTCTTAACTTTTTTTGAACTGAGGGGAGTTTCGGGCCCTGCTACACGGGGGATAATCTTCCTGAATTAAATTGGCAGCAAATATTATCAACTAGCATCCCTAGTGGCTTCAGATACCCACAGTACCCGATCATTTGACGATATAATTTCGAAATTGAAAGACCATCTGTGTCGTAAACCTAGTGTTTCAGTAAAACAACACCGTTTTTTGTCTACCATGCAACAAAATGATGAGAAAATTGCCCAATTCGCTGCAAAACTTGTAAGTTGCAAGTTGTTGTGCTTGCTTGCAAGTTGTTTAACTTCCTCGAAAAAATCTGCGGTAAATCAATTGCCGACACTTTTCTCAGTGCCCGATTTATACGTGGTATACGAGATAGCTCAATTAGAGAAAAAAATGTTGCAAATTGACGAGGCAAAACTCACATTCAACAAATTTCTCAAAACCGCGATCACCCTGGAAGTATCAAAAATTGACAATTGTGGAACTTTCATCATCGAATTCTACTTCAAACCCTCAAGAAGTTCAAGATTACAATGAACACGAAGACAATTTCAGTCCAAATTGACTCTTCCATCTCGTTCCAAATCCAAGAATCTAACGGATCTAGAAGGACTAGGAATTGATCGCTTGTGCCTGCGTTTCGGGAAAGCATTTCATAAAACTTTCCGGTGTGACATTAATCCTTCTAGGTAAATTACACTGCCCAAAATGTGATAGGTCTGGACACATCAGGTACGTTTGTATTAAAACTCTTCTACGTGCTAAACGAAAAATTAGGACACGTGAAGTTGAAAGGAGTGCCAGCAAAGATGTTGAAGTAAAAATCGTCAACATTTATAGTGTAAACGATACTGACTAATCGTCTACCAAGAACCTAGACACAGATCGCTTCTTCGCTACTATCAAAATTGGGAATGTATTTCAAAAACTTGAGGTTGATTAGGGGCCGGTATAACTATTTTACAGGAAGCTCATTTCAGAAAATTGGGGTTGAACGACAGGACTGAACCTACTGATTTACGTCTTTGGTCTCATACCAAGGAAATCTTCAAGCCAATAGGGAAGGCTAGAGTGCCTATTAAGTTCAATGGCATCACCTGTACTGAAGAGCTTGTCATTATAAAAGAAATCTCACTCCTCTTCTCGGAAGAACTTGGATTAGACGCCGGAAGATCAATCTGGAGGAGCTAGACAACAAACCTCAGACAATCAACCCCCTCGAATCGATTACTAAGGAGGTAGACACAATTTTGATTAAATTCGAGGATATTTTCAAACTGGTTGTTGCTTGAATGCCCAACGTTCAAGTTTCACTCAAGCTAAGGGACAATACGACACCGACATTTCTCGAACACTGGGTGATTCCATTCGCATTACAAGACAAAGTGGAAGAAGAAATAAAATCTCTAGAAAATCTGGGGTTAATCACGAGGGTTGGCACTTCAGACTGGGAGTCCCCTATAATAGTCATTCCGAAGCCTGACGGGAAAGTTCGTGCCTGCGTTGACTATAAACCTTAACCCTCCACTGGAAGACTCTCATTTTCCTATCCCCAATATTGGAGAAGCCCTCCACAAAATTCATGGTGCCAAATTTTTTTGTAGCCTTGATCTTTTCAAAGCATACTTACACCTTCCTGTTAGCGATTAAAGCCAAATTTTACAGACAATGTCAACACACCCTGATCATCTTGTGTTTTCTTTTCTTCTGATAATCTGACCGCAAGCTTTGTAGTTGTTAATTAAATATATCCACATTATATGGTATTATATTCTTTGTACAAAATAGGCTTACTCGTGATATGAATAAATATATAGAAAATGAAATGAAAAAGTGTTTCCAAACTCATTTCACCTCAGCTATTGGGTAATTCATCCGTCTGTCATTCCCGCTTCTAGTTGTTAACTATTAAAAGTAAGTCGTGAGTAACAATAGTTTATGCAAGAATTCAATGATTTAATACTAGAACTTCTATCTTTAACTAATTACTACACGATTATTCAATGATAAGGAGAGTGATGGGTCAAGACAAATGCGACAGGTTCCTCGTCTGATGATCAGAAACGACAGTTTTCTATATTGTTGTCCAACCGCCACCCGACTCTAGGGTAATATAAATCTCAGACTACTGAACCTCTTTTCAGAGAATTACATTTCGGTGTTTATTGAATCCAGGGGATGGAATCCTCAAAGTGTTTCCCCCGCGTTGACTGCTGAATGGTCAATTTTTTCACCGCGTTTCCTGCGTTCGATCGGCAGAAAGCCTCACAAAATCTTTCGCTGGATTTTCTCGTTATCTCCATCTGACCTGATTTACGCGACGGTTGCCCCCTTTCGGCGACACGCCTTATCGAAAATGGCGAGGCCTTGGGGAAATTGCAACAGACGGCCAGCCGCTTATGAAAGGAGTCCATTTCCTCAGGAGGCGGCTTCTGGCTCGACATAAATGTTGCCGGCTTTCAGCCGAGGAGGAGAAAAGGATGGTTGTCAACTTCGGGTTCTAATAATTTATGGGGTGACGCAGCGAGGGAAGCCGCAAGCCCCGCTCGGAGACATCAAAGAGCAAATTACTCTCCAAGCTCTATCAGGGCGGGTGGCACAACTCCACTGATTTCATTCACATTTCATAAGTGTTTGTTTTTCCCTGTGTACTTTGTCAAGCCCTCTGCAAGACTGGAATTTGACTGAGGTGCTTCAGTAGGTAATCTATTTAGAAAGACTTGTCAACACGAGTACTATTTTATTGAATGAGTGAATGTCGTGTTTTATGTACTCCATCATTCTGGTTCAGTCCTTTTAACCTTTTTGATTAGATTACAATGTGAAATACGGTTTCATGTGTTTCACACATTGGTACGAGATTTAGGGATTGAGAACTGCGAGTCTACGGAATAGATTGGGGAAAGCTTTCCATTGACTAGGGTTTGTGTATCCGTATGCAGTAAACGTTTCTAGAAGAGAGTCTGAAAGGGCACCAAAGCTTCCTAGCTCAACTGAACCATGTACAATAACGTTTGAAGTGTCACACCCGTACTCCTTGTGGTTGGTACGCAAATGATTATGGTTGTTGGGAGTCTAATGCGTCGATCTGAATCTTCGAACGTTGGTGATCTGTAGGTCAAATTTGTAGACAGGGTTGTGATGGTCTTCCAAAACATCAGCAAATTATGCTCACACATGCATCACGTTCACAACTAAGCCTCAACAATTATGTATGAATGGACTATATTCCATTTCGGATTCAGGGATACAATTCAGCGCAACATTTTCAACTACAACTTTAAATTGTAAAAAAAAAAAAAAAAGAGAGAGAGAGAGAGAGAGAGAGAATATAAATTTACCTACATCATAGGGGGTTGGTGTTAGGGTTCCTCACCAGGCGAAAACTGGGTTGAGGTCCTTTTCTCATAACCTAATATCATTTTCTGTCGTTAATACCATAATTGTGAATTTCTGATAATTCGCCTTTTCGGGGATCTCTTCCCGAGTTGATGGATTAAATTTAGAAAAGAAAGTTCATGTGGCCCATTCTCATCCCTACAAGACGTTTCTAATCGTTAAATTAACCTATTATTTCAGTTAATCTACAATATGCTACAATACCTGGATACTCAAACATTGCAAACATGCATACAGGTTGAGAAACTATTCTCAACACACACTTGACCATAGTTTTCAATTCCGCTTGTTACTTTAAAGTTTTTGTTTTCATAATCACCATGTGAATTTTCGTTGGGATTCTCGGAGTTGTTCTGTTGTGGTTCTCGACGTGGTTCAAAGCGGGTTTATTACCTACTCGATGGAGAAAAAATATGAATAATACTATTTTTTTATTTGCATAAACTTTTTTACGTGAATATTAAAATATAAAATTTTACACATTCTTAAACATACATTCTTAATCCGGAGGCCTGAAACGATGGTGCTGCCTGAGCTAGGCTTGGCCTGTGTTGTCAGGCGATGAGTCTGCTGCTATTTAATAAGTATACGTATAGTTATCTAAATTATTTTACAAATTGAATTTTAATTGTTATTATATAGTTACCTAACTTCTTTATTTACGTGTAGATTTATAATTACTATTGACTATTACCAAACTACTAGTTATTAAATATATATTCCGTTAAGCATATGAGTAATTTAATATTGTTATTACAACGGGATTCGGGAACCAGATGATCTTTATTCAACAATATCTAGTAGCGACTGAAACAATAACGCGTAGCGACCCAACAACCTAATAATATTGATTCAATGTGCATAAATCCTGTTAGTATGTCTCCAAAAGTGTTGAGGAATTTCCAAGTTTCTATCTACGACTTGGCTATCATGCCCAGTTTACAAAATCATGATTAATAGCAGGTACATACTTTAATACTACGAGTACGAGTAAGGTCGAAGCCTCCTTCAGTAAGAAATGAGAGATTCGCCTGGCTGACAGTTCAACAATAAAACGGTAACTAGGCAAGAAATCAACAATTATTTACTACCATAAAACATAATAATAATGATAAAAAAATAAATTTTTAATAAAGAAAATAAATACATTTTCCTGTAACTTTTCTAGGCAACAAACCAGCATCTTCTAAAATTCTAATTTTAAACCTACGTTTATACAAGTATTAAAGAAAAAATGAACTAACCACTACTTCTGCCTGATAATAATATTTTTATTACATGTTCTTTACTCAATCTCCTGAAAACAAAAAACTTGAGCCGTTGATGAAATAATTCTGTGCAGAAACAGAAAACATGAAATGGTGTTTCTTCTTTCCCAGTGTTACACAAAACTCACGTTTTCCCTGACCAATTACAAGGTTTTCTCCCTAATCCACTTTCGTATAGTTCCCAAATTGACCAATCTGAGCTGCGCAAAAATCCGTTTCTCCAACACCGGCGCATCTAAGATTAGGTAACCCTCTGGATTGTTGTTTAAGTACACTTTACATTTTTGTATGATGTGTTATAAGTAGAGTGGTACATTTTCTCTAAATCCTCATAAAATATTCTACTTTTATGACAACTAAACATATAATTCCACTTTTCTTGCAACTCCTTGTCGTCTAGTCTATCCCAGACTCCCCCGAACTCAATGCAACAAATCATTTATTTGATCTGCGCCGCCCAGTTAAACTTATATAGGAAGCACCCCGCCTTACTGATGCCAACAGCTGATTCCAAAAAATCCGCGGACACCTCTTTGAGTCCATTTCCAACATGCTCAATAACCACCCCAGTACTCTATCAAAAATCCTTACAATCTATCGCGACCAGTCTCCAACCTCAGCAAATAACCAAGTGGAACTTCCTTGCAATTAACTCTTGCAACTCCCTGGCAGCATTAATGAGCTTTTAGTTATAATTGGTCTGCACTTTTTCAGTTTTTTATAAATGTCAAAGGCTACAAATTTTAGCATTATAAAATAATGAGATTCCACCAATGGTTCTTCAATTCGACACATAGAATCCAGTTTTGACTTCTTCCGTGAACCAATATTTACCTGGATATATATAAATTCTGCTTAAATTTTTATGATAATATCGCCTACCACATATTCATGGTTGACATCCATTCCTCCTATAGAAAAACAAACCACTTTTGTTTTGGTTAGATTGATTGTGAGGCCATTGATTCTGAAAATTCCAACAAGGCACGCAGATTCTATTTAATATCTCCCCTTGAGTATCCAAGCAAACAGAGATCATCAGCAAAACAAAGCGAAAAAATATCATTACTCCTATCCACATTAATTCCACTGAAACCCCTACCTCTTACATATACCTAAAGACTGGAGAGAAACAACGAAAAGATCAACGGGCTGCGAGGATCTCCTTGCAAAATGCAACGGAAAACAGGGTTAAAAACTAGTAGTGCCCTCGGAGGTTTTAATCGCAACTTAAGCCACTTTATATAAACTCACCAAAACCTCAAGTATATACTTCCTCTTATCCCCATTTGTGAGAGTATACACCAGATCATTTCATGCGGATGGGACACAAATGTACTTTGTAGTCGATAATTGCATAATATAGTCTGCTCTCCTGCAACCTCTTGTCTTGAAACTAATTGGAAGGCAGTTTTCTTGTGTCTTTTTTTACCTATTTACTTTAGTTTGTACCTAATTTATTTTATTTTTGTTCAGTAATAAGTTAGTATGAATGAAAACACAATGATTTATCTTTTGATGTTTTCTCTTCTGTATTTCTTGAAGTAATTCAATATACCTACTAATTAAACATTTGGGGTTTTAAAAATAACATATGGAACTTTTGGGATAAAATTGTAGTAGCTAAATAACTTAATTTGATGTCCAAATTGAAATTAATATAAATCAAAATCAATAAATAATCAAATTATGTAAATAAATTCGCGTTCGCGACACCTCTCCCCCTTCTAAGGACTGCCTGAGACTCATGGATCACACATTTTTCCTCCGCCCAACCTAAAATCCTTCCGCCCACACATTGTGTGAATCATTTGAACAAAGTGTTTATTAGAGCAATAGGTCTCTGCTTGTCAATATCATCAACGTTAGATGTTTTCGAGGTCATCCTCAATAAGACCCTTCCCCATTCGTCTGGCACCTGCCTTATTTTAAGAATCTTGTCGAATATTTTCACCATATAAACAATGCCAGTTTCTGAACATGTGAATGGTGCATTCAACAGCGGAAACATTATTCCCCTTCTCGAACTGCGGTCCAGCTTTCTAAAAGAGGAACATGGATGGATTCCAAATAGGGAAGTGGGGTGGCTCTACGGCTACAGCGCTACGGCTCTACGAATGATATTAATTACATAACGTGGGCTGTGAGTGGTTAAAGTCAATCTAGGTCTGGTAGCAATAGCATTTCCTGCCGATATATATCGAGTTATATACGTAGTAGAACGCTGAGTAACTACTATATCATGATGCTTATAATAATATTGTAGAAGAAGGTTTTTAACATTGAGTTGTCGGATCGTGAAGACTTTGGCGATATCAAATAATTCGTTTGACGGTGTTTTCCTTGGTCGGGATGACCGTAGCATAATTTTCAACATTATTGATTGCCAAACCTGAAGTATATGTATATTAGAAATATACGATCCCTGCCTCGGTTATCCTCGGATATAGATATGGATAAACATATTTAAAAACAAAGTGCCACGATTCAATAATTGCTTTAGAACCGTTTAAGAATCGTTTTAGAATGTGGATCCAGCCGACATTTTCTTCAACACTCAAAGTATAGCACTGGTTGAAAGTCACGTTGTGAGTTCGGACACGTATCGCTACCGTATTCTCCTAGCTCCGCGTAACCGAGCTCCTATGATTATTCATGCTCAAATTCAATCCCGTCTCTGTCTTCCCCACGTAAAATGCATCGCAGTGTTTGCATAGCAATTGGTAAACAAACATAGTCGAGTTGCACCTCGCAGAGCCCAAAGAACGGTACCGGCTGAGAATCGGGGGAGACATGAACTATTGGCCATCTGTTCCACCGCCTGACAAAGTCATGCAGCCTCGATCCTTACTGCGTTGGAGTGCTGAGGTAGCACGAGGTGGTAGCGGGAGCAGGCTAGATGACTTGTGCAAGAAGGGGTTTACCCACGTGATAAGAAACTCAGAACGGGCGAAGGAATACATCTCTTGTCACAGAGTCTGTCGCAGCACCCGTTTTGCATTTTAACTCCGAAAAAGAACTCCGTAACCGAAAATGGGCATGCACGTGAGGTGTTGCATCCTCAGGGAGCAGGTATTCAACATAAGCCAGTACTACACGGTTATTTATTATATGTTCCAGGTATCCCCTTTGTCGCAACGCCACTGTTAGGTGATTCAAATAACTCTCCAACCCTGTCCTTTCTCTACACAGGTGACGCCCCCTATTGACAGTGACCGCGGAATCGCGAGCTTCTTATAATGTGGGTGACAGCTGGAGTAGTGCAGGTAAAGGAATATATATACTATAATATGGGTCCGCCAACGAACTAGTATGTTTTTGAAATGACTCAGCGGCAGGACCTCTCAAAGGGGTGGAGCGGGGGTCAATGTGTTCACAATGAAAGAGATTTATTTTCTTCTTTTTTTAGGTCAGTTCAACTGACCTCTACAACTGACTGAGTTGCAAAGATGGTTTGGATGGTGGAGCAACACGTTTACACTGTGACTTCTTTTCTAGCAAATGGTCAGTCAGTCATTCAGAGGGATTTCCGTCAAAAATATGTGATTCCTAACTGCGGAGACCTCGACACAGCCCTCGTGTTACAGTGTGTTCTAAGCAGTAATCGGACCTTACTTCTTTGAGAAAAACGAAATGATTGTGACTGTGAACTCTGAGCGGTACGTCACAAGGTTAAATGATTTTTTTCTTCTCCAGCTCTGTATCCCATCAAGACACGTTTGGTTTCAGCAAGATAGAGCGACTATCCACAAGTCAAATGCCACAATGGACTTTATTGGCGCTTCAACCAGAATGAGCTAGTTCAGTGGTTGACCTCTCATCACCTGATGATCACTGGGTTAAAGTGTTATTTAAGGTGGGACCCACTCTCCGATTCTTTCTCTTTCTGAGTTGGGGAACCCACCCAGTAGCAATTTCACCAAGAGGGGAGTTCTCTCATCACTCTCTCGTATCTACGATCCCCTTGGGTTTTTGACGCCTATCACTTTTTTAATGAAAACATTCATTCAGGAATTGTGGATCAATAAATTTGGCTGGGACCAAGAGATGACTAGATATCTAATGGATTCATGGATGGAGATCACCAAACAGCTCCCTCAGCTTTCAGAGCTTCGATTCCCAGATGCATTGTAGCGTCTGCAGATGCCACATCTTTTCAATTAGTGGGTGTTAAATGTAAATAATAATTTTATTATTATAAAATTATTATATAAAATTAAATTATTATAATAAAATTATTATATATAATATGTAGGTACTAAAATTATTGAATTATTTTAAATCTATATTAATTAAGTCTAACTAATAATCAAGTAATCCTGTATTTATCTACCTATCTAGTAAGCCACTACTTCTCTATTCCAATATGTCGTCTTATAGTGTTTCATGCCATGTGTTCAGTCTTATTCTTATATTAAATACAATTCCTCTCTCTCATTGAAGTCTTATATAATTATTTCAATTACCACGACACATTACATGGTGTCAGAAGTGTCGGTTAAATCGTTCAGGAAGATCTTATCTGGATGAAAAAGGATTCAGGAGTGGCCGAGTCTGCATCCGACGACGGAGGCAGCGAATCAAGTGAGTCCGAAACTTCAAGTTCTGATTCATTAATAATGGCGAAGGCAAAGATAAACCTTTTACCAAACGTCGGTAATTTAGAGATAGAAGGCCAGTCCAGCACAAATTTGGCTCTAAAATAGAAAAATTGGATTACGCAATTCAAACTCTATCTCATTGCAGCCGATTTAGAGGAGGAGTCTGACGATCGAGAGCCATAACTTTCTGACTCGTCGGCAGGCAGATCAAGAATCCATTGACGATTTTGTCACGGATCTGAAAAATCTTAGTTTAACTTGCGAATTTCTCGATCTAAAAGATAGTTTAATAAAAGATGTTCTCATTGTTGGGTTAAATAAGTACAATTATAAAATGAAAGAGAGGTTGCTTCAGGAGGATGATTTGACCTTGGATAAAGCCATTAGGATTTGTAAGAGCCTTGAATTGACTCATCAACAAGCCCAGTCGCTTCAAAAACAGACGGATGGGGAGACTGTACACAAGATATTTCAAAGATCCAGGTCAAATACTCGGAATTCTACTCCGAGTTCGGGGAACGATCATCATACGAGCACGTCAAGGCATGGCAAGAGTCAGTTAAAAAACAATCGGTCCCGATCAACATCAAAACCAAGAGCGGAATGCAACAATAGTCAACAAAACACCGGTCAGTATGCATCCCATCAGCGAGGCGTATGTACACGTTGAGGTCAAATACATCGTGTGAAGTGCCCAGCAGTCGGTCAGCAGTGTTCCTCGTGCGGCAAATTCAATCATTTTAGTAAAATGTGTTGGCTAAAATCGACCCAAAATGTGAATGTGCGTGATTCTGATGATAATGTTGATGTTATTGCAGCTACAAGCATACAATTTTGAAGTCGTTTATAGACCGGGTAAACACATGTACATAGCAGACACACTATTTCGTGCGCCATTGCCCGATACAGACAGTCTTGATGAGGATGTTGCTGTTCATATCAATTTGGTTAGTAGTTCACTTGCAGTGTCGCCAGAAACATTGTCGGAAATTCGCGAAGCCAGTAAAAATGATGATGCTCATGCAATTCTAAAATTCTATTCCGAAAATGGATGGCCACGATCTAAAAATCAAGTCTCAAATCTAGCCAAGCCGTATTGGGATTTCCGAGCAGAAATTAATATAATTGATGATTTTTTATTTCGAAATACTAGTATTCTAATTCCTGCTAAGCTCAGAAAGACCATATTAAATAAGGTTCACTCTAGTCATATGGGGATTGAGCGAAAAAAGTCGTTAGTTCGAGGTGTCCTTTTCTGGCCCCAAATGTCTGTCGACATCAAAAATTTGATTGAAAATTGCCAAACTTGTATGAAATTCCGCCCTAATCAAACTGACGAACCTCTTAGACCTCACGAGTTACCTACATTACCCTGGCAAAAAGTGGGTGCCGATTTCCTTGATTTTAATAATGTCAAATATCTAGTTGTTATAGATTATTTTTCAAAATATATAGATGTATGTCAAGTCAGTTCATCAAAAGCATCTTTTGTGATTCCTTAATTCAAATCAATGTATAGTCGATTATGAATTCCGACTCAGTTAGTCACTGATGGTGGACCTCCTTTTCAATCGAAGGAATTTAAAAAATTTACTCACCAATGGGAAATTACACATGTGGTGACAAGTCCATATGTGAGTAGTTCTAACGGAATGGCTGAAAGCGGAGTAAAAATTATAGGCAATATCTTAAAAAAATGTCATGATTCTGGTAATGATCCCTACCTTGCTTTGTTACATTATAGAAATACGCCTAAAGGTGATTTGTCTTCTCCTGCACAACTATTAATGTCGCGACGCCTGCGTTGCACATTACCGATTAGTGAAAATCTTTTGAAACCTAAAGCTATTAATTTTAAAAATCACATGTCATTAGCCAAAAGTAAACAAAACAAGTCGAAAGAATATTTTGATAGAAAGTGTCGTGTAATGTCAGCACTACATTCAGGAGATAACGTACACTACAAGCTAAAACCTAATGGTTGTTGGATTCCAGGAGCGATTGTTATCAAGCCAGTTGGGATTAGATCATATTTGATTAAAAATCAAGAAGGTTCAGAATACGTACGTAATAGGAAGTTTTTACTCGCAAATCCAACGCCAATTTTGAAGGATTCTGTACATGAGAGATTTATTGATTCATTCATATCGCCAGATAAGTCTCATTATATTAGCCAAAGAAAGAGCATTGCCAGTCCACAGCAAATCAGTTCTCCTTGTTCTAGTTCGCCGAATAGTACTAACATTCCGGCAAGTAATAGTCCTTCAAAAACATGTAATAAAAGTCCCATCCCAGTACGTTCCAGTAATAGAATAATTAAGCCCGTTAAACGTTTCTCGTTTTCGGAATTTGATGATCCAAAATCAAATTAATGGGCACTTTGTATAGTAATATTCAATCGTCTTAAAAAACTAAAAAGAGGGCATGTTAAATATAAATAATAATTTTATTATTATAAAATTATTATATAAAATTAAATTATTATTATAAAATTATTATATAAAATTAAATTATTATTATAAAATTATTATATATAATATATACTAAAAGTATTGAATTATATTAAATCTATATTAATTAAGTCTAACTAATAATCAAGTAATCCTGTATTTATCTACCTATCTAGAAAGCCACTACTTCTCTATTCCAATATGTCGTCTTATAGTGTTTCATGCCATGTGTTCAGTCTTATTCTTATATCAAATACAATTCCTCTCTCTCATTGAAGTACCATAAATAATTATTTCAATTACCACGACACATAACAGTGGGTTTCTGCGATGCTTCAACTAAACTTTATGCCTCTCTGATGTACCTCAAAGTCAACACTCACCTTGGATGTAAAGTCTCTCTTTTTACATCCAAATCAAAGCTTGCCCCTACCAACCCACAATCAGTTCCTCGATTGGAATTGCCAGGAGCACTCCTGTTAAATTCTATACTGCCATATCATTGCACATTCAGATACAAAACCTAATCATGGATCCACCAGTATTCTTTACTGATAGCACCATAGTCCTCGATTGGATCAATACTCCTGCACACGAACTCAAAGTTGTCGCAGCTAACAGAGTTGTCAAAATTCAGGAGCTCACTGCTCCTTCATCTTGGAGATATGTTATTTCTCTGGGAAACCAATCGGATGTGGCTTCAAGAGGAATTTCCCCATCCCAATTACTTACTCATGACCTTTGGTGGTCTGGGCCCTCATGGATGTCTCTCCCTTTGGATCAATGGCCAAGTTCCAACACAGATTTACCGGAGGTTGTGCCAGAGATGAAAGTGTTGGAGACAAATGCAGTTGTCTCTGTTAATACTGCCTGTCATTTAATTCTATGGATGTCACGTTTTCCTCCTTCATCACTTCGGTTAAGGCTACTGCCTGCCTTTCGCACTAGCTCCATAATCTGAGACACCTCAAATGCTGTTGCTTCGCATAGAGGTCAGGCTGCCTCGAGAATGCGGAATTTGAAGAGGGTCTACTCATGTGCATCGAAAAAACCCAAGCTCACTACTTTCATAATCCCTCCCAAACCGTGGAAAAGTATCGAGCACTAGCACCATCATTAGATGCTGAAGGAGTTTGGCTGGCCCTGTTCCTCTCAAAGAATCTAACTGTCGTAACGCAGCAGTAGGAAAAGTTTATCTTTGCCTATACGTATGTATGGTCACCAAAGCCCCCTACCTAGAGGCTGTAACAAGGCTCACCACAGAAGCTTTTCTCGCATCATTCCAGAGATTCACATCAAGAAGAGGAATCCCCACTGACGTTTATACAGACGATGGGTCAAACTTGTTGGGTGCAGCTGCTTATCTTAAAGAGCTCTCTCTACCAATGGTTAGCTCCACAGAAGACATAGCAGGAGTTGCTTGGCTACACCATGGACACTTGTATCACATGGTACTTCAACCCCCCTCAGACATCACACATGGGTGGCATTTGGGAAGCAGGGGTGAAGTCTGTCAAGAGATACCTTCACCTCATAGCTGCTGGCCCGCACCTCACATTTGAGGAGATTTGAGGTCCCCTCGTAATAGCTCCTGAACCGACTCTCATTGATGTCAAGGAGAACCTGATAAGCAGGTGGCAGTTGTTCAGCAGGATGTCCTAACAATTCTGGCAACGGTGGTGTAAGGAATATTTGCAGACGTTGCAGAGACAAACCTCCAAATCGGAGACCTCGTTCTCCTGAAGGAGAACTTGCCACCACTGCAATGATAACCAGTCCACCTCGGAGAAGACGATGTAGTTGGAGTGGTACTGTCCAACGTGGGAGTTCCAACTTCCGCAGACATGTCGCCAGTCTTGTGCCACTTCCACACCTAAAAACTCCCTCCTTTCTGACTCCCCATGATCCAAAATTTGAGTTTCTCCAAATTTGGTTGGCGTGATATTCCTTCCAGTCTCTATTACTTGTTGTTTCACGGAGTGCCTGGTTATTTTGTTATTTTATCTTGTTCATTGCCGACGTTCTTGTCTCTCTGCTCCCCTTATCGCTCATCATCTTTGTTCCATTCTGTCAACACGCTGTGCCGCCTCTTGCTTATCGGACTGTCACTTTTGCTAATCCCTTTAATCGCTTATCAGAGAAAAGAGGAGAACCTACCGTTGTATTCCGACGTTCAATGCAATCTCATCCGCTCATCGGCAACCACCAGCTCAACAAACTCAACTTCCCTCTTCGCGACTTTTCAAAAAGGAAATTCTGTTGTGGGTCCCTGTATAACACTTCAACCTCTCTTTAACGATGTTTCCGTGTCTCCAGAGGTAGTTTTTCTATAAATTCCTTCATCGTTCGTGGATTCCAGATACAATAGTCGCCCGGTTCTCAGCAACTCACAAACAGTGCCTCGCGGCCCACATCCCTGAAATTTGTCAAGAAAAGTCAATAATCATCTGTACCTACCTACCTATGAGCATCCAGGCCAGAGACTTTACCAATTTAAAATATTTATTTTAGATTATTTCATAAAGATTTTTGTGTTGTATTTTTTTTCTCTTCAAGGGGCCTCGTAGGTACGTGCGATGAACACATTTCTTTAACATTAATCTGTATATATGCGAATCAAACAGCTTAGAGTTTTATACAAACTTTTTCTTCTCACCCTGCTACAACTCTAGGTGTACAGTATCAACACGGGGAAGTTCCCCGTCAAATCAAGGAAGTTCTCCGTTCAACAAGCAATCAGGACTACCAACTGCTGGTTGAGCAACTACTCAAGCCCAGCGATAAATCTCGAGTAGTTGCTTTTGTCGAGTGCTTACTCTAGCAATGAGTAATTACTCAGATTACACTTTGAATACCAAGTTCAGAGTAAATGCTCATGTCCTGAGTGTAACTGCTCAATGGAGTAGTTACTCAAGCCGCATTCGAGTCATGACTATGAATACCACCCTATATCACATGCTGAGTGACTGAGGCAAGAAGATGGTATCATTACCATCAAGCCCGATAGGCTTTAATCCTGGATATCCAGTTTGTCAGTGGCAGCGTGGACATGGAGCAAACCTGGCAGATTAAGATAAGTAAATATGATAGAAATTACCTAAAAGCAGTGGCAACCAATAACATCAAGGTCATGGCCACGACCTTGTCTAGGTGCGGGGTGTGGTACGGGAATAGTGCCACGGAGCTACTCGAGTTGGGCATCTCGGTAGGAGTGCTCCGTGGTATCACCATCCGCGTCTTGAGGGGTTCTTACTTGAACTGGTGCTCATTTTATGGGGGCACTTCCTTTCATCCCACTCCTTTCGTCCTCCTCACTTCATTTATCATTTATTTATTTATTTTCTCAAATTAACGGTTTGCCCCCTCCACCTTTGAGGGAAGTTTTGTGGAAAAAAAGAAGTGTACTTTGATATGCTGAATTCAAATCATAGAACAAACAAAAAGTATTGAATATATTTTTATTAAAATATAAATGTAAAAAATTGCAAAAAAAAAGGCCCATCCACCTATTGGTTTGTAACATCTGAAGGGTGATCTAAATCCCCCCGAAACCCAAAAAAAGATATCGAAGTCGACACGCAAATGGAGTACAATAAAACCGAAGGTACCCACATCCATCACTCACGAGCAGAAGATCACCGTTTGGTATGCCCTCATTTAATTTAATTTGCAGAAAGCCTGAGGCGGTAAATTAAATTACCTAAGTAGTTTGTTGAAAGTTCGAATTAATATTACCTAAGTTCAATATCCAAAGTTTACTGTCTGTCAATAGTTCAATGTAAAGTATGCAAATATCATCGATAGATAACAATAATAGGAATAATTGATACCGATTTAGTAGCGTTGTCCCTAAACATCCCTTTAACGCATTATTCATTTACCTACCTATCTAAACACTCAGTAACTTCATATTCCATTAGTATGTTTAATTTGGTATTGACGATTTTTTGATCATAGACATCCATTTGGAAATGCGACAGGATACAGAGAATATTGAGCGGAAGAAGGCTGTCGCTTCAAATTCTCCGGAAGTGGAGGTGCAGATTCGCAAGCACTTTGAGAAGGGACTCGGTTGGCCAGCCTCCGTCATGGCCTCCATTTCCTGACGCGTGAGTTAGCTGTCAACGGCGTGGACAACGCCGGGGGCCACGGACCCCCGCTACCTTGTTCACAGGGCTCCAATCTCCTCCATCTTCGACCGTCACGCGCTACATCACTGTTCCCTTGCCCTTCCTCGTCACCGCCTCCCATTTCTCACCTACCCTGTAAATAAACCATTCGTGGGTCGGATTTCCTCACCAGTGGCTCACAGACCAGCAACAGGGAAGGAGTGAGAGAGGGAGAGAAGCGAGAGAGAGAGAGAGAGAGAGAGAGAGGGAGAGAAGCGAGAGAGAGAGAGAGAGAGAGAGAGAGAGAGAGAGAGAGAGAGAGAGAGAGAGATTCTGATAGATAACGTTGTTAAAATAATAATAATTCATTATTTTGTCAAATACCACTCGCTCGCGGACGTATCCTTGCACAGCCCCAACCACTTGCACCGAATATTTTGCATGGATCCATTTACTTTATAAGCGGCAAACTACTATGAACGGCAAACGTTCGAAATTTTGGGGAAGTCTCCGGAGGCTTGACCTTTTTTCTCCTAAACGAGCTGGGAAAATAGACTCTAGCGCCTAAATTTTAGTGTGGAATTAAATTTTCTACATTGTTTCGTCCTATACATTTTTGTCTATCTCTCATAGTTTTTGACCGATCCTTCCGTGGTACAATGGAGGTGATAAATCGAGATTCTGCCATGTCCCACCCCATGTACATCATCGACTCTCCTACAAACCTAAAATTGTGTTGTTGTTGGTTCTTTTCAGGGTGTGTTTTTATTGAGAAATAAATTGTTCTCCCTCCTTTTGAAATTCTAGGTGAGATTGTCTTTATGTTTAGTTTCTCAGTTGTGTTTGCCCGATTCGTGTTGCAAGTACGCCTCTTCCACCTCATTAACAACTGTTCTTCCACGAATATGGTGATAGAAATATGTACCTTGTAGTAGTGCTAGTGGCTTTACGTCCTATGGTGAATAAGAAAAGTAATCAGGAGGCCTCTTTATTACAGCCTCCCGTCTCTTTACCCCTCAATTCTTTCACATATCTGCACCTCCACCCTCAGTCAGTTGGCATGTACTAACATATTGTGTGGACTCCATTAACTGCTTCATATTACAACTTACATAAACGTTACTGCTGCTGTACTGGGTCTGGTCTCAGTGATCAGTGTCTCACCACCTGTATCTAATGTGTGACTCATTACCAGACCTCGCTCACTACACGCAGGCCGGAACGCAACACTGGACACGCGTAACATTTTGCACGGGATGTTATCATCTTCCTTCCTCATTGTACTCCAATCGAGCACGGTAACCCCCACAACGCACATAGGTTCAAAAACCCAATCAAGCTTGACAAAATTAATTATCTTCGTTGCAAAAAAAAGAACATTCCTTATGGGGATTTTCAAGGGTGCTGAATTCAATCCTGAAACTAGTTCTCCAGTATTAGCTGTAGTTTTTGAGATATACATGTTTTAATAGCGGAAAAATCGCTCAATTCCAAACTTTTCTATTATAATAAAAAGCAAAAAAGTCAATCATGAAGGATAAAATTAACGCTGAACAAATATTTGCCACATGTTGGGTCACAAATGAAGCAATCATTCGTAGCAATAAAAGAAACACTTGTTTTGCCCATTTTTCAAAATGTAGGACAGTTTCTTTTGAAATCTGAGATAACTATGTCAGGCGGCAATAAGAACAAACATTAGTGTATACTAGATGCAAATATGCGTTAAATGAGACCTAACATAGCTCAATAGGCACTTCGTTTTGTAGGTACCTGTTGGAAAACACACATCTCACTCTTTTGCAAATATAAGTTGTAAACAAATTATAAAATCGTGTTTTCTTCTCCTACAAAAAAAAAAAAAAAAAAAAAAAAAAAAAAAAAAAAAAAAAAAAAAAAACTAATCTTCATGCTGACTGTAATACCAATCTACCTAATCAATAATTTTTTGCTAAACTCTATTCATATAATAACATTGTGTAAGATTTTTTGTGTCCCAAGCTGGATTAAATGGCAAGTTCACTCGTTGATCTATTGAAGTGAGCTGGTAACAAGTTGTTATTACTAATCGTCATTTTTCCGCATTTCTCAACAAACACTGACACGTCAGGTCGTGATAAATTGATAACGGCCTTGAGTTCCACTAGTCCAGAACTATTAGAATTCATGTCAAAACATGCTGAGGCCATACCTTTCAAGTCGAAAATTTAACCCTAAACCACACCACTTGGGTGTTGGATACCCCAACCCTATTTCAAACTTCTGCTGCTTGCAGAAAACAACCCAGCGAGATCTAGCGGACATGTAAATAACTATCAGGATCCCAGCTTGCCGAAACTGCTTCCTGACTAATCAGTAACAGTTAGGATTCCGAGTTGTTCACATCTGAAGAGCGTGTGGGGTGTCCGACACCTCAGTGGTGTGGTAACGTGACTCTAAGTTTGAAAATGTTCCTTCCCGTTTTCATAGAAATTTTCGTTTAAAGCGACCATTACGGAGGTGTGACGAAATTACCTACTTTTTTGTGAAACTATCTTTCACCTACCTCCACTATTTACTGCCTAAAAGTCGGCCTGACATATTAGCGACATACCTAGGTACTGTTCAATTCTTTCCCTAGTTTTCAAATTGTCGTCAATGGTGAAGTCGTGTTACGCATTATTTTTCCCTAACGGAGAAGTTTTGAATTTCCTTGTATTTTGTATTCCCCAATTAGAATGAAGTGTCACTTACAGTTTCTCGGTCTCCCAACAAGCCTTGTCTTTCCTCGAACCGTGTAGGAACGCGAAACGTGATTTTTATGAACGGGGGTTTTCCCCTTTTCGTTCCTACTGTCTAGTTTTGAAATCTGCGATTAATTTTTAGAAGAGAGTGTTTATTCATTTTTCGGTAGGAACTTAGAAGAAGGTTTAAAAAAATATGTTTTTCCAGGGTTGAAATGGTAATAAAATAGTATTCAATTATAATTTTGTTTTTGAAGGTTTATTTTAAGTTTTTCCTCATAACCTGGAACCCTTCTACTAATTTTCAAGCATTTTTGTGGAAAAAACAAAAACAAATTGACTATTTTGTAACGATATCCGTGTTTTGGGGCGTCAAGCACTCCAGTGGTGCAGAATCAGTTGTAAAAACTATTGGCGTGTTTTATGGTTAATTTTGCCTTGCTTGACAGGGTTTTTGAACTACAGTGCGTCGTGTTTTTAATGTGATGATATATTCCGTAGAAGTCAACTCCAAACTCATCAGAACATGGAAGGTCCTTATTCAGAAACCTTTCGTTGTAATTGAGAAAAAGCTATTGATTTCAAACCTTAAAAATTCCAGCCACGCAGCATGATAGTAGGAGCGAATTTTCGTAAACTATCATACTATATTATGTTACATTGTTTTAAAAATTAAGGTCTTTGAGGGAAAAGTAAATGTTAACTACCAAGTGAATGTCAAACAAATTTAATATGCTCAAAAGAATGTTGGCGAACGAACTCGTCCTTTCGTTTGGAATGCTTGATTTTTTGGCGCAAGGACGGAATTTTATCTCAATCCTAAGGAGAATTATCATCTGGAAGGACATACATTTATATATAAAAATGGATAAATTTATATATATATATATATATATAAAAAATTTTAAATTCTAGGATTCGTTTCCGAATATCTCAAAACGGATTTCAATGAAGAAAATTTCAAAAATTTTAATTTTAAAATTTTTGGAGCCGTTGCAATAGCTTCATTTTCTACGAAAATTCGCTAAAACGTCATATTCAACCCTAATTAGCAGAGTAAAAGTAAAACTGACCACAACGTTGGAAAACTGAGGCCACGGGAAAGTTTTTCAAGTTTCCTGCTGAGGTTCTTAAGGGCACTTTTCGAGGTGACTTGTTCTTTCCAGATTTTGAAGCGTCGACCAATGTTTCATTTCAAGGCCGTTGGTTTTTAGTGGTCAACCGCTGGGTTCGCTCAAAGTTGGGAGAACTGCGAATTCGGGCGGGTAGGGGAAGAGACAGACGCTTCATTCATACATTTTCACTTGCTTACATCTACTAATAGTCAGCAGCCCTTCCTCAGTGCTCATACTTGTGTTTAAATCTAAACCCAAGTGTTCTTCTCTTCTCTACATATCCCTAGATTTCACAAACATAGGCTCTTTCCGTCTCTCGACTTAGACACGGTGTGTATACGATCGAGTGTGACAAAATTTTTCAGATGAAACTGCATATGAGGAACAGAATGCCGCCAGCCGCATATTTTTGTATTTCAAATCGCTCTCGTTTTTTTTTTTTTTTTTTTTTTTTTTTTTTTTTTTTTTTTTTTTTTTTTTTTAAAGGAAAATTCCTATTTTTTCCCTCCTAAATTCAAATTTCTCCACTTTATTAATTTTACATGAATTTTTCACCATATTTTCTATATGCATGGTGCACTTTTATGCACCTGGGAACCTGGGCGTCCTCCCCATTTTTTTTTATTTTATTTGTTTATTTTTCAATTTAATGGTGTGCCCCCTCCGCCTTTGAGGGGAGTTTTGTTAAAAAAAAATAAATAAAATAAAAAAACAAAAAAATGTGTGTGTGTGTGTGTCACCAGTCAAAACTAGTGTGAGCTCGTGAATAACCACTCTTGGAGAGATTTTACACAGATCAGTTTCAGCGAATTTTTGAGGAAAATGAAGCTATTGCAATGGCTCCAAAAATTTTTAAATCAAAATTTTCGAAAATTGTCTTCATTGAAATACGTTTTGATACGTTCTGAAAAGAATCCTTTAGTTTTACGTATATATATATGTATATGTATTTTGTGTTTTTAGAAACTGGCAAATAAATAGAGAGAAGAAGAAAATTTGATATTTCGATTCGCAATCTTGATCAAAGAAAATTTTAGGAATGATTCTTGATATCCTGGTTTCTGGCATATATATACTGCTT
The DNA here is from genome assembly GCA_030762985.1 of Adelphocoris suturalis. Classification (NCBI taxonomy): domain Eukaryota; kingdom Metazoa; phylum Arthropoda; class Insecta; order Hemiptera; family Miridae; genus Adelphocoris; species Adelphocoris suturalis. The sequence goes on along the minus strand of CM061045.1, from coordinate 66,723,854 downwards.
CTGTGGTTTTTTATTTTTTGAGGGTTACAATGATTGATGTAATTTTTGAAATTGCATCGCAGGGGGCAACCAACTAAAATTAAATAATTGTCATGAGCCGGTCGTTTCAGTGACACCTCTGAAGATTGGCCGGGTTGTTGGCGAGGCAGAGAGAACTGCGGTGGACAGTGTTGGAATGTGACCGATTGTTACAAGATTGATAACGTCTTGAACCGGAGCAGGTGCGCCCCACTGACAGATCCATTGAGTGGATTTCTTCATATAGAAGGTCTGGGACCAGTGCTACCCTCTTCTTGTTAACCCCCCTCCAATGTCCTTGACAAATGAGCCTCTGTGACAATAAGTTGGAGTGGTGGGTGAGGGGGGGGGGGGGGGGGGGGGGGAGTACGCACACCTTTACTTCCTTCGATCCTAATCAATTTCAGACAAGCAACAACTTGGACGCTATTTTGAGCTACCTAACATGCTTTGGGAAACTTTAATTTTGTTAATATTTCTTGCCCATTTCAATTGTGTTAGAATGGATTTATTTATGGCTACGGAATGAGAACGGCCTCTCGCCAAGGATGATAAGAAAGATTTGCGAAACTGAAGTTAATGTTACTCTACTATCGAGGGTACTTAAAAACTTGTCATTCTTCTCCCTCAAGCGCCCCCTCTGTCATTTAAACATAGCACCCACACAGTGGTTAATAATTTTAAGTGGGTGCACGCTCATTGATCGAAATCATTAGGAACCGTATCAGAAAGGCTCATCAAAAATTATTTTGGGTTCGATCCGGTCACTCCCTGCTCGGTCCACGTCCAAAACTAAACTTACCCCGTTTACGGAGCGGAAACAAGGCTACTGCTATTCGGCAGGCATTGCTGGATGAAAACCCACCGTTGGATTTGGTCGTTATATTTTGATTTGGGTATGACTTGGTCAGACACCAGACATTATTCGGGTTCGTAAAAGTGATTCATATACCTGTCATTTATCTACGTAACTAGCCTACAATAGCTAAGGGGTGCCTTGATTTACAGGGTGATACAGAAAGAGCTCCCCATAAGGAATGCTAACATCTAAAAGAACACAATTACACAATTACACAATTTTTTTTTTATTCCTAAATTCCACGTGTAATGCAGTTTTATTTTACATGGTTTTAAAAATTATGTCACTTGAACGCTGACCTCCCCCAAATTTAGTCTTTCACGAAAGCTTGCGATAGCCTTTGGGTCTATTATCAGTAACCTCTGATCGTTACTGTGACATGCTGGAAAAATTTCTTCGGCCGAAATTGAGTGACCTTTTTGCTGAACATGGAGAGAAAAATGTGTGGTTTCAGGAAGACGGAGCACCAGCCCCCACTTTTCGTCGTTCTCTTGGCATTGTTAGGGAAATATTCCCAGGGCACATAATTTCCATGTGTGGTGACATCGGGCGGCCTCCACGTTTACCAAACTTGACCCGATGTGATTTTTTTTTTTTTTTTTCTCTCTCTTTTTCAATGGGGTCATTTGAAGACCAAAGTTTACCAATATCGTGCCAGAACATTGGAGGAATTGAAGGCTGCGATAACCATTGAAGTGGTTGTTATTCCATCAGGCATGACCCAAAGGGGTATTGCCAGCTTTCGTGAAAGACTAAATTTGTGCATCGCCGGTAGAGGGCAGCATTTAAGTGACATAATTTTTAAAAACATGTAAAATAAAAGTGTATTATACTTAGAATTTATAAATTACAAAACAATTGTGGATATAGCTAGTTTTTTTTTAAATTAGCATTCCTTATCAAGGAGCTCTTTCTGCCGCAACCTGTATTTATCAAATACCTTATAAGTTACTGGTTGAAAGTTTTTTTTAACAAGAAAAAATAATTAAGTGTGGAGTATATATATATATATATATAATAAATTTTTTTCTCTCTTATAAATTAATTGATTTTGTGGAGATTCCTATCGCTCCAGAGAATGAGAATGGAAAACTACCTATGTAAGTTACCGTCTGGTGGGGTTAGTTTAGTAAGATTTTGAAAAATTTCAGTAGCTGGAGCACCGTATGTACACATTTTGGCTGAGTTATAATTTTTTGCTAATTGTTCAAGTATTGCTGAGTAGTTTTAGCAATAGAGTCAAGTTGTACTCTTATCACAACGGCCATAGGAATTTTTTTAAAACTTACGAATCTGACCTCTGGAAGTAAAGTTAGTTTAGTACAAGCACTTTTTTCGTACCAAACGACTCTTGTGTCAAAGTAATCCCCTTGATAGTATTTCTCATGCTTTCCAAGTGGCAGTTTGTTAAGTTTTCTCATAAGATGAAGGACTGAAAAAACCTTTTCGCCAGATTTATTGTGGAAAAACTCTAGAAAATTAGCAACATAACAGTAAAATAACAAAACGTTTTTATTTTTCAATAAAAAAATACTTATAGTCTCTAAAACAGCGTTGTTTTTAATGAGTAGGTACCTACTTGACAATCACATGTTAAGGTCCTGAGATAACTGAACCTAACTTGAATTAAGGAACAGCACTTAGTAAAAAGAAGACTTATTGGCACCAAAAGCTGTTGTCACATGATATCATGGGATTCATTCCTCCCAAATAAATTCTGCTTAGGTATAGGTACATAGAATTATGAAAAAAATTGCTGTTGGCTGAAAACAAAAAAAGTTTAACGTAAGCTAGAGGTAAATCTGAACTCAAAACTTGAAAGAGAACAATTGAAAAAAAAAAAGGAACTCAACACTCAAAAGAGCTTAACCGGAACTCAAGACTTAAACGAGATTTAATTACAACTGTAGGTACCTAACGCAAATCCAACTTGAAAGGATAAGTTACTCAAAATAGGTAAAATCAGGTAAAACGGGGATCCTCATATTTTACATTTAGTAAAATAAAAAAATAACGGTTGCACATAAGATAATGAGTTGCATAGTATTTTGATTTTATAGTTTGCAAATAACTCGGATACTTACTCGTTGCTCTAAAAACACTGGAATGACATAAAATCAACAGATGTTTCCTCCTTGTAAAAATTTAAAAAACAAAGTTGTTGCAATAACCTCTCTTCTTCAGGTTACCTTCAACATCTAGAAGAAATGAACCACTGCTGCCATCTGGTAAGAGGGCCCTATTGGCGATGGCAATGCCCTCATTTTTCAAAACTGTCGATATTATTGAAAATTGGGATGTTTGTTTAGGAACTCGTGTTTTGGACTAATATCACGCGACGTACCAAAGTGACCTCACTTGATGGTATATGGATGATCAAGAGTGATTACAAGTAAATGTAACGGCAAGACGGAATCACCATGACACATTTTTTCAACTAACTTTTTTCGAAACATGTGCCGATCACGTATCTCATTCCTTACTGAGAATTGAGACTTTGGTAGGAAACATTTTATTGCAGTTCATCAATAAAGATGACACAGATCTGAAGAGCGATATTCCCATAGGATATTACAGAATTATATCGAATGATTGTTAGTGCAAATCCGCCTAGTGGAAACGACGATAGTGTGATTGAGGGAAGGGGGGATTTCAATCCCTTGAATAGCAGCGATTAAGCGTCTCTGGAAGACGGAAATTGAGTGATCAGGGCGGTGGAAGTAATTTGCGAACGGAGTGAGTACCCACAGGCTCAATCCTCCATTAGATTTGCAAACAACCGCGCGAATCTAATCCGCTCGCGATTCATACCTGCTCGATCTGCCTCCCATCTTAGAGTCAAAATCCCTGTAACTACACGACCAATTGCACATACGATCCACGGTTTACCTAAGCACCCGTTAGCTATTGACCAGTTCTGTATAAATAAATACGTAGCCGTTGAATGTTCCGGTTCCACGATAACAATCCGGTAACGCTATTAAAGGTCTATTGATTGGAAATGGTCCATTAAATGCGTTCATGGAGGTCCGATGTTGGAAAGTGTTCGAAAATGGCTCCTGTCATTCCCACTGACAACAGTTGATGGCACCAACATCGACACCGCCTCGGGCGCGCCGACTGAGGTGTGAGAGGGGACTCACAACCATTGATTGCCTACGTCACGCACAATCATCCCTCGTGTTCTCTTGTCACACTCTACAATGAATTCTACAATGCATGTATATGTTTACATCCGTATTACTAAATGTTGCTGAGATATTTCTCTGCGTTCTGAGATATATAGCATGATTGAATAGAAAAAGAATCCGGATGTATGTGTGTGTGTGTGTGTGTATATATATATATATAATACTTGGAAACACCATAGTGTGAATGTGCATTTGTACGCCACCTAGACTGGAGAAGCGCACTAATGCTAACCAGTAATCCCGAAAATAACTTTTTCTTTCTGTGATTTTGGATTTTTAAAACAATCCAATTAAACTGTGCGTTGCTCAGGTTCCACCGCGATTCATGAAAATGATATTTTTCGAAATTTCCCTTATATTTATCCGATCCCTGATTTTATTTCATCTTAACCCAAAAGATGGTCCTGGATCCCACATACTCAGTCTAGTTGATAAGACGGTATTTATCCAGTAGTCTCCATGGTTTTTTTATTCACAATATTACCAATGGTGTTGATTAACTAAAAAAATAGTTAGCCTCAGAGCTAACGTTGTTACGAGTATTAAGGGTAGCTCCGCACCTCGTGATAGCTATCCAGCAGTCCCGATCTGTTGATCAGAGCAGCTCTTAACGTTAGTCTTACCTAACCCATTAGTGCCAAAAAGGCCAAATATCATAGTTCAGCTCTAAAGGTGACTGAGAAACGATTTAAACTAAGGACTCACGTTGCTAATTAGAACAGCTCCGCACCGTATCATCACCATACAGCAGTTTCAGAGAGGCTACTGCAAGAAAATCACCCAATTTCAGGTGTTTGACACATAATGAATTACATCCATCCTTTCCTATCGGGCCCTAACCGTAATTTCAGCAACCTGCTTTGCATTCAAAAGAAATAACTTTGAAGGCCCTATCAAATAAAAAGACTTGCCGAATGGTCTGTCTAAAATCCACGAACTCTGTAACTAGAGGTTTCGTGTTAGGACCATCAAACAGAAGGCGGAGAGTAATGAAATATCAGAGGCAATCCCGAGAGAAATACTCACCCAGCAACCTATACATAGTTGCGATTTCATTCAAAATCTCATTACAGCTGAGTTAAAGTAAATATTTTTTCTTAAATGTGAAGTTATTCACCAAGATACCTTGTTAGCAATTGTACCGAGAAACGGACCAGGCTTAATGGATTGTAATAAAGCCTTAAATTAGAGTCCGATAATGCTGATCGCTTTCAGCCGCTCGTGGAACAAAACTACGATCTGCTAGAATAATAAGAAGCTAAACTAGAATCTACCTCTTATCAGTACAAAAAGAATCAGAACCATATTTTACGATGATTGTGAACATCATTACCATAAACTCATTACAGCCAAAGCAGTTTAAGGGAACAATAAAAATCCGAGGAAACTGTCGTTCTTTTGATTCTTCACCCATCCACGTGCCACTCTTCGCCAACCTCCTATCCAACTATAAGAGGCTCTCATGGGACATTGTTTGGTCATCCTTATCATGTCTAAAGAAAAGAAACCTACTAATTTGGTGAGCCAAGTAGAACATTAGGAAGAAGGTCTCCAATTAACCTCCTATCCACCTCCTGTGCAACTTCCCAGGGCCATAGAATACTCGATAAGCTGACTTCTGAGACACCCACTAGAATAGGGTTGTCGCTAGAGTACCAGAGGTTTGATAGTAGTGCTCTGTAGCAGAATAGAATAGGATCAAGAAATATATGCTGTACAGTCTTACGAAAATATCCAGTAAGCATATAGGTCAAGAAAACGACTACAGCAAATTATAGTTTTAGTACAGCAGCCAAGGGCCAAAATCATCACTGATTTTACTATGTGTATCATATAAACAAACTCAGTTTAACTAAGACAAAGGGAAATGATTAGGATCTACATGTCCACAACGAGGTTCCACAACAGTGGGGAGAGTACCCCCCCCTGCGGGCAGCCCCTCGCCACAGACACCTCCACTGATTCCCCAAGGAGCTCAGCATTTACCGTTCTACTCGTAAGCATAGTTTTTATCCACCTTATGGTGTTGTTTATATTGTGCCTTTGAGTAGCCCTTATAATGGAGGTTACTGAGGTTGAATCAAATGCCCCCTCTATGTCCAAGAATATTCCTATTGCAAATTCCTTGTCAGGGTTATATTCTCCATTTGGTTTCACAAGTGTCCCAATTGGATTGATAGGTCGCAGCTTCTAGTTCCGTATTCCACCAGGAAACCTGGATTGGCGAGGGCCCAGTTGTTGTCAGGGTGGGATTGTTGTATAGAGTACCATTGCGGCATTTTTCAATAAGGTTAGCCACTTCTTCTGAAGTATCTGCATCTCCTGGGAAGGTATGCTCCCTATGGTTGCCTTCCTCGAGGATTGATAGTACAAATATGCAGGAGCGTACATTTTCAGTGCTCTGACAGTAGCAGAATAGAATAGGATCAAGAAATATATGCTGTACAGTCTTACGAAAATATCCAGTAAGCATATAGGTCAAGAAAACGACTACAGCAAATTATAGTTTTAGTACAGCAGCCAAGGGCCAAAATCATCACTGATTTTACTATGTGTATCATATAAACAAACTCAGTTTAACTAAGACAAAGGGAAATGATTAGGATCTACATGTTATCCTACCACCAATGACAAAAAAAAAAAAAATAATAATAATAATAATAATATGAAGATGACGCAGGGAAAGGGACCCCCAAGTATAGATGAATAGTGCATATGAACATCTCCTTGAGATGCCATGAAAAATGAAAGCGAAGCGCTGGAGCAGAATAAAAGAATATGAAGTAACAGGGGAAAATATATGACCTCAGAGGGTGTGAAAAGTCTGTTTTCACATGTGATACAATTAATAAAATCAGCCACGTTTTTTGCCTCAATTTCCAAAGAGAGACTGAATAGAGGTCACCCGAGATGCCCCGCTTTGTACCCATCTTACACACAGACCCCTGATTAGCGCAGAAGCTCAAGATGTTGAGTGTGGGATGATCTTCCCATCCGCCACTTCCTGGCGAGTTAAGGTTTTACCTGGAAGTGGGTTAAGGTTTTACCTGGACCCGGAAGGTCCAGTAACTGTCGTTGTACCTGAGAGCCTCTGAGCTCCACTAAGAACAATGATATCTGATCTGTGATTTATTCATGGAAATCTAGTCATAGTTTGGTTACACAGCTGATTATATATGTGCAGTAACCTGAACTCAGTTTTAAGCATATTCATCACCTAGTCTTAGATGTACTATTTTATTCCTGGGGTTTTTTATGCGGTGTAGGGGCTGAACAATGGTCATTGCTGTACCCTCTCGTTTTTCCTCTCCAATTCGCCAGTACAGCGCATGATGGCACTCCGTATTGTGCAACAAGGCTCCCTTTAGAATCGTACCACATGCAATGTCCCTTTGGACACCTTGCCAAATACCGATCCCCGGCTACCAGTAGGGGTGCGGCTCGAATCATTAAAAAAAAAAAAAGATAATAAGATAATGTGACCCCCACCTCTCAACTTCACAGGTGATCGCGAGGGTGAGGTCGTCCCCATATGACGTTATGCAGCCTTTTTACACCGCTGTGTAGGCCACTTTTAATGAACGAATACGCTTCATACTACACCTTTTTGAAAAGCTCTATTCATGATCATTCACCTGATGATATAGAATAAAACGTATGAAGTTTCCCTTTGGTCTCAATAGTATTACCTTCAATCGAAGTTTTTCCGTTACGCAATCCAATTTGTGAAACAAGTATCCAGAGTTTTGGTATACCCTCTTCACTGTCATAGGTATACCCTCCTCTGTGAATAAAGTTGGTAATAAATTGTGCTTACGTACATTAACAAACAATATTTTGCCAATGTTACTAGCACTGTTTTGATAAAAAATAAAATTTCAACGGCGTTATATACAGACTCGTAAAAGACGGGAATAATCCCCAACATTTATTTAAGAATCCGCGGTGATACCTACCTACTGCTTAACCTCTGCAAATTAAAGTGGGTCTGTGGGGAAAAAAAAAGATTTATAAGCAAATAAGTGGGAACCAGAGACCTCCGCCCCACTCACCTGAATGGGATGACACAAAAACGTTTAATGCTGAGGCATTAAAGGGAAGGATTATTACTGCATAAAAGGGAATTAAAATTACTATGAAAGCGAGAAGGGGATCTCATTGACCTAAATACCCCAGCCTGATTATTCTTCGGACCTCACAGTGGGGCGTTCGACTCAGACCATTAACGTGGTTTAAAACTCTTTCGAGTGGAATGGTGTTTTGAGTATGTCGGATTGATGGTAAAGGCGTACGACAGAAATGTTGACGTAGCCTGAAAAAGTGCTTAAAGAATGCGATTCAGAAACAGTTTAGACTTATGATTGTTTCCATGTATATCTACAACCTTAAATAACTAAAACATATATTCTCTGTATCGTGAAAAAATATCGATTCTGATCATGGTTTAGCTTTGCACTTGAATAAGGTTCCATAATCCAGATTTTGCTGACCATCGATCAAAAATGGCATCATAGCCTTCATTTTACCTCTTTCGGTATCATTTTATATTCAAATTTCATTTTCTGTACCGGTGAGACTAGATACATTCTCTGTATCACACACGATAATCCACCAAAACGGTATATATATATATTTATTTATTTATTTATCGGGGAGCAACACTTGCATTAGCTAATAACTCGCATTATTAATTATTTCTTTATTATTATTTAGATTATTTATGTTGGTACTACTGGGTTAGCTCCAGAGAGAAGGTAACATCCGCTCCGTTACCTGCTAGCATATACCGAGGCGTTGAACAGCAAATTCCGTTCGACACTAATATATACAAACCCGCTAGAAGCCCTAATAAACTCAGTGTTTTGTGTTTTCTAGATATGGTTGTTATTATTTACAATATCCGATCATAGATATTTCGTTTTAGTCAAATATTTTCGTTTTGATATTCATAACGTTCCAATTTTGTTGATGTTATTATAATAAGGTTACACATCTTTCTCTCTCTCGAACTCTCTCTCACTGTACGCACGTGCGTGTATGTGTGTGTCATTCCAGACGTTAACTCTGTTGAGAAGAACCCCCCCCCCCCCCCCCCCAACGGCTAATTAACTCTCACACTCTCTCTCTCTCTCTCTCTCTCTCTCTCTCTCTCTCTCTCCCTCTCTCACTGTCAGGGAGGGGGGGAGGTTAGTCGGAGAAAGACGGTTTAGTAATTTCAACACGATCGAATTTTTACTAGCTGCTTCGCTGGCGCGAATATAAAATCCTTGTACTAACCATCAACCACTACATTTTTCAATTAATTTCGAGAAACTTTCTTGGTATGTCTGGGTTAGGCTGAATAGAGCCTCCGAATAATAGCATCATGAAAATTAATAGCTTCCACTGCGCATATACGAATGTTAAACCCGTCATGAGAGCCATCTTCTCATGACCCATCTTTTCGATCGCGCCCCAATTCAGTGGGTGTTTGGGATAATACAAAATGATTACTCCATATGAGTTTCATCACGATAGATTCACAATGACAAGTCGTAATATCTATCTAGCATCAGTCTCTCATTGCCTAATTGACCTTATAGAACTCAACTATAGGAACCAGCTGAATGGTATTATAAAATTGTTTAACATTTCAATGATATAGGTATATATACATCTATGTTATGGATACGGGGAAGATTTTTACCACACTCAACCTGTTCTATATTCTATTTTATAATTCTTTTATGAAACTCGAATGTTGACTAGATATTGATCTGATTTGTTCAAAACCTAACGAAATAGCTATTTTTGTATCGCACACAACTAAAATCTCTTTATAATATGAAAGTAAATAGGTAAATATCATTGACTTGTATCAGATCTACAGAACATGTTCATTTCATATTATAGCTTATATCAATATTAAAATCAGAATGGAGGTATACTTCATCTCTTGACCCACCAGCCATGATTTTTTAAACAGAGACACGAAAGATGTTCCCACAATAAATAGGTGTACCTTCTTATACTATCAGCATTACATTACTCCAAAAATATAAGTAAAATGATAAAACTTGTCGTCTATGTACTGTGGGTCTCTATGACCCTTATTTTATACCCTGCTGCCTGTGTAATGTGGCCTGATTCTGTGAAATATTAACTTACCTTGACTGTGTGGCTTCTGCCACTCAACTGGTGGCTTCAGCATGCTTTGGGGGAGAAGACATGAAGCTACTGAGAATTTGGGGCATGGGGGAAACAGTGGTGTCTCATCCTGACTAAACTGAGAACCACTATGGGTCATATAGACTCGCAATACTTATTATGTGTATTTAAGTTAAAATCCAGAAATCTTTTCATTATTTCTTTTAGCTGTAAAACGGATTTCAATTATGAAAATTTTGAAAAATTCCACATTAACATTTTTGGAGCCGTTGCAATAGCATTAAAAACATGCTAGAATGATCAGAAAGGGCTAAAAAGTGATATATTTATATTCTTAGCAGAGTATTAGTCAACAAAGATAACCAATTAAGAACTAAAGCCTAAAAAATTATACTAAAAAAACGCACTAAAATTTCATTAAAATGAGTTTAAAAATAGAAAATCCAAAATCTCTCTACATGAATAGCAAAATACTTTTCAGAACTAGTTTTATGCCCTTAAATTGCTAGTTACGAGTAATAAATTTTTTCGGTCAAGTTTTACTACAAAATTAGTCGGAATATTGAGGTAGATATTGGTTTTCAGGGGTTCTCTTAGATGAGGGATCCGATTTGAAGTCAGATGTGTGAAATTCCAACTCTCTGAATATCCTATTATTGGATCCCTGCGTGTTATCGTTCTAGCTCATACGGAGGAGTGCTCTCGATAATAATCGGAATACCAGGCATAGTGAGGTTAGTCTACTTGTAGTGAACTTGAACTCATTCACCCACTCGACTTCACGCCAATGCGAATTGATTCACCTACTTCATACCTAATTGTTTGTATCAGCCTATGCTGTCATGAGATCGGTTGTGCCGTGAAGTGTGAAAATTTGCTAGCAGGTACCTCAAACTCGGCCGAGTAATGAGCATGTGTATAACCAGAAATTCAGCCTGCCATTGAATTCACAGAGCCGTGTATCGCTTACGGCGTTCAGCGAGTGATCATGAATTAAAGGAAACATTGAGTTAGATTTGAAAGCAACTCGAGCTCAAAAACTGTAGTATTGCATCACATGAGAATCTTATACACGTAGGTAGGTATGTCGAAGAACAATGTTCCAGGCATGCAGCATCAAATATTGAGCTATTTTGTAATCATATGTAAGAAGATTTTTATTGTTATTATCATTCAAGAACTTTTGTGAACAATTTTTACCCCTTATTCAGTATCATTGGAATTTTGGTCGAATTTAGTATGACAAAAAAGCCGATTTATCGCCATTTTGCTGTTTTCATAAATTAACGTTATTCTTAAATCTTTATAGCTGATTTTTTCCGGCAGTGCTCCGAGTATTAAAGCCCTATCAAAATCCAAGTAAACTGAAATTCGTCTACGTCCTTTCCACTAGTTGACACAGGGCGTGACAAACACATACGTATAGAAATATTTATCTGGCCGGTAAAAAGTCAGTTTCAGCCTAAATTTATGTGGAGTTTGGGATGCGATTTTTTCAAGCGAATTATGTAGGTTTCCCTTGTTATTTGTGTGTTGAGAAGGTGAACGGGGGAAAAAAAAAAAAAAAAAAAAAAACCTCAAGTTGATGTTTTGTATTATGTGAGAAAAGGTTTGAAATGGTAAAAAAACCATTTTTGGCGGGTTTTTATCAGTTTTGTAAGATGCGTTATATGTGTGAGATGTTATGGGGGAAATCTTCAGGATGTGATCAGAGCACGCAGTACAGAGCAAAATAAACAATTTTGCTACATTGAGGAAGGAATTTTGACGATGGCGAGGCCTAGTGGAATCAATAAACAAACGAACTCGGACAAGATGATCGAAGCAGAGGAGGTTGGCACATAACGGGAGGCACATAAATAGCTAAAGGAGGCAACATCAAGGGTGATTAAAATAAATCAAGCTAAATAATTTAATGTGTGTAGATGAATTTCAGCTATACATATTGCTGGAGCTTCTCAAACTTGCGAAACTTTTGAGAAGGAAGAGGATTGCCATAGAAAGTATTGGGAGAGCGGAGTAAACTCTGACGAATTCCAGCCTGAAAAGATGGTAGAAAGAAGAAACAGAAGAAAGTGTTTGATAAGTAGATGAGATCTATGTGTGTTGGGCTCGGTATGGACCTCACCCGCTCAATCCCAAGGAATTTACTTGAGTTGAGAGAGAACTGGTGAAGTTACACATACGCGGACTCATGGACGGACGGGCAGTCTTACAGCTACGAGATTAAATTTGTTCAGAAAGCTCTGAAACACGGAGTGAAGTCTGTAGTCTGATTTCGACAAATGAAATTTTTTTGTCTCTAAAAGTTATTACAAGCTCAGTAAATAGCAAACCAAAACATGTGGAAAAGTGGGTACAAGCATATATATAATTTATTACTAGGATCCAAGGTCAATTTAATGCTGGCTACACTAAATAACTTATTACTATCCAACGAATCAACAGTACTAGTTAGATAGCATCGGTAATTACAGTAGACCAAGGCGGAGGACCATTAAGGTTAAATCTACATTTTATGATGAGCATGCCATCAAGGAGTATCACCGACAGTAGAAACAAAGGATACATGAGCCTAAACTTTCCTTCCATTTACTTTCCTCTCCATACATAATTTTACGTTACATGTTTGGAAAACGGGGATTGAATCTGCAACTATGAGCTGCCAAATTTATCTCAACTGTTGACAATATCGCCGAATATGCATTATTCCTTTCCTTCCATAGAAAACCTCTTTATTCACCCGTTATCCATCATTATAGCACCCTCTATTAATTTCAACTCTCACTTTTAATCCATTTATAATTGAATAATTAATCATTTGTTGATTGAAGGTAAACATTAGGCTGCCGTCGCGCATTCACTGCTCTCTAGATTCAGAATTTCCAATGGTGTCAACATCACATTCCATAAATCTGTAGTTGTTTCAACCATTCTATAATAGTTAAGCAATGTTTGAAATATTATAATAACCTTGTATGAAGTAAATAACTTTTTAACACTAATATCGTTTATAACTTTCTATATTTATGATATGATGTGAAGTGGTTTGTAAGGTGATTGTCAGCTGTCTCACACCATTATTCTGCAACATGGACCAGCCGACCCTGGAAGGACAAAGAGGTAGAAGCTACACTTTTCAAGCCTATGTACAGTATATGTACAGTATATGTACGTCTCTCTTTTTTCATAGTAAAAGGTGGTCACTCAGATAGGGAAACTTTATCCAATTAACCTCAAATGTATATACCTAACCTATACCTATCAACACAGTTACCTCACTCTCGATAAACTAGGTGAACTCATTTATCTATATTTCATCTATCATTCCAAGACACAAATATCACTAATCTAGTCTCTGATTATCATAGTACATTCCCATTCATCCAATAAGAAATACAGTCCACTTGATATTAACTAGCTGAGTATTGTAGAGAGTGCTAGTTATCCTGCACTATCATTGCCTAGGATATCACAGTGCACATGCAATATCAAATAGCAGAGCAACATTTATTTGATGGGGTTGGCGCTGTAACATTACATCTTATTATAAGCATCCCTAGCAACACTTCATTTGAAGTATAAAACAAGGAAATAAGAGAATTGCCGAATTTTTGGAAGTTATCACATATTATATTCATCTTAAATTGTTCTCAAATATGAGCATTTTGAGCGCAAATAAATGCTTCACTTGTGAATCAATTTGATGGAGAACTAGATTCAACATAGTTGTACCATTATTAGCTTCTGTGCGTGCGCGAATGCATAATCCTTGTTACGAGCCTAATTTCCACAATTTTCTTCCCGTTATGATGAAACTTTCAGGGAATATGCGGGTTAGGCTGTAGATGGCCACCTACCAATGTAATTGTTCTTAAATCATTACTTCATTCTGTGCATCCGCAAACGTTACTTCAAACATTTTTTTTTGTTTCCTAATTGACCGATTTTTACGCTTTACACTCCATCTTGATTTACTATCTTCCCAAATGGAACTTTTTAACATTTAAAACATTTAAATTATCTAGACGTTCATGTTACGGATACGAGGAAGTAATGTGCCACACCCAACTTGGCAGATTTTTTTTTTTTTTTTTTTTTTTTTTTTTTTTTTTTTTTTTTTTTTTTTTTTTTTTTTTTTTTTTTTTTTTTTTTTTTTTTTTTTTTTTAGTCAAGTTTAAACCATACTGCTTTGCTATCAGAATATTATATGGTTTCAGAAGAGAGGCAAATAAAAAGTCTCAGAACACCGCATGGACAATAGCACAAATGCTGGTATTAACTTCTGGGAAGATGGATGCTTTATTGTGGAAAGTATTAGGAGAAAGGGTTGAGCTCTGACAAACTCGTTTGGAAAGGTGGGTAGGCTGAGGAGGAATATGGGGCAGTTTGGTAGGCAGGTGAGTTTTGTGTGTTGGGGCCGGATGGACCGGATTCACGGGCAGCGCTCTGAAAAGTAGCCCCTTATCCTCTATTTCCGTTCCCCCTCCCGCACCATCCGATTCTTAAATGGCCAGTCTCCTCTTGGCCAACCCCGCACGTTTTCAAAGTGACTTGCTTTTCCATCACTGTTCCTTGTTATGGTTTGCACTGGAGGACCTACGTTTTGCTTTCGAACCAACCAACGTTGCAGATGCCGTGTTATCACGTTATCACGAGATAAAATATCTGTGCTGATAGTGGCATATATCCCACCTATCTCCTATCATTATCGTAATGATTTCATGGTTCAATATCCCTATATATTATTGCAATGAATTGATAGGTTGGATTTGGAATATATTATTTTATACATGGTTACCCAGAAGCATAACTAGAAAGAATAGTGATTTCATCATAATCACCATTTAGAATATATTATTTTATACATGGTTATCCAGAAGCATAACTATAAATAAAAGTGATTAATTTATAATGGACAATTTCACCTATTTTATTCTGTTAGCAGAATGATCTTGCTGAGAGTTTTCCAAAAATACGCAATATGATGGGTATCGAGTGATTAGAATATGATCGAAACGGCGGTGTAAAGAAGCTGAATGGCATTGTGGGGGTACCTCAGGTACCTCAGGGTATTTACATATTGGAGCATCGTCACTGTTCACCATCGATGGTCTCACGATGATTGTTCAGAGTGGTTCCGTTCACCATGGATGTTCTCCCTCCCTTCTTCGTGATTTTGAATGTATTTTCAGCTGGGTGATGATTGAAATTCAGTTTGTTAGCTTACACTATGCATTAGTCATTGGCAAGTGATTCTCTCTCACACAGAAGGTTCAGAGCCGACCCAGTAAATAAGGTGAAGAGCGAACTGGGAAAATATCATCATTTAGTTCCTCAATTAAAAGAAGATGAAGAGAGATTCTACAACTGCTAGAGGATTTCGAGTGAAACTAGCAGCTAGGACTACATCAATCAGCCCGTCTCTACTTATTATCAGAAATGAACGCGTCAACTGATGAAAATAAACTGAGACTTCTACAGTCTCCAAAAATGTTATTTCGCAAAAGTGAGGAGAGGGAAGCCTCCAACAATCACAAATGAGCCCGTATCACTGCTTCCCTTCTGACCGTGATGAAAACTCAAATAATTTGACATTCTCGGAAGCAGCGGTGGCCGATCGCAATGGTGTGATCATAGCATCGCGGTGAAGGTTCGTGAGTATGAACGCTCCCTCATCACTACACTAATTTGTTTCACATCACTGTTACCCTAAGGGTGCGATCATTGATGGTGAACAATGATGGTGCTCGAGTAAGTAACTACCCTCACTTTCACAGTGGGGCATCTCAGTGCCACCACCTATTGACGTCCGTTCATTTTTTCTATTGGCTTTTTGTCATAATGATTTGGAGTTGCGAGTTGCAATTTTCAATTAGGGGTTTCCCGATAGACCAGGTAGATGCATTCGGGGGGGATCCGAACGACCATGAATGAGGAAATACATAACACGAAAGTTTCTCATTTATACGGTTACTGATAATTCCATCCATGCTTTTTTTCGTATAGAGACGATGAGGACCTTCCTATAGTCGGAAGGATAGTCCTCTGTGACGTAAATCAAATCGTACAGCCCCGAGAGAGAGCGCTCTTACTTCGATGAGGATTGATCAACATTTCATAATTCTCCATCTTACTCATTGTGAACCGTATGCCTTAATTGAATGACTCGACGTTGGAGTGTGCTTAGAGAGAGGAGCCATCTCAACCTACACCTTAGACCGACAGAAGTCATTTAGGTACGCATCATCACTTGTCACTTGAGCATATTGAGAAACCAATGTGTCAGCAAGATGCTGAAGTGTCAAACATCAAACTGAAGAGTGATGATAGAAGGGAAGGATAGATGGATGGAAGAGTTGGGTGGTCTGTGATGGGGCTCTTCATTGCACAAACCTTTTGCTATACATCTGTAGGATGAGTGACATCCTTCATTCTACTTATATAAGAGCGATATAGCTGATTTGGCACGCCCGTGCTCTGGCTCCATTGAATATAGAGTAATTTTAAGAGTACGTCTCTATACATCTCTATTCAGTGATATTGTACGTCTCTGTTCAGTGATGCCCGACATTTGGATCCTCAAACATCCCTGTTCCACCTCAGGTCATGATTGATTTCCTTACTGGGATCTATTATTGAAATGGCAGCTGATGTTGCCTCAAGGAGCAGGTGGTGAAATTTTAATGTTTTCTTCAATGGCGTGGGGTGGGAAAAGTTCGTCTCTTTTTTTTCTGGTCGCTTGTATCCAAAGTCCCATCATGGATCTTTTTTAAATCTATCAAAGACTCAGCTGTTTAAAGACCCTCCTGATCAGTTTATACAAACTCTGTCCTTGTTTCAAATTCCGCGATTCCCCTGCAAGTTCACTGGGTAGTTCTACTACATTAAAAGGACACTACTTGGCCAATGCTGCAGAATTTCTCATGGTAACATCATCTGCCCCAAGGATATATGTATATTTGTACGTATAGATGCGTGGATATATGTAAGTTGTGTACAAGATTAGGAGCTTTATGATTTGGCTTAGAAAATCGAAATATTGGGTTTCATGAAATTAACGGGAGTTACTTTTATAAAAGTTACGAGTATTATACAGTATTTCAAATGTTCGAGAAAATGACCGAAGACGATTTTAATTAAAAAACACGAACTAAAATATTAGGAATCGTAAAATATCAAAAGTGATAATTTTTTTTTTTTTTTAAATGTTCATTGTCAGTTTTATCAAAAGTCTTCTATAGTACCAATCATTATTCATCCACCCTAAAATAGTCACCCACTTCGAAACACTAGAACCGTTTTCGTAGGAATCAATTATAAACCGCGAATCCGAGCACCCTTTCATAGCGAGCTCGTCGAAAATAGAGGGAGGAAAAGTGGGGAGCTTCTGGTTCCGTGGGAATATCAACAACTGCCTTGCCAAGTTTTTAGCAATTCAAGACTCGCTTTTGACCATTCATTCACGGGCTATCCACCCCCGGTTCAATGCGGTTGGCGCGGTGGTGAAGGGTGGGGGCTGATGGTCGTGTGGGCTGCTCCAGGCTGGGCGGGTGGTGGAAAGGGCTTCTGGGGTTTGGTATGCTTCACTCGGAACTCGGTGCAATGGAGGAGCACAATACTACCAGCTTTTTTTGTCAACCTAAAACCCTCTTGTTTATGACTTCTCTTTATATGGGCCCTGAGTTACTTATCTTGTGAAATATTACATGCTCATGCTTCCCACATCTGACAACATGAATACGCTCTTTCACGTACAACGGGCCGCCCGGGCGGTTTGGCTTTTTAACCGCCGAAGTCGTTTTCCCGGTCGACTCTCTTTTTTCTTTCGGTTTTTTCCTTTTTTTCCTCTCTTTTCAGTTCTCTCACCTTGATGGCAGGCTCATTAAACGGGTCACAGAGCTCTCTGTTTTTTTTTTTTTTTTTTTTTTTTTTTTTTTTTTCCACAGGCTCAATCCAACGCAGTTAACCTCGCCACAAAGGAGGTTGATGAAGTCGGTGTGTATTTGCCGGTATCTGGCTAATAGGTTCCTACTTTCCAGACTCAAGTGTCAAATCACTCGTAATAAGGTGTAATAAGGGGATTTTGTCATCAACCTTTCAATAGCGACTCATGGTATTTTACATTTCTCTTCTATAAGTATACCAACACGGTGTCAACGTGAATCCTGAATTCCTTCAACGAATCTATAGCTCAATTCTCTCAAAATTTTCGACTTGGAGATTTTGAAGCGAAGCTTTTATACGGACCCCCCCCCCCCCCCCCCCCGCTAGGAAAGCTCGCCGCTCGGGGAGTCTCCCCGTGAAAATAAGGATGCAAATTATTAAAATTATATGAAATCAAGTCCAATTAGAAGAGATTGTTTATGAGTATGAAAATACTCATAATTCTATTCTACGCTTTATGATATAAAGCTTCGCTTCCTTCGGGTGTCCCTAGACGGCCCCATTTATTTATTTTATTTTATTTTTTTTTTTTTTTTTAAGATTCGTTTTCAAATACCTGTAATCCCATGATGACACGGTTGTACTGATCATTGTACAGATCTTCATTTTACAAGTTACTTATAGTGAAGGCTGGTTTGGTTTTATTTCTTGAATTTGTAATTTTTTTCCTTAATCTTATGGTATCAACAAATTTAAGTAAGTGAAATAAATATCTAATTTAATTTTACGGTGTTATAAATGTATTGATGTTATAAATAACTGGAAGATACTGTTATAGGTTGTCTGAATAGCCATCTTAATGATGCAGAAGCAGAAAAAAGCTTTTCTAATGTAGGAATAGTTTCCATTGCTTTTTACATTTGCGCATGTGTTCACGCTACGCTTACATTATGAACATCCAATGATGACCAAATCCCACACATTCCACCAACAAATTTATCGAAATGGAATTAAAGCTGTGGGTATATGACTTGCGTCTTATCTACCGATGTTTTACTTTTTTGCATGGAAAGATAACACTGACGAACACTGATAAGAAAACAGTTTAAATCATACAGGGACATATCGACAAGAATCCCTACAGGGAAAAGAATTTCGAACGAAATATAACGAAAACAGCAGAGGTTATGCTTGAAATAAAGATTATATGCTTACGATAAAACTCATAGGGACTGTCCAGTCCTCAACTTGCACAATATCTGATAATTTCATCAAAATTAGATACAAACTGTAGAAGTTGAGACTGTTACAAGGACTGTAACTTAGCGCATGCGCAGAGACTACTAATTATTTGGTGGCAATAATACTAATAGAGAGACACATCCCCCCCTCCCCACCATACACACACACAATCACTGAAAATTTGACGATAATGGACAAAAACATTCTATAATTTTCTGCTTAGCGAAGATTATTGTTGGCGCATCCAAAACTGTCAAGGTACCTAAACTAAGTCTATATCGTATAAGTAGAAGGTATCAAAAGAAAAAAATTCGTAAAGATATATTTTTACTTCCAATCCAGATGTTTTCCGAAAATGTAGATATTGCATTCTTTGATGTTTCTACACCATAAAAGTACAGAGAAAATGCGGTGTGTAATTTATAGCAATGACGGAAGGTGCCTTGTTTAGAACTATAATTAGGTTCGAAATGAATTATTATTAATTAAGTTAGAAATTAAGGTTAGGTTCGTTGTACGAGAATCAGAATTTCAGAATTCCTTCTTATCACACTAGATCCACTAGATCTTCTTTCTGAATGTCTCCTACCTGACTTTAAGAGAACCAATTTATTATGGACGTAACAACCTAATTGTAGGGTTCAAAGGTCGGTGAACGATCTCTATGTTGAAATTGATATTTATTTGTTTGTGGAAAGTGAGGTGTTATTTAAGCTAAAACTGATAAATTATTTTTCGTCCTTTGTTGATTGAATAGTTAAATTGGAATTGCCTATTGTTTCCTCTATGTTAGTTATTCATAGATGCATTGGAGTTGTATTTGCATTTCCCTTTTTCTTGTAATTGGGATCTCAATCGCCGTATCATTAGTAAATACAAATAGAATAACAAATAGGTAACCTTTCCGATGGATACGCGAATTCTGCGTTCGAGTACTACTAAGGCTACAATTATAGAGGCGCTATATAGTTATCATTTGGTAGGTTTAAGGCTCTGATGAGGAATTTTCTTCACCAGGGCAATATTAAATGGAAAATGAGAAATGTTGGGTAGTGAGGTGAGGGTGAGCCCTTTTTTCTCGTTTCGATCTCAAAGGGGTCCATGGAAAAAGAAAAGAGTAAGCGTTTCGAATATAATTAGCGATGAAAAAATAATTACGGCTCCCATTGTTCCGGGTTTCTTTCCTCATCGTTACGGAGTTTATTGTGATTTTCCACTCACCCTTCTCAACCACCTACCCTCCTTTTTGCTCGATATTGAACAAAGGCTCTTTTCAGCTAGTAGTTAAATGCAGAGTTAACATAATTCCCTTTCCAGAGGCCTAACCCTCTCCTTTTACAGCTTGGGAAACGGGAATTAGTTGATAACTATAGACGTCCAAAGGCGAAGTGTAGCGCCCCATTATATCCGCGGTGGGCGCTCTGCGTTGCGTACAGTCGCGCCCAACTAGAAAGGTTATTTATTGTCTTGGGAATCCCATTAAGGTTCCCTTCTAATCGCCCTTTGATCATTGTGCCTTTGTGGAAGGGGTTCTGATGTTGAAATCTTTGATTGATTTATCCCTAGAGAGGAAGATGGGGTGTAACGTTCAGCAGTAGCTAGGTTTTCTATCTGTGACATCCTCCATTGATGCTATTCCTCTTCAAGCGAACTCGTAATCTCATTTGAATCGCGCCTTCCGGGATCTCTTCTTTAAGGGATGTCTTCAGGTATGTGGATAACAAAGGCGAATCATCCAATACTCCTCCCAAGCTCAGATATTATGCTACATATTATAATATATATACCTATTACGAGTATAATATTGATATTACCTATACTACTTTTTCTGTCAATGGTTTTATGATGTTAGTTTTGAGAAAATCATTCTGTACCAACAGGTGAAACATATTTTGGATATTTACAGTAACCTACAACACTGTTCCAGTTCATTCATTTAAAAATTTAAAATTAAATTTTTTCAACATTAGTTTATTAAACTTCCCCAATAATTAAAACTCAGAAGAGGCCCCTGATGCATTTTACAACGCTATATCTGAAGCCCTGACGGGAACTGTTACACATATTATAATATACCTATTACGAGTATAATATTGATATTACCTACACTACTTTTTCTGTCAATGGTTTTATGATGATGGTTTTGAGAAAATCATTCTGTACCAACAGGTGAAACATATTTTGGATATTTACTGTAACCTACAACACTATTCCAGTTCATGCATTTAAAAATTTAAAATTAAAACTCAGAAGAGGCCCCTGATGCATTTCACTTATTCTGAGTGGATCAATCAGGAGAATTCGGATGGATGAAATTGGACAGGGATTGTTTCCAATGTTCTTTCAGAAAATCAGAATTTTATCGATTTTCGTATGTTTTGTATAGATTATCCTGACTGTTTATCACAGTATTGTAGATTAAAACATTGAAGGGCCTATTCTTGGTTCTACGATTAATTACGATAAGAACATTATTAATTTCCCTGGTTGATTTGAATTGAACACATCAAAGTACAAACAGCTACGTTATCAGAAGTTTTCTATCATACACTGTTAACCAAGAAACATCAAAGTCCAACAAAAAAACAGCCCTACGAACCGACCAACACAGGCCAATGGCCGACGGCAATGGCCGACGTGTTTCGTCTGTAACGCCGATCTCCACTTCCCCTCCAAATCTGGATTCTGAAATCTGGCAAAGGAACCACATTGTTTTTCGAGTCCAAAAGTAGAGCAACCACACTATTCTCTTGAATCGTTATATTTAAAGTGTGGGTATTGTGAAAACAAATTGAACAAAAACTCACGTTGTTTTGGATTAATTCCCCTCTTTCTGCCCACTTAACGTTAACTTCAGAATTCCGGTGATTTAATGTTCAGCCTAAAAGTTTCTTTAGTCGAACGAAAAAAAAGAAAAAAAAAAAAGGTGAAAAAGAAAGTAATACTTCTTTAGTTGGCAGCGGATGTTCAATGAAAAGTACGCATCGAGCTACTAGATCTGTAGTGACCGAATCAAATTTCAGAAGTTACTACACGTATTTGTGACACTCAAAACAAGTTCTTAACATATTATAGCCGTTGAGATTGGTGCTGTAGAGTTATTATCAATTAATTTTGCAATACAAATCATTCTTACTACAGAAATTGATCAACCAGCAGACAGGCATCTTAACCGCCTCTATTCCAATCAATCCACTTTGAGAGAGTGTCAAATTATACTTCAAATAACGGTGCTAACACTAATGACCCAATCTTCAGCATATTCAACTTCCTAGTAGAGAGAGTTCGGTTGATTAGAGGGAATTTAACGAGAATAACTCAAACGTATTTTAATCCACAAAGTGAATGTGAATTCAGTGAGAATGTTTGGAAGACATGTCGCACATTCATACTTTTCCATATAATGAGGAAGAGAAGAACTAGTTGAGCCCCGTTGTAAATGAAAAGATTATAGGAAACATCACTCACACAAACTGATATTAAAAGTGTAAAACTGATCATATTAAAACTGTTCACAATGTCGTAATATCGAACGTGATAGACTATTAGTAACTCATTCAGCTCATGTTTCTGAACTGTATTTTTACATTTTTATCCTGTTGATCAGTTTGAATACGTTACTTTTATACAGAGACGCAAACAATAATAATAACAATTTAAAAAAGTTTTCCATTTTGAGCGTGGTAAATAGCTCTCTCGTATCCATAACATAAATTTATATAACTATACCATTAAACAATCTTACCTATAAGACTCACCAGCGGGTTCCTATAGTGGAGGTATATAAGGTCAATTAGGCAATGCGAAACTGATGCTGGATAGATATTATGTTTGCGCAAGCGCAGAACCTACCAGTGAGTCATGAGCGCTGAATTTAATTAGAGTTAGTTCACTCCCTGAAAATGTCATGGAAGGCAAATGAAAATTGCAAAAACTATGCTTGTTACAAGGATTTAGGGTTCCCGCAGCAGATACTTATGATTTTTCAGTGATAAAACTCATATGGGGTAACCATATCGTATTTTCCCAAACACCTTCCAAAGTGGGGCGTGATCGAATGAATCGGTAGGTTATGAGAAAATGGCTGTTGACGGGTTTCACATTTGCATATGTGCAGTGGAAGCTATCAATTTTCAGATGTGTCATACTCAGCTTAATCTGGAGATACCCAAAAAGTTTAATCGAAATTGATAGAAAGATGTAGTTGTTGATGGCTGTTACAAGGATTTCACATTCGCGCCCGCGCAGCAGCTAGTAATAATTCGATCGTGTAAGAAATTGAAAGGGTAGGACTAAACCGTCTTTTACCGACTAACCCCCCCCCCCCCCCCTCCCCAAGCAAAATCGGACTACTAGGCCACGAGAAATGCTGCTTGATGGAATTTACGTTTGCGAGTAGGCAACATGATATATCAATTTGATTAATTTGTTGACAATGAGAGAGAGAGAGAGAGAGAGAGAGAGAGACGGTTGCTCAGATAGGTGTAAAATGTTTGGGAAGTGAACACAATACTTCCACTTCAAATAAAATACCTTTTGGAAAAAAGTCCATCTATTATTTAATAATTATGTATTATGCATTATTTATTCTTCACTCATTCTGTGTTATTTATTTTTCAGTTTGGATAGCAGGGGAAGAAGCACAGGTGGATCTGAAATCGGGACACATTGGAAGGACGACGCGGTCCTCGACGGTAGATCTTATTTCCGAACGTCTTCGGAACCCGCCACATTGTCCATTGACAACGTACAAGAGACTGATGAAGCTCTCTATAGATGCCGCGTAGATTTCAAGATTTCTCCAACGAGAAACTACAACATTAAACTCACAGTGATAGGTGAGTATATTTCAATTATTTTCTTGGTTAATATTGTTTTACCAATATAATTTCTAAGATTTATAAGATCTTTATAGATTTATAAGATTTTATGATTATTCCATTATAAAACTTGAAACCTTTCTTTCTTCTCTATACGAAATAAAATTTCCTCATTTCGAACTCGTTTCTATTGGTATCGATGCAGAACGCGTTCATATATATATTTTTCCTATTCATTAGGTTTTTCATTTTCTAGTAAGCAGGTATAAAGTATGATAATACGTAGGTATACTACTTAAATTGTTTTTATTAGAAATAATTTAATTTGTTATACGTCAGAATGGACACTTCTTGAGATTTTCATAACAGCCTGAATAGGTGTGTTTGTTTTCTTGATTGTAATATCAGTGCTTTTTTAAATATTTCTGAATTATATTCAAATGGTTTTGTTCTGAATTATATAAAACAACTTTACATGATTGTTTTATCATTTTAGGTCTGTCAAGGAATTAATGCGGAAAATTTATTAAAAACCCGTGATTTCAAAGGGTGGTCCCCATCTTTTTTGTGTACCGACGCTGAGCGACAGCTCGAACGGTGTGGGAGGTGGTGAGGCTTGATGTTGAGCCTTGGGTTTTCACCACAATGAGAAAACCCAAGCACAAAGTAAGCGGCACAAAGTGAGCGGTTCAGGTATATAAGTCTATGAACTCACCACCATTAATGGTATTGGACCAATTTTTGATCGTGAAACCGATTTATTGTCGAAGTGTCCTGGTGGTTGTGGTGATGGTGGGGGAGGGGGGGTGCCTGCTTTTTCTGGAAAACCTTGACAGGTATCAAGACAGGTGTTTAGATAAATCAAGATTTACTCTGATCATGTACCATGTAATATCGTCCTATTCAGGGAAACGCTGGCCACGCTCTTGATAGGGAGTAAATCATTCCGTCCTTATTGCCACAAACCAATTCCGATTCTATGATGTGCCAAGCAAAACCCTGCCGATTTCTATTACGATTCCGGTGATCCTTGGAGAACATCTTTGGTAAGGTTGATTGATATGTGACAAAGGAGCGGTGCAGGACCATGGAGCACTTTTATATTGGGTACGAATTTTCATTATATATAATTTCATTTCCTCCCATCTCAGGACTAGTTACTCAACTGCACTTTCATCTCATAATTCACTTATGAGTAGTTATTGTTGATTGACTACGAATATGACCATTATAGGAAAATGCATTCAAGTATTGACCTCCCGAAGTTCATTGTTAGATTCAAGACTCAGGGTTAGCAGATTGTTGGTTCAAGTTCAGGGTTCATTGGGCTCTTCATGTAACAGCCCTACATTCACTACACCCATTGATGCAAAGCTTTTCTATCTAAAGGTTCTTTGCTTTACCACAGGAACGTATACATTATTTTCCGGAGCTTTGGAGGGTACATTTATTTTTTTTTAAGTTCAGCTTCAAAGTTAGATTGAGAAATATAAATAGATATTTTTCTTGTTTCTATGATATTCTTAAATTAGTTCTCTGTTCAATATAAACTCTTAATAGCAGTCCATCGTTAGGGTGTCTTTGACAATGCAGAGCTATGACAATTCACCATGCATGTTGACTGAATTGACTGAGGTACCTATTGTTTATCCATGGCTTACGTTTTCTCATTTCCAGAATTTCGTTTACACATTGTGGAGAACATCAATACACATAGTGCCTTCGAGTACTGAGGGAAGTCACCTTAGGAAAGATGCCGTCGGTATTGATGTCGCTTGATTACGAGTATAAACATGTGACTGATCGAGCCTTTCCAAAAAGGTTCATTATGGACAGTATTGGATTATGTGAAGTGGTAAACACAGAGGTGTAAAGATAGCTGAGTGACGCCATATAGGAACGATCTCGACGGGTTGTGGTGTCTGTGTGTGTGTGTTTGTGTGTATGGGGGGGGGGGGGGGGGGGGGGGCAGCTCCGTTCACCTTTTGTGTCAGTTATTTTTATTTCCATCGGTTTTTGTTCGAACTATTAAGAGTTGTGAGCTGAAAAATCGCAGTTAAGATTTTTAAGAGCACAGAATCCAATTCTTAGATTAAAAAAAAAAAAAAAAAACGAGAAATTCTAACACGCCTGTTGCTACCGCTCTCTGGAAGTCCACTAGGATGATAGGTCCCTTTTACGGAAGAAAGTTCAACTACGAGTAGCAAATCCAAATTTTAATTGTTCGTTGATAGGTGTATAGTTCAAATGGTTCAGTTAGTCAATCTTTCCCTAATACCTTCTTGGGTCATTTCTAATGGAACTCTGCAAATACCTATTATAAAAGTCTCGGGTCGTTCAGTGGGGCATCGTTAATTATTATAGCCGGAACTGAGTCGTTCGATGCGTTTATCATTCATGCATTTGTGTATATGATTCCGATTGGCCCTTGAATGACTAAATTATGCAGCACTGTACCACTTTGGTGCATAGGTCTCTGGCCTCCAAGTGGAGAGCACCGAGTCAATATGTCGATCAAACTAATAATATTAATATTAATAGAGCAGAAACGGTTATCAGTGCATCTGTGCCAGCAAATAGGTTCAATTCTGAGGCTGTTGTTTCTTGGATATATGTTTCGGGTTATCGTAGAGGGAGCCGGAAATTCATAGAAATCTGTTTCCCCCAATCGGTGGCCAGTAATGTAAGGAGCGGTGCACAACGGACAAAATGACAGGAGTTCAAAAATCTAGGAGTTCAAAATTATTTTAGGAGCCTATCTTAAAGGAAATTTAATGCTGATGATGAACACTACACCTAAAACCACTTGTTAACGGGTTTTTCATTTACAAATAAAAACCCCAAACACATTTTCCAAGATGTCGCTATGATGAGGCGATTTTAGTACTGAAACATTAAGATGCTCCAGAGCCATATGATCAGTTCTAATGATGAAACGTGTTCCACTAACGTAATTTTTAAACTTATTAATTCCAAATGACACAGCTAGCAATTCTAATTTGGGAATGCTATACAGTTTCTCGTGGTCATTCAGCCTGCGACTCACAAAAGCTGTAGGGTAATGGTCATTATTCTGATTTAATTGTTACAAATTAGCTCCACTGCATGTACCACAAGCATCTGTGGAGATGTAGAATGGGAGATTGGGAAGCGGAAAACATGAATGAACAAAATCAATAAGTTCCTGCTTAACTTTAAGAAATGCTTCTTCCATTTTACTAGACCATATCCACTTAGCTCCTTTTTTCAGAAGTGGTTGTGTTAAATGTGCCATTTTAGGCTGAAAACGCCTATTTATATATTTTTATTTTCATTTTTTTAATATACGGTACAAGTATCATTTACAAGAACACTAATTAGTAAAGTAAATAAAAAATTAAAAAACAAAAACATAAGTTGGCAGTGCCTCTAATAATTCCAGTAAGTAATTGTGGGGAAAAATATGTAAATTACAATAACAACTGAGCACAATAAGAAATTGAGGCAGAGATAATCACATTGTTCACAGTATATACTTTAATTTCACTGAGAAGTTGCAACAAAACATTGCTTTCTTACTTGCGCAATCGAGTGAGCGAAGAAATCAAGGGTAGGCGCGTGGTTAGGAATTGCATGAACTTCACGTGGGAGGCGACTCATGGGACGATGGAGCAAGTAGTTGAGTGATGAAAATTTCACGTAAAATAGGGCATTTGATCTAGAAGCTTCACGAGGCACCAACAGTTTGTTAGCAAGGAGAAAAGGACAGTCCAGCGACCCATTGATCAGCTTGTATAAAAAGGAAACGTCTGCAATATAAAGATGGTTCGCCAGACTGCAGAGCCTACACACTCTCTCTCTAGTTGACCGTAGTCAAGATGTTCTATTGGTATCTTGAGCTTGAATGCTACGAATCGAATAAACCTCCGTTGAATCCTATCCAGTTCGCTTTATAAATCTCGTAGTATGGCGCCCAGACGACCGAACCATATTCCAAGATCGGCAACCCCAGGTTTTTATATAAGAGAGAGATAGCTTTGATGTTATTGTAATCTCTGGTGGTACTTTTCAAGAAACCTAGTACTCGAAGAGCCTTACCACAAACTGAGTCGATATGCTCAGAGAATGTCAGCTGCGCTTCAAGGTGGATACCTAGGTCACGTATGCCTGAAAGGGGCTGCAGTTTGTGCCCATTGATGAAATACTGGAACTCAATTGCACAATGGGATCTGTAGAAAGATGTTGTTGAGCATTTTGAAGGGATTAATGCAAGGCTGTTGTGCGAGCAGCAATCCACCAATGAGTCAAGCCATTGTTGAATTTTTAAACTGTCCACGGTGATGAAAACTTTAAGGTCATTGGCGAAAAGTAAATATTTCATCCCCGTAATTACGTTCCTCACTTCATTTATCAAAAGGAGGAAGAGCAACGGCCCAAAATGGGACCCCTGCGGAACACCGGATGAGGCAGAATATGGCCTTGGGATAACGCCTCTGAATTTTAAATCTGCTGTCTATTAATAAGGTAGTTGGTCAACCAATGAATGAAGGGTCCAAATACTCCAAGCGACTGCATAAGTGCGAGTATATGGGTATGGGAGCCTTGCATTGTCAGTACTAATTGCATCCACCTGGCGTCCCTTCTCGAAGTTAGCGAAGATGAATTCAGTGAAATCAAGAAGGTTTGTGATCGTGGAACGGCCTCTCAAAAACCCATACTGTTCGAGGATAATGTTCCTGGAGAACAAAGAGGCGATCTGGGCAATCACCAACTTCTCGAGAAGCTTAGGAATAGTGGAAATAGAGCAAATGGCTGTAAAGTTAGTAATATCATCCTTGGCTCCAGACTTGTGTATTGGTGTTACGAATGAAAGCCTCCACACTGGTGGAAATATACCGGAAGAGAGAGATCTGTTTTACAAAGCAGCTAGGTGAGAAGCTATAGAATAACAACACTCCCGCACTGTGGAAGGGACTCCGCCTGGACCCATTCCCTTAGTTGGATCAAGAGAGCGGAGTTCATTAAGGACATTACTCTCACTCAACTCAACTTTACTGAATGATACCACTTCTTGAGGTCCATAATTAGGAGCGGAGGTATTAGGCAGATCGAAAACAGAGGAGAAGAAGTTGGCGAAGAGCTCGGCTATCTCTGGGTGTGAAGATGCAGATTGGCCATCGTAGCACATTATATTATGATATTAGGCTATTACCGCCATTATTGAAGTTGGTAACATTCCAAAAGGTTTTAATATTAGAGCCAACAGACTCTTGTACCACTTCAATATAATTCTGGTAACATATTCACGATAGAGCGTTGCAAGACCTTCTAAATTGTGAAAATATATCATTATCACGCTGAGCACCGGACAGCTTGTATCGAGAATGAGCCAATATTTTTTGTCTAATAAGGGCGATCAACTCCATCGAAAACTATTTAAGGAAGGGGTGTGAGATTGAATTTATTTTAGAAACATATAATTCAAATGCTGTATCAAGAATATGATACAATTTATCGACAGCCTTATCCAGAGGTAAGGAACTTATGAATGACCAGTCACCCGAAGACAAGTAGGTGTTCATTGCAGTATAATCTCCCTTGCGAAAGTTGAATGTGAACTCAGGAGAAACAAAAATGGAATTGGACGCTGGAACTGCTGGTATTATATATTCAAACGGTGGGTGTGCCACGTCAATATCCACTAACGGTTCACACGCTTTCACTTTGATGACTTCGATGTCGATGAGAAGTATATCGATCACGTTGTGGTGGGCATAGGGAGTGTTGTTCATTTGGCGTAGATTGTGAAGGCGTATCGTCTCAAAAATTTACCGAAATTCGGGGTTGAAATTACTCGGGAGTTTTTTCAGATTCTAGGCATCCCATAAAACTCCTGGTGTATTATAATCGCCTTCAATTATTATATTGAAATCGGGATAGGCTGTGCTCACTACATCAAGCTGAGTGAAGTGATCATCAAGAACCCCAATAAGCTGATAGCTTGGCAGATAGATGCAACCAAGAATCAAATGATAATTGGGAATCATGACGAAAGGGTGTTTAACCTCATCAGGTGTTTGCCACCGGAATGAATTTATTCTCCTGGAAATAGCCATTAACACTCAACCCCCAGTCGACTTAACACCATCATTTTGGGGAGAACGGTCCATTCGGTATACAACGTGATTAGAAAATCCAAGCTCATTAGAGCTAACATTAGATGAAAGCCAAGTTTTGGAGAGAAAAATTAAATCATAAAGCAAATGAGGCGCCTGGTGACAATTGTTTGTAAGTTTGGAGTTGAGTCCTCGAACATTTTGATACAAGCCAGCTAGCACAGCTGGCTGCTTAAACCGTTTTTTGACTGACCGGTGGCTGGACGGGTATTTATGATAGAAGGGACACCATTTGTATATCTTAAGGTGAGATTGGGATCTCCGTTGTCGATCCTACGCTTTAGCAGCATTCTCAAATCGGCCAAATATCTTTTTTGGGCCAGAGTTCATTCAGAGGAGGCAGAACGCACAGGTTTAGAGGAGCGGTTGGTAACCAAAACACTCGTAGCAGTAGGTGGACTGTTAAACACACATTTTACAAGTTCAATCTTGCTGTTGTTTGGCTTACCCATTCTGTGGAGCCGTCGGAATAGGTTTGGAAATTCAGGCTTGAGCTTATCCAGCTCCAATTTACCTTTGGCCAGATCAGCCTCAGCTGCACTCACGGGGTCAACCAAATCAGACTCTGGACCATTAAAGACTATAATAGTAGATGCCCTGCGTCGTCTTTCCGCCTGCTCAGACATTATCATTTCCATGCTATGACAACCATTCAAACGGAGAAATGTGTCTTTTATGGCACAAAACGTGGTTTCTTTGAAGATACCTTTAGAAATTCATATCTTATGAACGGGTTGAGACAGAAATGGGCGGTTATCATCGTTTTTCACCCACTTATTGTTTTACACCAAGAGCGGTACACCATGTATAGTATGAAAATCGTTTGTTGATAATATCAATCGTATGTGATAAACTTTTAGCCAATTATAAATTTCTATTACTTTTATCGGATGCATTTTTTTGACAACACTCATTTTAGTGGATGAGTTTTATTGAAAGTTTAGCTGTATAATTTTAATCACCCTGAAAAGTGAACCAACTCACATGGATGTGAAACCGAGAACTCAGTCAGTTTGAAAACCGTGTAAAGGTAATTTGTAAGGATCACGCTCCGCATTGCGTTCGTCAAGACGGGACCCCACCTCCATGCATTGAATCACTTGTAAAGTGGAGATGAGCAGACCGGGGAAGTTTCCTGACAAGGGTAACAGCAAGTTCTTGCACTTCTGGATGAGTCACTTGAATACGTAATGCTTATTCACAACTTGACGCTGATATTCCTAGGCTCCTTAAGATCCCCCCCCCCAATCGTAATCTCAACCCCTCCAGTGTTGATCTCTTCCAGAGTTTAATCTGATTATGGTATTAGTCTACTCGTTAAGAACTTCATTTTCCACTTCGTTTGACGCGCTTGTCAGCATCAACTCATAGGAGAAAACTTTGCCACGCATCTCTGACAGGATCCTTACGGCATGTTAAAATGCACTCAGGGTTTTAACTTCATTTCGCTCTTTGAAGTCTGGTCGAACTAGATTTCATGAAGTGAACTTATCTTAGCAGGTACGGATATGAATTGCATAAAATTTTAATCGTTTGATTAGCTGATTTCTGTTCATTTTATCAATAAATGAAAATTTAAACTGCTTCTTGGCGAGATTGGATGCTTCTTGGAGGTTTCTTGGATTTGATTTTTATTATTATCTGTATTCCATTTACCATTTATATTTTATCTCCATTTTCAATTACATTACCCAGAAATGGCCCTAATTCCAGAAATATCTTGCGAATAACATGAACGGAAACGTGTTCCAATACCTGACACCGGGGATTCATAATGTTATAGTTGAGAACGTGGAATGGAAACTTCGATAGATTTTAGGTCGTGTACTGCATCAATATTATTTCATTCATATTTCGTTACTTCACAAATAGGTATCAACTTTTCGGAGGTCCCCCAGTATTAAGAAAACCTTCTCATGATTTAGATTTCGGTCGGGAAAGCACATTTAATTATATCAGAGAAAACCCTAGTAATATACGAATAAAAGAGACGAATATGGGTTTATACACAATTCTCTACAAAATTTTTACTTTTTATTTTAATTTTTTAATTTGACGTGGAATAATATTCGAATTGAATTTTATATGAATATTGCTTTAGTTAATTCGTAGCTCAATGCAGTTCTAGCACGGGAAAACTCTCAGTCGAGTTTCCGATGCTGAAAAAACACACAGTCACACACATACACACACACACACACTTTTTTTTTTTTTTTTTTAAAGAAAACTCCCCACGAAGGGAGAATACCATTAACATGAGAAAATAAATAAATAAATCAATAAAAGAAGTGGGGAGGACGCCCAGGTTTACTCGACGCCGGCTCTAGGGTTGAGGGAAGTTGCAGAAGGATGAGGAGGAAGAATGGGATGAAAGGAAGAGTCCCCATAAAACGACCACCAGTTTAAGTAAGAACCTATCAGGACGCGATTGCTGATACCACAAAGCACTCCCGCCGAGATGCCCTACTCAAGTAACTCCGTGGCACTTTTCCCGCTCCACACCCCGCACCAAGACAAGGTCGTGGCCACGACTTTGATGTTATTGGTCACCACTACTTTTACCTCGGAAACCGCTTGTCATAGGTAATTTCTGTCATATATGCTTATCTTAGCCCACCAGGTCTGCCATGTCCACGCTGCCACTGACAATCTGGACATCCAGGATTATAGCAGACCCATCGGGCTTGACGGCAACGATATCCGGCTCCTTGCCCAGGTCCATTGGCACGTAATACTGTCTCTCCCTTTCGACACCCCAACCATTGGAAGACAAAGCTTCTACTATGTGCTTGGCACCCGCATCATGACGTAGAATGCGGCCACCATGAGTCCTTGGACACTACTGCTCCACGTGGTACAGGTTTTCATTTTCACCTCGACTGGCACGGCAAAAGGTGTCTACAGTCCCCCGACTACCCCTTTGACACCTCACCGTGGTGGCTAGAGTAGCCACCCAGATGGCGTGAAAATGGCCATAGTTGCGGGCCTCACTGTCCTCTGAAGCCCAATCTACCCGCTGGAAAGAAAAGAGGGATTCAGAGAACTGTCAGAGTTCTTTACCATCTACTGACTCATGCAGAGCAGCAGCAAATTCAGCAGGTGAGCTGCCTGACAAAGTCAAGGTCAGCAGCAGTGCATGCGACCTCCCAGCTCCAGCATCTAAGGGCAAACAGGCGCTGGCTGCATCAGGATGGAATGCTGTCCGACAATACCAAGCCCACCGGCCTTGACCAGAGCATCGATGTAGGCACTCGGGACACCACTTGGAAAGCCTAGCCAAGGGTGCACAGCAGAGTTAACTTCACGATCTAACTCGAGCAGCCTCCTCGCAGTAAGCCAGCCAAAGACTAGCCCATAGGTTAGCTTTGGCAGTAAGTCCGTGCCAATGAGGCGCAGCTTCTGCTCTGGCTTCAATGTAGCCTTGGTGACACTAGGTAATGCTCCACCAAGGTCCACACGGCTTGCTGCTATAGAAGCCACACCCATGAAGTCGACACGGAGAGAGAGGGAGAGAGAGAGAGAGAGACGGTTGTTCAGATAGGTGTAAAATGTTTGGGAAGTGAACGCAATACTTCCACTTCAAATAAAATACCTTTTAAAAAACGAGAGAGAGAGAGAGAGAGAGAGAGTTGAAGCATTTTTATTTAACAAAAAACCATTTCAAGGATCTAACATTATTCATACGTGTGCCGTGCCTGGGTCATTTAACAAATCACATTGCATAACATTTAACCACAATTAATCTATTACCATATACAATATTAATTGATTACATTATAATTGATTACATTATAAATGTATTTAACTTGTTTTATTAATCATGCCACTACACGATTAGGCACAGACTATGTTTTCTACTAGGTTTTCATCCTGTACGTGTTCCCTTCTAGTTTATACTAGAAGGACTGCTGGATGCAATCCATCGCAGGTGGTATTCACTATAAATATCCATCTATAGTCCATTGATTGTTATTTCATTATTTACATATTTTACCGATTTTTATTTCTCCTCATGAATGTTATTTATATCTATTGTTTCCATTATTAGCTAATTCGTACCTAGTCGTGTCTCATGCTTTATTTATAACTAACGTTATTATTCTTTGCATTCCATGCATGAGATCATTCTTTCGGTTTGTCGATATATTCATCACCCATAATTTGGAACAACATATTACTCCTAAAAACAAGCTATTCGATTCCTATTCTCATAAATAATATTTAAATACTTATGATGATCCATTAGAACCATCTAATTTAACATGTTACTTATGTGGATCTTTATCTTCCTTGCCAACATTACACATTGCATATTCAAATTATTTCTTTAGCATCTAGCACAGTATTAGGTAGGTACACTGTGTTAAACTAAGCATAGTTGAATTCATTGATCAAGAATTGTCGGTATTTTCCAGCTACTCTTGTGAATTTGACCAAGTAACTCAGGTTACAGTTGGCATTCAAAACTTCTATTGTTTCCCCTTTCGTGAGTGACCCCTTGCCCCAACATGCCTCCCTGAATTCCCTTCATCCCTGAAAACCGGGAATACGGCAAGAAAATGAAACGTCGTTTCGTTGTCTTGAAGGTTGCGCATTTATTTATTTATTTACGGGCAAGCCCAATGACACATAGAAACAAAAAACCAAAGAACATACAAGAAATACAATACATAACACAATACTAAAATAATAATTCAGAATTTAATGAGGAAATTAACAACTAGTGAAACCAGATAAATATGGATATGGAAAATAACAGTTCCGGCAAACAACACTGCCAACAATAAAATATATTAAGAAAAGCTCAGCGGGGAGGAGGTGATCAGCTTTTTGAGAGAAGCAAGAGAATGGTGAAAAAAGTCAAAATCAGGGTGTAAACCAATAAGTAGGTTAGCGGAGCGAGGCAGCCGTTGCAGAGGACTGTTCCGTACGTAGTTCGTCGATGAGAAAGGGACGTGGAAGAGGAGAGGAGAGCGGGCCGACAGACGAGGCACCCGGAGACCGATCATGGAGAGCAAGACTGGGCAATCGAGCTGGTCATTTAATAGCTTGTGCAGAAGAGCGAGGTCGGCCATAGAGCGACGCCTCTCCAGAGGCAACATACCACAAGCATCAAGAAGACTGGCATAACATACCTCACTGGAGGGAATGCCCAACTTGAATGCAACATATCGCAGAAACTTATTCTGCACTCTCTCCAGGGTGTACTGATGAACGGCGTATCCAGGTGACCAAACAGGAGAGGCATATTCCAAGATCGGGAGCACCAGGGCCTTATAAAGCAAAACAATGGCTGGAATACTCGTAAACTCTCGAGTGTTGCGCTTTACGAACCCCAAGACCCGCATTGCTCTACTCGATAGGTCCTCTATGTGTTTTGAGAATGTCATTCGCTCGTCACACAGTACTCCTAAATCAATTATTTCCGTAAGTCTCCGAAGCTGGTCACCCTGCAGAACATAATCGAACTCGAGAGGCTGGGCGCAACGGTGAAAAGTGACCACCGAACATTTAGATGGGTTGAGAAATAGGTTATTATGAGAGCACCAGCCCTCCAGACGAGCGACCGCCAACTGCAGGTCAGCACAATCAGATGAAGAACTCACACGAGAGAACAGCTTGAGATCATCAGCGAAAAGCAAGCAGTGGATGTCAGGAGTGAAACAGTTGACCACACTGTTAATCATGAGCACAACGCATAGTGGACCAATATGGCTTCCCTGGGGGATCCCAGACGAAGCTGTGAAGGGAGACGACAGGGCACCCCTGACCCGGACCACGAGCTGACGCCCAACGAGATAGCTGGACATCCAGTTCAAGAACGAACCAAAAACTCCCAATGATTCCAACAGCGACAGAAGATGGCGGTGGGAGAGCTTATCAAAGGCTTTGGCAAAGTCAGTTGAGATCACGTCGGTCTGGTAGCCCTGCTGAAACCCATCCATGATGAAATTCTGGAACTCAATCAGGTTCGTAACTGTAGACCTTCCTTTCAAGAATCCATGTTGCTCGACCGCAAAATAGGACGAAAACTTGGTAGATAACTGCTTGACTACAAGCTTCTCAAGTATCTTTGGAGTGGCAGACAAGGAGCACAGGACGATAGTTGGACACAGAGCTCTTGTCTCCACTCTTATGAATTGGTGTCACATATGAGCATTTCCACTTCAGGGGGAATCGGCCAGAAGCAAGCGATTTGTTAAGCAAGCACGATAGCGGGTAAGACAGGCCAGAAACACATTCTCTAAGGAGTATTGGCGGGACACCATCGGGGCCCATACCTTTCTGGATGTTCAAAACCTTAAGCTCCCGACGAACATCGTCCTCCGAAACCTGCATGGATATAATAGATACTATGTCCAGAGCTGGATATTCAGGACTTCGTAAAACAGGTGGCTCAAATACAGAAGCAAAGTGCTGTCGAAAGAGATCTGCGGCCTCCTGAGGACCAGAACTATGATTGCTGCCGAGAAACATATCACTCGGTAAACCGTTCCCACCGTCCTTATAGTTAACATAATTCCAGAAACTTTTTATATTGCTAAAGACGGAGTCCTGGACGTCGCTGATATAGACCTTATATAGCTCTCTTGACCTTTCTTTACACTGACTCCAAAGTGACGAAAACAATTCGTAATCACCCTCCAAGCCAGTCACCTTCCAACGCGAGTGAGCAATTCTCTTCTGCTGAGTAAGCGAGACCAGAGCAAGATCAAACCATTTAGGAAAGGATGCAGAAAAATCAGCGATTTTCGGAACATGAAGTTCGATTGCTGCATGGACAATCTCGTAAAAAGCATCCACCACCCCATCAATTGTACCACCCAAAATGCCATCCCAGCAACGCGATGACAAGTAAGCATCCATAGACTTATAATCCCCTCTCTTGAAATTGTAGCTGAATTTGGTATTCGGATAGAATACCTGTCCACCGGAAGAAAAAGACGGGACGGAGAAATCAAAAGGAGGATGAGCGACATCAGCAGGAAATATAGGATCGGCCGGTCGAGGGTCTACAGGGCCCCATACACTATGGGATCGCCTGCAGGCCGTCGCCTCAACAGACGAACTTACGACCAATATCGCCGGGCTCCCTACACTACCAGTCACCGGCCTGCAGGCGGCCGCACTAAACTGCCGATCATCGCCTGAACATCGCACACACTATCTATCCGGGGCCTGCAGGCGGACTGTCGGACAGGAATCAGGACTGCAGGCGAACCTCAGTTCGCCAGTTTGCAATCGCTGAATTTTTGTGAGAATTCGCTTTAAAAAAAAAAAAAAAAAAATGCAGTACTAAAATTAGCGATTTTTTAAATTTTTCTACTAACAATAGACGTCCCAAAACGGTTTTTGAACGAAAATTTTAAATTTTGGACCACTATTCAAAAATCGGAACGAACGCATTAGCTTAATAACAATAAGCAATAAGCTTTTTAACCATATAACTTAATAGCAATAAGCTTTTTAACCATATCCACGGTAGCTGACGGCACGGTTTTCTGATAGAATTTCAATAAAACGTCGTACGCCTCGTCCCGTAATCTTTTATTGGCGTACGCATCGTCCTAATTTTCCACAAACACGGATAGGCCCGATAAATCTCAATAAATGCCGAAATAAAAGTAGGTTTCCCGTCCATCCTCGCCGTCAGTCCGCTGTCAGTCCAATTTCGGCTTGTGAAAACACGCTCAAAATTGATCGCACCGAAAACTGACGAAAACGGGGAAAAAAAGAGCCGACGGATCACGCGCCTGCAGGCCAACTGACAGTGTGTGGCGGAGGTGGACTTGAGATCACGATCTATCAGTTACCGGCCTGTCATCGATCTCTCGCAGTTCCTCGCCTGCCGGACGGCCACACACCTTCAGTCCGCACTAACTGCAGTCCACGATCTTGAGATAAACTGATAAGTGTGTGGGCGACCACAGTCCACGGCCTTACGATAATCTGCAGTTAAACTGACAGTGTGTGGGGCCCTTACGTCTTCAATATCCGACAGCAGTAGATCCAGGATATTACTGGACGAATTTCGGAGGGTGTTAAACTGACGAAGGCCGTGGAGCATCATAGATTCGAAAACCAATTTACCCTTTGGACTAAGGCTGTCGCCAAATCCAACCCGGGACGCATCCTCCCACACGATGCCCGGCAAATTGTAATCCCCCACGAGAATGATCTTGAAGTCCGGATGGGCCGTCGAGACCGCATCCAATTCGCATAGGTGCGCATCCATCATGTTCGAAGATTGATAATCGGGTAGATACAAGGCACCTATGATCAATTTGTGATCGGGGAGGATAACAAAGATATGCTCCACGACGTCCACCGAATTCCATCTGCATGAGCGGTGCCTGTCCGAAATCGCCACCATCACTCCCCCTCCAGTAAGCTTGCGTTGGTTATTAGAAGAAGAGCGATCAGTACGAAAAATGTTGTAGTGCGATAAACGGAGCTCATTATTATTTACATTGGGTGAGAGCCAGGTTTCTGTGAAACAAATAATATCATAGTCTAGGAGAGGTACCTGGTGATGAAGAGCAAATAATTTAGTGTTCATGCCTCTAATATTCTGATAGTAAATGGAAAGTGTATTGGGCTTGCTCATTAGTTTTTTTTTCTGCTTGTTTATGGCGGTTGATTCATTTAACTTAACAATCTGCGGAACGCCATTGACGTATTTTATAGTCAGGTTTACCTCACCGCCCTCCACTCTTGAATCTAACTCAGTTCTCAGCGTTTTAAGGTATTCTCTTTGCATAACAGTTTTGTCGGAAGAGACTGACAAAACTCGAGGATGAGTGGAGTGACTTGCAACAAGCAACTTGCTGACGGAAGAAGGACAATCGAGGACAACCTTCAACGGGCGGCAACCATCCTGACGGCGAGCGCCTAAGCGCGATAAACGCTGGACCAACCCCTCAAAATCCGGTGAAAGTTTATTTAATGAAGTCTTCAGGTTATTCAGATCCTCCTCGATCGCTTGCAGTGGAATAGTTGAAATGGGTTCTGGGAAATCGAAGATAATGACGTTAGAAGCCCTTTGGCGGCGATCCTCTAATTCTGCATACTGGGCTTCGAAATCGGCTCTTACCGACGGAACAACAGACCCAGCAGAACCCTCCAGAGCTTCCAGACGTCGATCAAAAACGTCAAGCCTTGAGTCAACATCGACCTTAAATTCATCCACACGGTTACTTAATAATTCATATTTTTCTAGACAAGCATCGATCTTAACTGACAACCCAGTGATCATATTATTCATTTCCTTCCGCGTAGTTTCCGCCTCTTGGCGCATTTCGGACCTCAAATCACTGAACATATTACGCAAATCATCTTTCAAGGAAGATCCGTCACCGGACCTACAATTTAGGCATTTCCAATTTGCGATGGACGATTTATTCATTTATTCAGCATTGCACATTCATTGACCAGCCCTTTTCTCCACCATCTACAATTAACAGTAAGCATTTCTGTTCGGGCTCTTTCTATAATCCTAATTTTGTATAAGTCGTCCAAGTTCCTATATGCTAATTTTCCATTCTGTGTCCTGTCCAGTTTTGCATAAAGTTGATGGTTCCCTGAATTTTTCGCCTCATTTTATAATTCTATTCGCCATTTTGATCTCGATTTATCTATTACTTCATTCATTGTTTTCTATAGTCATGCCCACAAGTCCAGCTAATTGCTCGTATTCTCTGTACCAAGCAATATTTTCTTTGATTATACTTTCAGCGACCATCCGTGCAAATCTGTTCTCGGGGTATTTCAACACTTTGGCGGTGTAATCGACTTGTAGCTGCAAAGTGTGAAAATAGAGGTGGACGATTCCGCTTTCCGAATATAACGCGTAATTGGGGGTATTCTGGGGAAGGGAAAATATTTTTTAAAATAATATCTTTGTAATGCCTCTATCTGGTAATATTTTACGTAGCCCCATATTTGTGCACCGTAGCACGCCATAGCTCGTGTGGTTGCCTCATACACTCGGTGCTTGGCGTTTAGTGGCACTCGTCGTTTTCTATTGAGTGTTCCCCATACTATACTTATTGCATGTTTTGCTTACACAACCAATACAACAGTAAATTACAAGCTGCTCGTTTCAATCCTTAGA
Source organism: Adelphocoris suturalis (assembly GCA_030762985.1). Classification (NCBI taxonomy): domain Eukaryota; kingdom Metazoa; phylum Arthropoda; class Insecta; order Hemiptera; family Miridae; genus Adelphocoris; species Adelphocoris suturalis. Next base: position 66,683,421 of record CM061045.1, on the reverse strand, counting down.
TCTATTAATATTCCCGAAAAGTTGGTGAAGTGGTTTGCTTCGTTATTGGATGATCGGTGGCAGATGGTGAAAACTCATGATGGTCGACAGTCTTCATGGCATAGAGTGCAGGTGGGTATACCTCAAGGCTCGGTGCTTTCAGCTCTGGCTTTCTCCATTTTTATTAATAGGATTGGTACATGTTTCAGTGAGAGTTGTAGGTACATGCTCTATGCTGATGACCTACAAATTTACACTGGAGTAGATTTAGTGCATGTACAACATGGTATTAAGTCCTTAAATGAGAATTTGGCCAGACTGAATACATGGTGTCATGAGCATGCACTGAGTGTTAATCCCTCGAAATGTAAAGTGGTAGTGTTAGGATCCTCTGGCCTGCTCAAGCAAGTGGATCTTGTGAACTGCGCTAGTATTGAAATTGACGCAGTGCCATTGCCATTTGTACTGTCGACTAAAAACCTGGGATTGGAAGTGGATAGTCGGATGAAGTGGGGGCAGCAAGTTGCTTCGGTATCTGCGAAAGTCTATAAAGGCCTGTACCAATTTAGACGCATTGCTTTCTATTGGCCCGAGAGTGAGCAAATCAAGCTTGTGCATACGATGCTTTTTCCGATTCTTGACTACGGTGCTGTGGCGTATAGTGACATGTCGTCTGACAAGTATGATACATTGCAGCGTGCACAAAGTGCTTGCATCCGTTTTATATTTAAATTTCCTAGGTGGGAACATGTGACGCCATATTTTCAACAACTTGTTTGGTTAAAGATCAGGGAGTGGAGAAAGTATCGCCTTGGTGTGCTTGTTTTTAAAATTTTGAAGTTCGGTAGACCCTCTTATTTGTTTGATGATTTTCAGTATTTAGGTAATAGTCATACAATGAACACTCGTGGTTGTGATAGGCTACTAAAATGTCCCTTACACAGGACGATGATGTTTAATAGATCATTTCACGTTCAAGCAGTGCGAATGCACAATGAGAATATTGAACTATTTGATACAGATATGTCTATTGGTACATTTAAGAAAAAATTGAAAGAAAGGGCTTGAGTTTTTGGCTTCTATGGCAACATGGCCGCAAATCGGTCACCCAATGTTTTAAATTTTGAATAATATCTATCATAAAGTTGCTTTTATGGTTGACGTGGATTGTGATTTTGATCTAGGCGTACTCACGTATCGTTTTACAGTATAATAACCAAATGGTTTAAGGTGTTTTGCGTGCAGGAAGCTTTCTTCATCGGAATCACTGGTCAAGTAAGTTTTTGGGTAACACTGTTCGTTTCATTCTTAGTCATTGATAATTGGAAAATTGGATTATTTAAATGTCCCTTCAATAATGACAATGTACTTCCTACACCATTCCCTCGTACGCTATAGAGATTTGGCGAATTAGACTACGTGGTTGTATTGTATCAAGAGAGAGTAAACGAAGAGGAACCACAAAGTCAGTTGATATTGAATAAGGCGGGGTCAGCGGTGGGTCGAATTTTTATAGGGGAATGGCACGACGGAAGTGGCACGTATGTGCGTGACAAGGAAGTAACGTTGAAATCAGAGAACTAACCCTTAACCTTATCTATAGTCCAAAGACTCGAGCAATTGGACAGAAACTGTCGATAACGAGAGAATTGACTGGAAATATTCTTCTGATTATTATCCTTACAAATTCCACCAATTCTAGCTGAGGTACCAAATTTAGTTGAGTTATAAGTAAATGGTAAAATCCTATTCGAACCTCTACTTGGTCATAGGTATCGTTGACGACTTGGATTCTTCTATTCGCACAACATATTGACTCTACCGCGTGCATGCGTAGATCGTGATTTATATTTGCAGTGTCTCCCACTCGTATCCCGACTTACCAGTGGGAGGAACTGCAAGAACTATGTTCCAAAAAGCGGTGGCGACAATAATGTACACGTCTTGCAATGGCGAGCCCGGAATATTTCACCAAGAAATACAAGTAACACGGTAAAAGTGGCGATTGTGAATTAATAATAATGCACCAGAGTTGCTGGTGCCTGAATATACACGCGAAGACGTTCATTACTTTTTCAAAAGCAGGCGAAAAATAAGCTCAAAACCGTAAACCTCTTTTGGGAGCCGTTCAATGGGAGCGACGTCTTTGAAAAAGTATTTTCGGCGATAAGTTTCTTCCGATGGTGACAGAAAAAAAGGGGTGGTCGTTGAAAGAGAGATTGAATCAGGAGCTGGCGAGGATTGACGCTTGTAGGGAGTAGAGACCTAGAAGGAGGGAGCGAGTATTTCCGCTCTACAGGCGCGTACAAACTTCATTAAGACCGCTAGAGCCGCCCTATTCATTAGACGGAAAATCCTTAGGACAATGTTTGAACACGTCAGCCGGAGTTTCTCTAAACTGCGCGTCTCAATCCCCCACCCGATGCTCCGTAAAAGCCTCTCGACTCTGAAACCTAAAAACGGGGAGTAGGCGAAGCGTTAAAGATAATCCAGATTTTCTCAACTTTAAGCGGTGGAATGCAAGTGTTGGCGACACCTAGCGGCCTACGATGGAGTCTGAACATTGAAGTGAGCAGTAGTTGAGTGGAAAAGTGGAACCTACCGGGATTGAAAATAATACACCGCCCGGGTAATGGCGTCATTTCATAGTTAGACAACTAAATATTCCGAGGATCATGAGTTATTCATCATTGTGAGTCGCTACAAGGGATCCGATTGTCAATTTATACCTTACTGGAGAGTCTGCGACGTAGATGGTTAGTGATATAAAACATAGAAGGGTGGCCAAGAGTGGATGAATAATAATAAACGTCTTGAATTGTTGTGCCAGTACCTATTTCTGATTTGTTCTTATAATTTTCAAGAGTTTTCGATGATGAGTTGAATATTGGGCCTCGTGCAAAGGCCGGAAACGAGAGCGCTCTATCGGCGAAACACGGTGGCACTGGAATACATTTTCATGTATCCGGTGGGTTTTAATATTTTTCTCTATAAAATTCATGCTGTGAATCATATTTTTACGTCCTTTATGAAAAGTTTTTCTTTTAGTATCTCAGGATCAAGGAATCTAACTTACGTAACCCAAGTCGTCGCACGTGCTTCAAAACTAGATAAAGAAGAATGTCGTCTAAACTGTTCATTTAAGTTCTGATTAAATTAGGACAGCAGACAGTGCAATTTTGTTTATAAGATAACTGTTGAAATAAAAACGCGTTCCTTCTGTTAGTTTACCAACTTTACAAGAAAGATAAAACAATGAACGATGAATGATTTATTTGAAGCGACCTAGTGATCTCATGAATCTCATAAGTGATCTCATAAATGGTGGAAAAAGGTAGGGGGAGGGGGTGTTTTTGGGAGCCCCTGTATACCAGGTACCTAACTTATAAAACCTATATTATATAGGCACATTGAGTTCACGGGCAAGGCTACATAAATATTACCTACTATCACAAAGAGATTGGTTACTTGCGGTGTAAATTGGACCCCGAACTCGAAGGCCAATTATGGGACGATGATCCCTTAGGTAAACTTGACCCTCACGTCGAGCCTCATGAAGTCGGCCTTTTGCTGTGAAAATGTAAACTCGACTGAAAATATTAACATAATGTAAATAATGATGTATATTGGTCCCCAGTTTATTCAGTGATGTCCATGATCCATCCCCCCCCCCCTCAGTCAAAACACCCCCTATGGGTTAGATTGGAAAACTTGATGTTGTCTGCGAATCGAGTAAGAGTATTTCAAACTTTTCTTATCAATCAGATCCAGTTTATTTAGTGATGTCCAAGATAACCCCATTTCACCCCTCTCCACCCCTAAAACACCCCATACGGGGCACATTTTGAAAATTTCAAGTAGCCTGTGATTTAAGTGAGAATAATCCAAACATATTCGATCAATCAGATTCCCAGTTCGTTCAATGGTGTCCAAGGTACCCCATTTCACCCCCTCCCCCTCGCCTAAAACACCCCCTCTGGCTCAAATTTTAAAAAATTCAAATAGTCTTTAATTTGAGATGGACTGATACAGATATTTCCCCACACTCATATCAGTTGTCCAATGACCCCCGTAACCGTGAAGAGCGGGCAAACGTAGGGACAGACAGAGAAAAATTGAGAAAACGGTACCAATCGTCTACAAATAGCATGAAAGGGAAAAGAAATGCAAAGTTTCATGATTCTAATCAATGTTCCGACAGAAATTCCTACGATTTTATTAATATAGGTAGGATTCCAAAAACTGGTGGATAGCTGGTGTTCTGATGAAACTTTTTGAGTTGTGGGCCACGCGTTTACAGAAAAACAAGCAATGCGGTGAATATGAGTAAATGTAAAAAGGACAATTATTACCAATTCCAATTCTTGTGGCAAGATCCTATATCCAGTGTATCGCTTTCCCAGGTAATGGAGTTCAACGACGCTCGAAACTTTTCCAATAAATTATTATCAATCGTGCTTAAAACATGACTCTCACTGAGAGCACTCATGTGAGAAGTTTTGTGCTTCGGTGTTCATCAATTCTGTAAAACCCAATTTTATTGTAACCAGACAAGGCCTGTGATTAGACATGTGAAAGTCATTTCTCTCAACGAAATCAACAAAAGCATCAATGGCATTCAAATTAATGATAGCAAGATCAATTACACTACTACCATTTCTTACAGAAAACGTAAAGTCGCCATTAATATCACTGGGAGACCTCCCGCTCCCCCCCCCCCCCCCCCCCTCGCTAAGTTCATTCAACAAATTCCCTTTCTTATTGACTATCAAGTCAGTTGACCTTCTTTAAAAAAATACGAAGAATACCAGAATCTGATAGTAACTGACAACTGAATTTCGTATGCCGATTTTCGCATTGAAGTTGCCAAAAAGAACAATGAGTGTCCGATCTGGACCCTTTTCCTTTACTGACGTCAATTCGTCGTCCAGCATTTCGGTTTCGTCGCGCAAAATAGGGGACAAATAAATAGAACCAAGTACAAAGGTAGTCTCAAGGGAAGAAATCATAACGAAAATCCAATATGGTGGGACTTTCAAAATTGTAATAGTGACAGGTAAATCTTTTCGTATCATTAATAGGATTCTCCCACTCGCCCTTCCATCATCAGACTTACGAACTGCTGCCCTGTGAAACACATCATATTCATCAAAAATGTCGGGAACTGTACCATTATTAGACGCTACCCATGTCTCTAGTAATGAGCACTGTGTAAGCCCTCAAGGCTAAAATAGTTCATTATCCGGTAACCTAGACTTACATATTTTCAAAACCGTTAATATTCCACGAACAAATTGTAACGTCTTGAAGTATAGTGGTGGCAGCTCAAATCGCGAGTGGAGGTTCATCAAAGGGTGTTCCAAATTGTGGTCGTAATAAGTCCGTTCCATGTGCCGAAACAGGAATCCAGGTGCTTAATTGCTATTGTGTATCCACTCCAGATCCCCCCCCCCCCCCCAGTCCTAGACCTCCTATCCCGTCCTTCGCGATTGGTGAGGATCCTCTTTTCCTCGAATCGGGCTCTATTTCTCCGTATTTACCCCTCAAATCCCGAAGTGAGAGGGAATTTCCATTAATTACTAAGGAGAATCCCCTGATTTTTGATTGGGTACCATCTTCATTAAGTTTCTTGCGGTATTGGAAAAGTTTGCGCCTTTTCCCCGTCTCGTTAGCACGATAGTCCTGGGATATAGTGACGTCTGATCCTTTTAATTTGTGTGTCTGTGATTGGAGAGGTTATAGGAGAGAATATAATACGAATTGGTATCGCTTGTCCGCTCCTGGCCATACCCAGATGAGAGAGACAACGAATCGATGTTAATAACATAGAGCACTATACCGAGGACAGTGCTGATCAATTTTTCTAAAACGGTTTGTTTCCTGTTTCGGCATAATGGAGTTGGTTTTCATTTCCCAACACTATCCTCCCTCTTTTTTACAGCAGGACCATATAGTGCCAGATGATCGGCATGAACAATCTTCGTCTTTCGGTTTGGCAATCGAATCCTAAATACAACGTCACTTAGGCTCTTCATGATGTCGCAAGGGCCAATCCAGTTCGACTGCAGCTTTGGGCAGATACCGACTTTGCGTTGGGGCCAGAAATACCATACTTGGCTTCCCACAGAAAACCTTGGCTCTTCTGCTCTGACGTCATAGCGCTTCTTACTGTCATGTGCCACCTGTAGTATCTGTTTGCGTGCAAGTTCATGGCTCTGGCGTAGCTTTTCTTGTAACTGCTGGGCATATGTGGTGACAGGAACGATCTCATGAGGACTTCCATCGACCAGCAAGTGTAGTGGTAAGGTCAATCCTCGCCCCAGGTTCAACTCCGCTGGCGAAAAACCAGTTGAGGAATGCTGTGTAGCCCTGTACGCAAGGAGTACACATGGAAGCCACAAATCCCATTCTTTTTGGTTGTTCTCTACTGTCTTGGCGAGCATGTTCCAGAGAGTTCTGTTAAAACGTTCAACAAGGCCGTCACTCTGGGGTCGACCTGGTGTAGTCCTTGTTTTTCGAATATGTAACAATCTCATCACTTCTTTGAATACTTCAGCTTCGAAACCAGTCCCTTGGTCTGTGTGAAGCTCTCTTGGGATACCAAATCTGGCATAACAGTATTAACCAATCCTCGAGCCAATGTTTCCGCCCTGATGTCTGCAACGGGGAATGCTTCAGGCCATTTTGTAAAATAATCAATCACTACCACAATGTACTTATTCCCTTGATTTGTGATTGGAAGTGGCCCTACAATGTTGGTGACCCACTGGTGTATGTCTTCATTGGCGCCTTTCGCTTAGAGTTGTGTCTTCTCCGACATGTATCACAGTTGGCACAGTATAGTTTTACATCCTTCTGGATGCCAGGCCAGTAGAATCTTGTTCGGATCACTGCAAGAGTTCGTTTGTATCCAAAGTGTCCCAAACCATGGCTCGTACTCAACACCTCATCTTTCCTTTCCTGGGGTACCACTATCTGCTCTATTATGTGGGTACCTGTATCACTCTCCCAAACTCGTACCAAAATACCATTTGAAATCCGCAGGTTTCCAAACATGGCCCACAGACTCTTTGCCACAGGACCAAGAGGTGAGACTAGCTGCCACAATGGCCGCTTACCTTCCTCCACCCAAGTGTACACAGGATGCAGCTCAGGATCTGCTTTTTGTGAGGCTAACCACGATTGACCATCAACCTCAAGTCGTACTCTTTGGACGACAACATGGCTTCCTTGCTTCATTTCTCGGCGCAGACAATGTTGACATCCCACATCAGCACAAGGCCTTCTCGACAACCCATCAGCATTGAGATGTTCCTTACCAGGTCGATGCACCATTTTATAGTTGTATGGACTCAAGATCTGTTGCCATCTCGCCAATTGTCCATCAGGTTCCTTGAAATTCTTCAACCATTGTAATGAGGCATGATATAAACTCTTCTCCACTGTCAAGGCCGTAAGACTGGAAATGACGAAGTGCTTTTATCAAACTTAATAACTCCTTTCGTGTCGTGCAGTAGTTCCTTTCTGCCTTAGATAAACACTTGCTGAAGTACGCAATCACACATTCTTTACCATTCTGAACCTGTGATAGCACAGCGCCAACAGCTCTGTCTGAAGCATCAGTATCCAGAATGAACACTTTACCATGAATTGGATGGCTTAGGATTGGTGGTGTCGTTATAAATAATTACCTATATTTTCTTCTTCTATGTATTCACTCCTTGAACATAAGATTCTGTTTTCCCTTTTAGTAGCCTCCAATTCTCTGTTTGATAAATTTATTTTGGACCCATTTTCGCTGATGTCTGCGCTCATTGCAGCCTGTGAGTACGCTATTGATTTAATGTTCTTATACATTTTATCAAGCATTCAGAAACAGGCCTACCTTCACTTCTTTGTTATCAGAAGCTGTTGGGGAAATTACCCTTGAAATCTTCTCCAACTCAATTCCTTCTAGATGCCTCATGACACCGGCCTTACTTGCTGCAATCTGACTTTAGATAGTTTTTACACGACTCTTCGTAAACAAAATACAGTCGTATATATCAGCAACTATAAAATCAACTGGCCTCATTGAATTAGGGTTCACAGAGTAACAGGCAGGGTAGGATCAGTACAGGTGATAATTATATTAAACAATCACCTGAGGCGATTGGGGACAGCGACCTTGAGCGAACCTCCTTCCACCGCGGATATCAGTTTAACAGCGGAAGAGGAGGGAAATAATCTCCTCTGTCCAAAGCGACGTCTTGGGGAAAGATGGCTATTCCCCTTAATTCTTTCTCTTTCTCGATTTGTGAAGACCCCGTAATCATTTTGTTCTACTCGGTATCGAACGATTCTCTCAGAGGATTCCGAAGCCGGAAGTGGGGATACTACTCTACCAAAAACTTGGGAATAACGACCGTCAAAAACCGGGGAGGTTCAGTGAGAACACGGAACAGCAAAACAATAGCTATTCTCTATCGCTGCACTGACGCAATTAAAATTACATGGCATTTACAATTTAAAATTATATTAGGATACAATTAGATTTAATGATTGATGGAGAAATTATTTTTGGATATGTAGCAAAGAAATATCCACATTCAATTTGCTATTTTTTGTTGATCATAATGTCTTGAAATAAATGTGCAATGAATCGGTACTTATACTAAATGATCAAATGTTGTATATAAATGTGTACCTTTCTCTACTCAGTTAAATATATTTCTTGTAACTTATCCTCAATGTTCAGCTAATAATTAGAGTACGGTCAAAACCGTATTTTTAACGTGTTTTGCATTTTATTTTATTCTGAAACCCTCTACCGGGATACTCTACCCGCAGCCTGGTGACCGCGGGCATCGAGGTGCCCGAGGCGACCTGGCATAGCGCTTTTTTTTAATAGAGGGGGTTCGGCCGGGTAGGGACAGAAACTTTTGGTTGGCCATGTGCTTCGAAACATTAAGGGTTCTTTTTCCAATCATGAACAAAATGGCGAATGACGTCAATTATTGTGTGTTCTTGCGACTTTACGGGCATCTCGAGACGCTTCTGGATCAATCCGAAAAGCCATTTCAAGATTTCAGTCTCCTGGGGCCATTGGTGAGATTTTTTGTCAGCCCATTCACCATTCACCACGAAGCAGCTGAAAACACCACAGCAATTGCAAAAATTAATAGAAATATTGCAGCATAAGTGGAAACCTTAGTTGGGCACAGTCGGACTGAAGAATGATATCACCCTACAAGCACATGCCACATACGTAGACTTCTGGAAACTTGTGGAAAATAACAGATTTCCGTTAGTAAGAAGAGTCGTGTATAAAATCAAATCTTGTTTTAGGTCTACTTACCTCTGCGAATGTCTATTTTCTACTGTGAACATTACGAAGTCGAATCGGATCAGCCTCACTGATTCGCATCTTGACAAATGTTTGCGTGCGAGAATCTCAAAGTAAGCCCCCTAACATACATAAGTTGGTGGACGAAACTCAGTTTCAAAAATTAGGTGCACCATTATAAACAAAAGAGACTCGACTATATTCTAAATAATATATACTTCCATGAAACACCTTTCTTTCAATTTAGATATTTTTTTTTTAATCTTCTGTATCGAGGCACGGTTTTTTTTTTTTTTTTTTTTTTTTTTTTTTTTTAAATATTGTCAAGGGATGGCCTGAATACCACCAGGGTCGGAAATGTTATATGGTGCCCGCTTCGCTTTCTGAAACTGCCTTGTGTGCCCCAGTGCCGAAAAAGGTTGAGTACCACTGCTCAGTACTAACTAGAGAATTCGTAATCAGCCGAATTCCTGTAATAATTCATTAGGAATTGAATTTCGTCCACTCCAACCCTATTAATGGATTACTGTGCATACTGTGGTACAAGTACAGTGACTGCTCCAGCACGGTGGTCCTCGATCGGATTTGACCTCAAAGTGCTTGCCTTTCAAATTTTCTTCGGAAATATGATTTGGGAATATGTTAAGATTATAATTCAGCAAAAACTGAAATCAAACATTGAGCCGTTTTTTTTTTTTTTTTTTTTTTTTTTTTTTTTTTAATTCAGTTTTTGAATTTTTAATTGATACTCTAATCATGAAAATACGTTATAATCGCCAAATTCAGAAAAAAATATTTTTGTGTCATTATACAATAGAATCTTCATCTATTCTCATAGTTCTGACCTATTTTGTGATCAAATATAATTAGAAAAACAAAAATAACAATCTTTTATTGAACAAAATAGTGATTATATTTGCATGAAGCTCTTAATAAATGCCGGGGAGTATGCGTATAGTATGTGCGTGTGTGTCTATGTGTACGCTTGTGTGTGAGTTTATAATGATTCATTATATAAATTTTAACATAAAATATATATCTAAATTGAATAGAAAATAAAAATAAAGGCATTTTAACATTTTACATATGCAGAGAATTATATCCTCATACAGCTCTTAATAAACGTTGTCCATACTCAAAATTGATTCGCGATACTTTATATTTGGCCCACGTCGCATAGAAATTATGATGCACGGCCTCCATAGCCTGTTCACTGTAAAAGCCAAGGCCGTTTCCGTGTTTGGTATAAAATTCTTCCACATGAAAGAAAACCGTGTGAACTTTGGAGTGACTGGAATATACAAAGATAAATATGATGCTTTGAATTCATTGATGTATTCAATGAATTTTGGATCCAGCCTGACTGAGAAAGATGCTTTGACAACTTCATTGAACTTCTGGAAAGCATCAACGTATTTTAAACAACCCATACCACAGTTTGAACGCAACAATTCAAGTTTCTGTAGCAAAATGCGGCAACTATTTCCTTTGAACGAATTCGTTGAAGGGCAAGCACTTTGAGGTCAAATCCAATCGAGGACCACCGTGCTCCTTTTCGAATTTTTGTTTTTTCTTTTTGAAACGTTTTTCTTTCTCGACATTTACTATATAAAGCGCAAAATTCCTGGCCAGGGATTTGAATCTGGGTATTATTTCTCAAATATACATCGAAAAAAGTGTAGACGTAGTTTTTCCATCCCTCAGGCCTTCTGAAGGTCAGAATCGGTTTATATTTTTGTTTTATGAATGGGTAGTTTGGGAGATTTTCATCACCCTTCAAATGTGACCGATCAATACGTTTCAGGGGCCTATTCATTGTGTTTTTCTACGTAGAGTTAGATAAACACATTTGCAACATTCCCGATTTCATCCTATGATTTAAATTCAGCACCTCAAAGTACATAAATATTTAATGTCCCTAACACCCATTCCGTCGCCATTGATGAAAAACTGCAACAAAGGTTTATTTCTGTATTATACAGCCATCCGACGCGGATCATAGGTCTATAATTATTGAGCCCCGTATATTGTACGTGTATCATCGAAACATGGTGGTTCACACCTCCCAAAAGGAATGTTTACAGCTCCTGGGCCCCACAATTTTACACTTTATATAGTAAATGTCAAGAAAGAAAAACGTTTCAAAAAGAAAAAACAATAATTCGAAAAGGAGAGAAGTCTGCAAAGGTTTATTATAGGTATCTGTATTAGATAGCCCATTTACGCAGATCACTGGTCCATAAAAAATTACCTATCAAACTGAGTCTATGCTGCACTATTAAAATATAACTGAACGGTGTCACCTACCAAATTAAAATAAATTAAATAACTAAAAACAATGAATAAATAAGAAAGAAGGAGGAGGGGAAAAAACTTGAAAGAGACTAGGGAAAAATAATTAAAAGACATATTGTATCTGCTACAGTGCGAGCGCGGCAGTTTTGCACTCTATCCACTATGTAACAATGCTGAAGGCCTGTTAAACTGATTTTTGGTGTGCGAATACCCCCACAATGATATATATATATATATATATATATATATATATATATATATATCGGCACTGTGGTTATCAAAAAGCTTTTTCATTTAAAACTATTTAACCGCGTTTTTACGGTTTTTCGATGGTTTCCCTGAATTATAAAAAATTCGTCCTTCAATTTCGTGTAATTATGGTTTTGATTTATTATCATCATGATTAGTTTTGGTGTGGTGTCCAATAATTGCAACCAAAAAGCTGATTACACACATTATTGGACATTGCCCAATAAGTGGTTCGAAGTTGTTCTTCTCCTCGAGTGTCCTGTTATTGGACACGTATTCTCTTTAGTGTACTTTTGCTTTTTCACAACCTAGAAGCTCTATTTTTGGCAAATACCGTGACTGCAAAGATTTGTCCACAATGCCTAATTATGGTGGATTTCCATACGTCCAATAACTGGGAAAACGGTGTCCTATAATGTTAAATTGTGTTAAAGTTTGAGCTTTTTGAGAGCAAGGAATTCGTCAACTATTAATATAATCCCAAAAAACGTATTATAAATAATAAACTGATATTCAAAAAGAGGTTTTGGATTTTACCTTTTTTTTGCAGTTTGCATCAATTTTTTAGAAATTTTAATGAAATTTAAGTACACTTTCAGCATTATCTTGTAAATTAATTTTGGAATGTTCTATTTTATAGTTAATAAACTTATCTTGACTAAATTCTGCTAATAAATAGAAATTTAATGATTTTTAGCCGTTTTTAGTGATTCCTTTTGCACATTTTTAGTAATTTGACCAATTTAATGTTCTCAAAAGAAGTGCTGGCCAATGAACTCTTCCTTTCGTTTGGGAAGCTTCATTTTTTGGCGCAAGAACGTAATTCTCAATCCTAAGGAGCGTTATCGTCTGGAACGACAGACACACACATACACACACACACACCACACACACACACTCACACACACACACTCATATATGTATACATTAAATTCAAAGCAAAGCATTAAACTCTAGGATTCGTTTAAGAATCAAAACGGATTGCAATGAAGAAATCTTTCAAAAATGTTGATTTTAAAATTTTTAGAGCCATGGCAATAGCTTCATTTTCAACGAAAATTCGCTAGAATGAAAAATAATTGAATCCCTGCTTATAAAAAAGTAAAAATCAAAGCACCTAATTTTGTATTTAATGTTATTATTATTATTATTTTATATCCTATTGTATTTTAGGAACCTAAGGGAAAAGAAAGAAAAAACACGAGTCCATTTTTTTCGATGTGGGATTGAGAAAAAATACCCACATCCAAATTCTTGGAGCAGTCACTTTATACCCCCTTTGTTAGTGAAAAAGCTGTACTCTCCGCTCCGAATCGGCTAATGTTTTTCTGACTTTGGCAGCAGAGCTTTGTTGACAGCTGTTTCTTTGGAGCACACTCACATTCCGTGCAAACCACATTAGGAGCCTAACTCGATCGACTCAACGACCAAAAAGACTCGGAAAAAGCCTTTTTTTCCGTTCTAGGCAATTTCCGAATGTGTAAGCGGCGTATTGGATTACCCAGTGAGTGAAATTTATCAGGAATTTTCTCTCGTTGACATAAATGTGGCTCGTAACATTCTCCATAATCAATGTATATAAAAATCAATTGCTCTTCGTTAGTCTCGCTAAAACTTGAGAACGGCTGGCTCGATTTGGCCAATTTTAGACTTAAATTATTTGTGGAAGTCTAGAGAAGTTGTAAAATGTTTAAAATTTAAAATCCGCCCCATAGGGGGTGTTTTAGGGGAATAGGGGGGAATGGGGTATCTTGGTCATCACTGAACAAACTGGGGATTCGATTGTCGAGTATGTTTAGATTACTCTACTTTTTTTCAAATCTGGCCCACAATGAAGGGAGTGGGGGAATTAAAGCGTTTCGAACCTCACTGAATTAATTGGGGATCTGAGTGGGCGAATCTATCATAATTACTATAACATGGGTCACAGGCTATTTGATAATGTTCAAGTCAACATGTGCAACGAACGGGTGAACCAGCTAGTAGGTGTATAAATATGAATATTGTCCTCGAATCATTCGAGAACAATTATTGTTGTATACCAATGATGTATATGTTACCGGTAAAGTTTATAATCAGGCATTGTATAGAATGCCTGATCGTGCAGTCGGCAAAGTGTCCTTCTGATCAATCCTTACCTGGTCTGGACACCTTTGTTGGAGATATAGGTCAGAATGATGTGTATAGTTTGGTGGTCTGGATACTCGCAAGCTCGCATCTCAAAAATACATAACATCAAGTAGTCAATCCCTTAGTAAAAATTCAGATTTGTTGGACATATAGATCAGAATGATGTGTATAGTTTGGTAGTAAAAATTCAGATTTGTTAGACATATAGGTCAGAATGACGAGTATTTATACTTTGCCAAAATCAATGGTAAGAATTAAATAGACTGCCTAGGAATTGAGTACATTCCCTGGCCATTGTGTCTAAAGAGAGTTAAAAATGGAGGAATTTCATACTTTGCCTAAAAAGTGCTGGAATTGTATAGAACGACTAGTCATTGTATATAATGCCTGGATTTCATACTTTACCGGTAACATATATAATATATACATATACTAGTACATACTTTCTCTTCTTTTTAAGTTTTTTCCTGAACCCGGTGGCCCTCCCGTAAGCAAAAGCTGCTTCATTCCAAAAAGTAAGGAAGACGAAAGAAGGAGAAAACGCGAGATAGAATATAAAAAGGGGATTACATTGAAATCCAGGTCACCGACTTTCCGTAGGTATGGAGTTCGGGTGAACGCACCTGACGCGTCGAGGCAACTTTGGAGCTACCATGCAACTAGCTCTGGAACATGATGATGATGGGGGGGATCTTCAATATTCTGACTTCGAAAAAATAACTTTTTATATTAAAATTTCTTGGAAATGAGAGGTCGTTGCAGGGTGAGATGGGGTGAGTTCGTTATTAAAATGTCTTAACTCTCAAAACTTGGTGGTGTTACCTCGAATAACTCCTTCCACGAGTAGTTTAACGCTCAATTTTCTTCACTCCACTTTTACATTGACTCACATTGAAAGCATTTTCCTTTCAGCAGCAGTAGAAACTAGCTCCCTCTTTTGTTAATTTTATAATTTTTATCAATTTAAACGTTTAATAACTTGTGTAATCTATAATTTTAATCGTAACCAAACACTCAAGGAACCACCCGAATAAACGTGTTTTAATAAATATTTTTAATTACCTGTCATGATTATGAGATTTAAAGAAGAGAAAATAATTATTATAAAATTGATCTGAAAGCTCGCTTATATCTGGAGTCTTTATGAACAAAAGTTGAATTGTCAACCCCTTTGCAACGCGTCGAACCATACTAAGTATTTTAAAATATCACATTATCGTTTTCATATTTTATTAAATTGATTCGTAGAAGTGGAATGTTTCAAGTTTGTGTACTGCACCACGTATTGAAGGGTTCCATATATTTTTTAAATTATTTTGTACGACTATACCTACAGCAATATTAGCCATGGAGGCGTTCATAATACGAAAATAATCCATGAGATTGCGTTGAAGTTGGTGAAATGTGGTTTAGTCAACCATATCGTTATTGTTATATCTAATGGGTGGGTTGTGGTCCAATGGTTTAGACCACAGAATTTGGGGCATGGCCCATTGGTCTGTTCTACAGATGATGATTATATATATATAGTTCTGGCCCAAGCCAAGCCATACCTATGTAATAAATTCGTATCTTGCTAAAGTGTTGAATGTTTTCACATTTGAAACTAATATTATATTCTTTTACTTGGTGAAAGACCTTCCACCACGTCCAAACCAATATTGTACCACATGATTAGGACCCAGCCCCTGGGTAGAAACGTTGTGGATAATTATGATTAAAACATGATTTAAAAAACCACTCAAGTCTAGTTTGGTCAAACTCAACCTCCAATATATATATATATATATATATATATATATATATATATATATATATATATATATATATATGGATTCTCGCAAGCTCGCATCTCAAAAATACATAACATCAAGTAGTCAATCCCTTAGTAAAAATTCAGATTTGTTGAACATATAGATCAGAATGATGTGTATAGTTTCTTAGTAAAAATTCAGATTTGTTGGACATATAGGTCAGAATGATGAGTATTTATACATTGCCAAAATCAATGGTAAGAATTAAATAGACTGCCTAGGAATTGAGTACATTCCTGGTATATATACCTATATATATACTAGGAATCGATTCAGAATACTTCAAAACGAATATCAATGAGGAAAATTTTCGAAATTTTTTTGGACCATTGAAATAGCTTCATTTGCCATGCGAAAAACGATAGTAGGTTCAATTTGGTGAACTTTAAAAAGCTTGATTCACACATTGATTAATGCACAGCAATAGTCTTGAACCTGCTCACTTCAAAAATTATCCATTCGAAAATGTGAAACTGCTTTTTATCTCAAAAAGCTTTTCCTTCTTCCGTTTGCCTTCGTTCTCGTTGGATTTGCTGCAGAACATGATACCTCAAGGAACATCCTGGATAAATTTGCCAAAGTAACACATTTTTTGATGAACTATTTCTGAAATAAGCAGATTCAAGACTATTGCAATAGATTTAAAATGTTAGAACTGAGTTTTTTTATTATTATCATTTTTTTTATCGGTTTTAAACGTTACCATATTATTGGTAGCTTGCTTGAAATAGCTTCAAATAGCAAATGTTTTTGTTAGTTTTCAACTTTTACTATATATATTCATGAATACTCATTAGGAATAAATCAATTTTTGGGATGAGAAATTGCATCTCTGAGAAGTCGAATGATACTATTTATTCAAACATTTAATTGGAACGTTCAAAACACGGAACTGCATTATTGATGTTATGATTTTCCAATTCTGAGTTTTTGCCAACTTGTGAGATCATCGGCACCATTGCGTGCGACGGATGGGTTATGATGAGTTCAGAGCCGTAATCATTCTTGTGTGAAAGCGAATGTGTATAAATTTTGTGAGAAACAAATTTTCCGCGGATATATTTAGTTACATCATCTGTAGGAAATATTTAGTGATCATTTTATCAAGTACCAATGGCTAATTCCTCCAATTGATTCATCATTTTCATTCGACTGCTTATTTGCATTCGAGCTGTGCATTGAGTTTTGAACGAACCGACTTTTTGAAACACCAAAGCCCGAAGTAATTAAGTTCTTAATTAAAGTTGCTTCAAAGCACTCAGAACGTGGATCTGTTTTGTTTTCACTAATTGATCAAATTAAGGAGCTTTTCCGACCTCTGCCTCAGGGACTGTCATTCAAGATATAAGAATTTCTTCCCTTTCGAATAGTGAAAGAAAATTTCAAAAACTTGTCTCAATCGCTTTATTTATTGATATCATACGATGTAGGCCCTACCATTGACGATAATGAATATTGAACGATGAAATAATGTTGCCCGTCACAATGTTTAGAGTAAAACGGCTGATCGTATATGTAATCAGTCCCGGTGGTACGCTTAAACGAGTAAAAGTAGGAACCTATTTTATACCATTAAATATCCAAGCTCTCTCGGAAAATCTATCAGCGGTTCGCTGCACAGTCGATGCATACGTTCCCCGAATACGAATCTGCACTCGATGCCAAGTAAAACTCGAAACAAAGACTTATTTTATAGTTACAACACTGGTCATAATACGCAGCGTAAATTGCAAGGAATCAAACTATCTGACAGCCAGCAATAACCACTAAATTTTATTCAGAAGAACAAGAGAACAACTGGATGAGAGATTCCTTATTCGCAACCGTAGCCTGAAACCGCTTCTACTCACTTGATGAACGATAAAACTTCCCTGAACAACCACTCGACACAAGTAGTTAAGCAATTGAAGGGAGAAACTCTTGCACGGAAGCAGAGAGCATCAGGAAACTATTCAAAAAAAATATACAAACTGCACAATAACTATACGAAAACAATAGCAAATTCCGCGCATTCATGAAAGCCCAGCGCTCCACAGATCTGACTAAACAAACATTGAATTCTACTCAAAGGCTATCATTTCAGACATACTGTGAAGGGTTGAATAGAACAACTCCAGTCAAACAAATGTGGCACCAAATCAGCACTCTCCAACAATCAAGGAAACAGACAACAATCGGATTTCAGAAGAGCGAATGGACTATTCAATTCTTATGTAATATTAAATAGGCTGTGTGGAACCACTCCCTCTAGCATATCCCTCGGCAGAAACGACGAAAGGCATGTTGCATTTTACAGCTCCACTCACACTCAAAGATTTCACAGATGCAGCATCTAGAAATACTGATGCATCTCCACAAACGGACAGATTACTATACAATATGCTGCTGCAGCACCCCTCATTCTACCAAATAAAGCTCTTAAGGGGAGTCCTTACCTAGAAAGTTTAAAGAAAAAACTGTTTACTTCCTTCTTTGCCCCATTGAAATCTTCACTCATTCCTAAACATGGCGATAAATAACATTCAATTATGGAGAGACTGCTGGTTGAAATTCAATGTTGGGTACCGTTCTAAGCTTAACACACAATCCTTAATAATAAAATTGATGTGTGTCAAATACTGCTGGAAGTTGATGTCCCTCAAACTGTTGAACGTCAAACTTCCACTCAATTCAGTCCCAATAGTTTGTAATTTTGAATAGTTTTCTTACAACATTGATAAGGTCTTCCACAGTGTTGTCACCTTGACAAAAGTAAACTAGTAATTACCCAATGAAAGGAGAAGAGTTCAGGCATTTCCTCACGTACCCCGTTGAACAGTTTGATGTTCGGGCTAAAAACGTTTCCAGGTAAATATCGAGGGGAACATCTTTTTGTTATTAATATTATGGTATTTTTCGATTAGATTGAGGGGGAGACGGAGAGGGATGCTACGAAGGAACCGTGCTCGCGACACTTAGCAATTAATTATTCAAGATTCACTTCCTCATTTACCAAGAAGCCTCTTTCATTATTACCGGTCCCGGTAGAAAATATGAACTTTCCTCTTGCGTCTTCCCACCTATTCTTTTGCAATTTGGTTGCCTACTGCTGTGACCAAGATGTTTCAGAGGCTTCAACTCTCTTTATCCCAATAAGAAAAACTTGTCTTGAAGCGAATTTTACTCCTTCAGCTTTTTAAGCTTTTCGATACGGTTACCGATTAGTTGACACGAATTCCACTTGGAATTTCACTAGTTCGTCTTTCGCTTGTTTACTAGGGTTACCCGAGTCTGTTAATAGGAAGTTCCTCCGCAGTGTCAGATAATACTCTGTGCAAGAGTTGATGTGTCCCCTGTGTGTGTGAGTGGCCAATCACAGTAGATGTTGATCTCCCCCCTTAAATTGATGAAGACCAATCTGCCTTCTTTTCGCCAGTTACCATCGATCGTTGATCAGGCACACTTCGGAGCTCCAATTTGCTAATCGAGCCTGTTACGACAGTTCGTAACATAACTATCCTTATTTTTCTTTATTTGCCGTGATCGCACGAGAGCCTTTCTTATTCTCCAGTAAGGAAGGTGCAGGCATCGCACATTTTCCCACAGCATTCGATTACGATCAACACAATCCCTGGGGATAATCTTGGATTCCGCTTACGGGATATTCATCCAGACCTTCCTCTTCAACCGCCAACGTTGGTATGAGCATACTTCTGGATACGTCCACATCGTCAACATTCTTCTCAGCCTACACCAACATAATTATGTCGCCCGAATCAGGTCAGACGTATCCTACCATTGTTAAAATTGACATTTACGTACCATACCTACCTGAATCTTGAACAATTATTATCTATACCAAAGGGAAGAGTTCCTTTTAGATAGGATACCACATTCAGACGCCATATTTTTGTAATACAATTATTTCGTTCAGCAATGTACTTTTTCGTTTAATCTTTATTTCATACCATGAATCCTGCAAAGTAAGGGAGTTGTGTTGAGATGACCATTTCTCAAATTCACTCAAATCAATAACTTTTATTTTTTACGGAAGTTATAACTTCCCTTATACAGATAGTGCTCAAAGTTTTTGACACCAGATGATCCTTGCAGGATACTTGTGTAAGTATACACACATATGATAGCTAGTTGGTTTTCACTAACTTTTACAGTGGTTGACTGCAAGATCTTAGATGGGAATCTCATTTTCACTGGTATCTTCTACATCTGGAGGTTCAGTACTAACGTTTGGATCAATTGCAGATTCCTCTGTGTCTGATTCTCTTGGACAGTTAACTACCTGTTATGGGATTCTATTCTAGATAGTGCATCAACATTACTAATTTAAGAGCCTTTCTAATATTTCCTCTTCTTTCTCTAAATTCCTCTACTTTCAACTTCCATCTGAGTTTTGAATAGTGAATTCAAAATCATGTGAGTTCAACCTGGTTCAATCTAGGTTTAGTGGCTATGATATTTTGCGACGAGTTTCGATCTCCAGCGATCTTCTTCTTCAGTTCAATCCTCCTGTGCATTCGCCTCTTCTTCTCCCCTTTCTTCTCGTTCCTTAAGATTCATTGACGTTTTCGTAGACGGATTGCTACCACCCGGTTTATCGAACTTTTTGGTTGGAAAAGTTTCATTTTTTCCAGTATTTGATTTTTGCCCACTATTAGTAGAACTCCAGTTCCCTGAATTTTGCAGGGTTTGGTTGTACGGTTTCGGGGTCGCATGGTTAGGATACTACTGGTACCTAGTTAGAGTTTGATTTGGATTGATCCAGGCTCCTTTTGCTGAAAGATTTTTTTATAATGTTGACTCTATATCCATTTGGTTTTAACTTACAGTTTGGATTTTTCGCTACTTCTTGACGATTGTATCGCGGTAAATATTGGAAATCGTCAATTTACATACTTGCAGCGGCTCCGATGCTAGTTGGGTTTTTCATTCTTGACAACAATCCTATGAATTTATTTAGACCTTTGAGGAAGATTGTTAACCTCAGCTATCTGACAAAACGGATTACTTGAGAAGGATCTAGTTCCTCTCGGCACTGCAAGTATGAAACAGCGATATTGAGTTTATCATTGACCCTTTCGTATAATAATTATCTGAATCCGTCCTCATTGTGGGATTGTTTCATGTTACACATATCTTGACAAACTGTCCATACATCACGGCTACCTCCGAAATTACCAAGTAAGGCCGCCGGGCATTTCATTTTAGATAGCACACTATCCAAGTGGTATGAGTTGAAAAAAATCATCGCGGTTGTAGAAAGTGGTAAGAATTCTTTCGCTAACCGAAATAAAAATGAGAGATGAGTCGATACCAAAATTTATCGATTCCCGAAACCGATACCTAAAAAATCGATTCCCGATTCTCGATACCGATACCATCGGCGCATAATACCTAACTCACCTGTAGGTGAAAAACAAAAATTCTTCTTGAACTAGTAATATATTCCAATTTTTTTGTACAACATATACCTAACTTATACTTACAAAAAATTGATCCCAATATATTTGCAAATGAGGTAATTTTTAAATAAAAACAAAACATGGATAATAAAACCTTTATTCTCCATCTGTTCTACTTAAGGTTTTTGTTTAAAAAGACCAACATTTTAGTTCTGTCTGGGTCCAGACGATTTCTCTTCCGGTCGCAGATGTTTCCTGCCGTACCAAAAAGTCTCTCGCTAAAAACAGTAGAAGGAGGCACACACAGATTTTCGTCGGTAACTGTAAAATATTTCCAAATAAGACTGGCTCTAGGCTTTTATACTTGGAAAACATAGCTTTGTCTAATGCTTCTGTTGTCACAAACAAAATAACACAAGCCTTCTTGTAAACAATGTTATAATTGTAAGTTGTGTTTTGGACAATTCATGTTTCGCAACTGCTAACTTCACACAACGGTTGCACGGTATAACCATCTTCGTTGTTAGATGGTTGCAATAGTACCGTAGTGTAATAAAACGCCCATCACCGGGCAGTATCGGTATCGAGAATCGATACCGATACCAATGCCTAAGAATCGGTGGTATCGAGAATCGGTATCGGGAATCGACTCATCCCTAATAAAAATGTCTACTAAAGACAGTTCTCGGGGGATCATTTCCAAGTATTCTTTCTTGAATTCATAATTAGTCATATTTTTGCTATCAATAGATAAATTGGAAAATAAATTAGATAGATCCAATAGATCAAAGGTTCTGAGATCAAGTAACGAAATCGAGGTTGAACTTACACGAGCCAGTGCTGCATTTGTAGAGGTTTCTGTTCCAGTGGTTGTTGTCCCAGGCTCGTTCTTGCGTGCCTTCTCGCTCGATGATGTTCTCTGCTTGGCTGCTTCAGGCTCGGGTCGATTGGCCTGATTGGCAGGTTGAACTGTTCTCAGCTTATTATTATGAAATAATATTAGGCGATGCATACAGATTTCGGAATATTAAGCAGTTTTTAGCAGTTTTTACCGATTTTTAGCATAATGTGATCAACTTTTGATCAGAATATGCTAAAAATCGGTAAATGTACATTTTTTGTGATCGCAGTTTATTAATGCAGAAAAGTTCAATCTTCTAGTTCATAGTTCTGATAAACTATTTGGATGATATTCTGCTATAACATGAGAATTTAACCATTTTAAGCCCTTTTTAAGCCATTTTCTACTTTTTAAGCAAATTTTTTTGAAATTGGAGCGATTTTGCTTATGGGCGCAGAAATAGAAGTTTTTCTCATATCTTAGGAAACTTTGACGGTATTTATGAGTCATTTAAGACCGCCAAACTATAGACATTATTCTAATCTATTCGTCCTACTAATCTATATTTTAGTAAAAGGATTGATTTGGGATATTTTTTTAATTTTCAGATGCGAGCTTGAAAGAATCCAGACCACCATACTATACATTCATTTTCGTTTGTTAAATGAGCGGCCCCCTGTTAGCCGAGAAATACTATGATTTTTAGCGAATTTTTGAAGAAAATTAAGCTATTGCTCTCGCCTCAAAATTTGTAGAATGTGAATTTTTGAAAAAAAAATTTATGCAGAAATCCGTTTCGGGCTATTCTGAATCATATTCTGAAGTTTAACGCATTTTTTTATGTATGTATGTATATATGTATGTATGTATGTATGTATGTGTCATTCCAGACGATAACTGTCCGGAGAATCGTGCTAGAAACTTCAAACAAATTTTAAAATGTTAAGGACACAAAACGACAGTTCAAGTTCGTTGGCTAGCATGATCGGATTACATCTTCGGGTTGAAATTTTCAAAAATGTAGTCAAAAATTTCAAAATAGCCTGTTTTTATGTGTTGTGCGAAATAATTTTTTCAGCATACTAACATGTGGTATATATTCGGAATCAGCGTAAAATTTCCTATGAGGATATGTATCAAGTTTTCAAAAATTTCGAAGTTGAAAAATCAGTCAAACATTGAAATAATGCCGTTCGCTAGTTGTAAAAATCGGTAATATTTGCATGAAACATTGTCCGAATTCAGATGAACTACTCTTATGGAAGTATCCCTGTATAACCAATCCTAGAACCATGCTGTTTAAAACGTAGGTAGTAGGTGCTTGTAAAAAAAAAAGTGATCACAACTGATGAGTTTGCTCTGTGAAATATTCCGTCCTCCGATTCTCTCGGTCGCTCTCTTTAATGTTTTACGCTCAACTGTTTTAGGACTTGATGTAGCTTTAATACTAACTGTGGCTTAGAAAATATCAGCCATGAAATTATGAAGAAGTTCTATTTATGTGCGTACTAGTACGCAGACCCAAGGCCTCGCTCCGTTAACGTTAATCTCAAGGCCTCCCTCCATCGAAATCTATGATTTATTACCTACATTTGTCTTTAAATCTACAAGATTAGTTTAATAATAATAGAGTATGAGTACCTCTTAATTATTTGATTCCATGTTTGTCTATCAAAATCATAAACTACAACTTCTCTACACGATCAATAGCGACTGAAATGTCGAAGATTTCTTCAAAAATTCGCTCATGGGGTCATGCTGCATGACTGGACTTTTTAAGGACATTTTTTTCAAATTGGAGCGATTTCAGGCCCAAAATGCATGCCTACAAACTTATTTTTTCTTTTCAAGTGATTGATTTTTTCTCAACTTTTAGGAAAATTTTCCTTATTAAGGGGACCCGGCACCCACCCCCCTCCCGCCCTTTATAGACCTCTTTTTACAGGCGTTTTCCTCAGCCCCCCTGCAACCAATTTCAGTGCTTTTTTTTCTTTTTGTTCCTTATATTCTCAATTTTTAATTAACATAGGGGTTTCCAGGTATCTCAAAAACACGAATTAGTAGGTATCATGGAATAAATGTCATTTTTTTTTTTTTTTTTTTTAACTTCAGAAACATCTAGCGGCATTTGAAATCAACAATTTGTAAAACCGCTACGTTAATATTTTGGCCCAGATCTCTTCTTCAAAACAAAACAAAAATCAACCGAATAGGGTCAACCGTTCCGAAGAAAAACACCCGTGAACATGAAAAAACATTGCTTTACAGGAGAGCAGAAAAACCAACAGCATCCATCTTTTCATGACGTCGCAATGCATTATGCAAATAGAAGCTGTTTTTGCTTTCTCTAGACCTATCTGAAATGAATTGTTGTATCATGATAGCTTAACTATGTCATCCATGGATAATATAAACATAATACCCATGGTTGTAGCCCAGTCAAATAAAGACAAAGAAGAAATTGATGAAGAGACTCTTATCATACATCTTACATCTTATGGTTTCTTTGTGATTTTTAGTGGACCAATTTCGTGTTTACGTTTTATTTTGATTATTTATTGAAAATGGGTGGTTCTACACGAATTTTCAAAAAAAAATAAAGAACCAGTAAACCGTTATTCAAGAATAAATACGACGGAGCAACCATCTAGCCAGCCTATGCTGCCGGCCTGTACTTAAACAAAAAATTTACGCATTTGTAAGCATAAATTTGACTATGATATTGAATTTAACTGTTCCCTAGATGTTAATACATCGTTTTATGAAAGAAAAAAAAATCGATTTTTCTCAAATTTTTTGCTACCGGGTCCCCTTAGTGGTTCTGACGAGTGGTGTGTGGGTGGTCTATTGGCTCTCGGAGCACCTAAGAATACTGTATCTCCTGTTCCAGAACCGCAACTTTATCTCAATTATCTCCGCTCGATTTTGATGACTGGCGGAGGACACTCCCTCTCCACCCTTTCCCACCAACCAATCTCTCAAGTTTCGGTGGCGGGGGAGAGCGATGCGGATTAGTAGAGCAGGGGCGGCGGCGGTTACCGTGATCCCAGGGATTAGCGTCTGGGAGTGCCCACGAGGATCGCAGCTGGTGGAGGAGCTCATATGCCCCTTCCTATCAATACCCCCTCCCCTCCCCACTAACAAAATCCCCCTCGTCTTCCCTATCAATATCTCTTCCTCCCTATCAATACCCCCATTCCACTGCCTTCTCCGTTTGCTACTAACCGACGCGCCGCAACTGACCTGCTCTTCCGCAGACGCAACAATCCCCATCAACCCCCTCCCATCCCAGATCACCCAACTTCTCTATATGGCGTTCCTCTCCCAGCTAAATCCCCCAATCCCAATCATCTCGCTATCCCAAACTACAAAAATTGCCAAAGAAGCGGCGTTTTCGAAATGACGACAGTCGCGGTTTTTCCCCCACTCCCCACCCCCGCCATCCCATTTCACTACTTCCAATATCTATGAACAGCAAAGCTTTTATCAATGTTAATAGTGAAATTTTCCGTCCTCCTTTCTCTTTCTCAATTTAAATTCAAATTGACAATATTGACACCTTTAAACTAGGTATGAGTTGATTCCCGATACCGATTCTCGATACCACCGATTCTTAGGCATTGGTATCGGTATCGAGAATCGATCGCCTAAAGCCGATACCGATACCGCCCAGTGATGGGCGTCTTATTACACTACGGTACTATTGCAACCATCTAACAACGAAGATGGTTGTACCGTGCAACCATTGTGTGAAGTTAGCAGTTGCGAAACATGAATTGTCCAAAACACAACTTACAATTATAACTTTGTTTACAAGAAGCTTGTGTTATTTTGTTTGTGACAACAGAAGCATTAGACAAAGCTATGTTTTCCAAGTATAAAAGCCTAGTGCCAGTCTTATTTGGAAATACCTTACAGTTACCGACGAAAAACTAAAAAAACAAGTCAGTCTGCTTAACTTGTTTTATTCAGAAAGAAATCAATCCTAGGCAATAAAAGTTGCCAATTAAGTGATACTTGATAGATAACAAAAAAATATCAAATTTCGTATTTGCACAAATCAAATTAACTAAAGCCTTGAATGAAAATATAAATCTGAAATTTAGAATTTATAATAGGAATTAATCTTTAAAATTTAGTTAATTGTAATAAGTAACTAAAGCATTAAAGCTTCATTGGAACAAGAACTCCTAATGACAATAAATAGAGATGGAAAATATATTAGCTAATTAGACTAATAACTTCATCTACGACGGAACGGTAAGCTATTGGTGCCAGTATTCATGGCTATCGATAGATGTGCAGTAACAACTTGCGGAACGTAACAACTTTGTGTAACCGTCCCACTCTCGTCGTGTAGCCGTTCCAGCCGCGACCGAAACGTAACAACTTCGCACACCTCTAATAAGCAGTAGTTCTTTTGCATACGTCACCCTGTTTTGTTTTTATTTAAAAATTACCTCATTTGCAAATATATTGGGATCAATTTTTTGTAAGTATAAGTTATATGTTGTACAAAAAAAGTTGAATATATTACTAGTTCAAGAGGAATTTTTGTTTTTCACATACAGGTAAGTTAGGTATTATGCGCCGATGGTATCGGTGTCGAGAATCGGGAATCGAATTTTTAGGTATCGGTATTGGTATCGGGAATCGATAAATTTTGGTATCGACTCATCTCTACTTTAAACATATAAGGACACATTCACAAGACAATGAGTGATAAAACCACCAGATTTTCACAGTTTCATATTAACAAATACGACGAAAATCTCAAAGGTACCTTTTGGGATGTTGAAGAGGCCCCAAAAAAAGGCAAAAAACGAAGTACCAAACCGATAATGGCGAAAGCGCTTAGAAATAAAACATTTTTTAAAATTTGAGAAGCCTACTGTGAAACTATCTCAACCCTCAAAAAGTTGAGTTAACTGATAGTTAATGTGTAAAAAAATATTTTAATACGTCCAGGGCTCCTGATAAAATGAGGTTCGGTGAGGGTTATGAAGGATATTAGATATAGTCGAAGTTTTAATCCATAAGGAATAACTGAATTTGTTTGTTTTGTTTTTGTTTTTAGCAGGCACACATTGACTTGCTTCTCCGTGGAGCACACATATAGGGATCCCCCACTCTTCTTTTCTGCCATCGAATACTCTCGATACTATCGATTCAGCCTCCCAACACATCGATGCAGTCAGATCTCAGATGCAGTTAACTCTTATCTGTTATCGTAGTAGTGATGCCGTTTTTGTGTCGTGAGTGCGGCCAACGGTGCCGGGACAATTTCAATTTGAAGAAACACACTCTCACCCACGCCCACGAATGGTGCACTTGCTATCACTGCGGGAAAAAACTGTGCGGTAAAGCAAGCGTAAGAAGGCACATAAACAGGTTGCATTTATCGCCGGTTGCTGGATCACAAACTGTTCATTTGATAATTAATATTTGCTGAAAAACCTATAGAAACTGCAAAAAATATTTTTCGAATTGCCGAATTTTATTCAGTTTGTTGCTGTTTTTAACAATCTCTTTGTACTCAAATTCCGATACAATTTAACATATCACAATACAATAGGTAATTTGAGCAAATTCGTTCATACAATCATGCTGAATGACTGGAACTTTTTCAATTTTGGCGCTCAGAAGGTCGTTTTATTTCAAATCAAATCGATGTGTTGGGAGGCTGAATCGATATTATCGAGAGTATTCGATGGAAGAAAAGAAGAGTGGGGGATCCCTATATGTGTGCTCCACGGATAAGCAAGTGTACACATTGCGCCTAAAGGCTAAAGAGTAATGATCGTAGAATTCGTTTTTTACGTTTTTATTGCCAATGGTTCTACATTTTGAAGTCCAGCTTCAAAGAATGAATAACAAAGAAATTAGTTCCTGAGCTCATTCAGCCAATTTTGGAGGCTTCAAACTTTATGATTCGTTTCTAAATGTCCCAAGAGGCCTCCATTTCTAGTTTCAGCTTCATTGGTTGAAAAGTAAACTCCAAATCTCATTCACCTGATCTGAGGGGCTCGAGATTTTATGATTCGTTTGTAGACTTCCCAAATGTTCTATGTTTCACATTTCAGCTTTAAGTTGAATAGCTGGGAAATGAGCTCCAGATCTAGCAAAGCTGATCTGGAAAGGGAGGAGGGAGGGATTAGACTTTATGATTCATTTCTGGACTTCCCAATGATTCTCCATTCCAAATTTCAGCTTCATAGGTTGAAAATAAGATTGTGGACCTTATCCATGACACTCCACCCGTGCAGAACTGGTTTCGCTAAATGCAGGCACGACCGAAATTTATCAGATCCGTGGATAGCAAATTTTAATCCCGCTGTAAATAAATGTCATTCACCACATAAATCACATCTAAATGTATTTTTTCATCACATTCTTTAGGTGAGTGTGCAATGTTAAAACTATTCACACTGGAAGCTCTATTTCTTGAGAAATCTGATTTCCTTAACTTCGCCTATTTTCCTGATAACTCAGAAACTAATGGCCCAACAAAGTTCTGCTTGTGCTTAAATTAAAGCTGAATAACTTTTATACTTTTTCGGCAGGAGGGTCTCTAATGAACTCGAGATATTATGAGCAATCGTGTTTCTACTTTTAGCCTATGCAAGCAGAGTAGGATTTTCTACCACCATGGACGATCTTGGGCAAGATAGCTCAGCTAACGATTGGACCCCTCCTTCCTTTGAAAATAAATCGATTCACAGTCGTTTTGACCATTTGTTTAAACAACTGGTTCCTCCGGGGGGCGTGATCAGATGAACGAACAGCGTCCCAGGTCTCATTCGTTGCATTGGAAGTTGTATGTGTATGGAAAAATCGGTCCAGGCCCTTTTTCTGCGAAACATTAACAAACGAAAAAAGAAAAAAAGAGACTGAGGCGAATGAACTAGTATTTGTCACTGTAAATTCCAATTTCTTTAGAGCTTAACAACCGTATGTTTTTGACCAATCTTTGTTGCTGTTGTTGCTTACGCGTGTTGTTATTTCTTAGCCTGCTTGCGGTATTGAAATCATTATTTTCACTTGCATAGGGTATGTGTTGCTCGCCAAAAGGTATGCATAACATCCCTGTTATGCTTACATTATAAAATAACGTTATAAAAATAACATGTTTTCAATAAACATCTCTTTTCCATTAAAATTCAGTTGATGTGATTAAACTTATGCGAGTTCAGATTGCACCTTTCAGCTCCACTCGTCTTTAGCTCTGTGCAACTCTAAGGGATTCATGATTTTTTTTGAAAAAAAAATCTTAGTTTTACTCAGATAACTCCGGTAGCGACAAAGCAAGTTCATACATGTTGGGAAGTTAGTATGAAAACTTGACAGTTTATTCGTACTCATCCTGTAGTATGATATAGATATGTAAGTATATACAAATATTCGTTTTCAATCCATTGAATATAAATACGTTTATCAGGTATTTCACTTTATTTCAAGGAACTGCTTCCCGATTTACACCAATGGGCGTTCTTCGTAGAACTTCATATATTATGAAGAGCAAACTTTGTCATCCCGCCGCGTCCCTTAATGGAGTTGAAGGAATACAAATCAAAGCTATTCTCGCACGTTGATCCAACCTGAAAATACAACCTATGAACTGTAACATCGATATTTCGACTGAGCTGGGTGGTATTTCGAGGGATTTCATCCTTTACTATAGCCGAGATGAGCGGAAGCTGCTCCAAGCTGAGAACTCGGAGCGCCTTTCATTCCACTGAATAGGTATATAACAAGCTTTTGCACTCTTATCAAAGTTACCCCCACGCCAACAACCTTCGAGATACCCAATCGGTTCAACAGTCCCAAGTCGAAAGCATTGTGTGTTACTCCCTTCTACCTTTCACCTCTCTACCACCACCTCTTCACCTTTTTCTTTCTCCACCATCTTCTGAATCCGCAAGGATCTCTATGATTCCCGCAGCTCCCCGACCCCCCTCACAGTCTTAATACAGCTCAGGGACCTTGAGGCACTTCCTTTTTCTAGTCCGTTAAACGCTCTGACCTGGGGAAAAAAAAGAGGGAAAATATATTGCAGAAAAAAGGTATAGGGCCGTGGCGTTGGTTGTATTTGACGATCTTGTTTAGGTCCGGCTTTCTTTCAATAGATTTTTTTCTATTCTTTCATTCTTCTGGAATCAGATACTCCCGCTTTTTTCGCAATGAATTCTGTATTTTTTGCGTTCTACGTTTTCATCTTCAACCAGGTCCGTTTCTAAGGGTCAGTTGATGAGGCTAAGTTGAGCCAGGAAGCCTGATTTTTATACTTTTGACCGTTCCTACCACTTATACCTGCTCTCTTTCAACAATCAGTCAATATTTTATTAACCTGTTGGAGGAATAAAACTGCCGCTAAATTCTGTAAATGATGAACCACTACATTTTCTTCCGTTTTATAATTGTTTCTCGTGTCAGTGTATTTGAATTCGCTTGCGTGATGCAGCGATCAACCGATTCCAATTGTACAACAGAGAAAATTACTATTGTATTGTTGTTTTTAGCGAATTTTTGAAGAAAATTAAGCTATTGCTCTCGCCTCAAAATTTGTAGAATGTGAATCTTTGAAAAAATTGTATGCAGAAAACCGTTTCAAGCTATTCTGAATCATATTCTGAAGTTTAACGCATTTTTTAAATGTATGTATGTATATATGTATGTAGGTATGTATGTATGTATGTATGTATGTATGTATGTATGTATGTATGTATGTATGTATGTATGTATGTATGTATGTATGTGTCATTCCAGACGATAACTGTCCGTAGAATTGTGCTAGAAACTTCAAACAAATTTTAAAATGTTAAGGAAACAAAACGAAAGTTCAAGTTCGTTGGCCAGCATGATCGGATGACATCTTTGGGTAGAAATTTTCAAAAATGTAGTCTAAAATTTCAAAATAGCCTGTTTTTTACGATTTGTTGTGCGAAATAATTTTTTCAGCATACTAACATGTGGTATATTCGGAATCAGCGTAAATTTTCCCATAAAAATATGTATCAAGTTTTCAAAAATTTCAAAGTTGAAAAATCAGTCAAAAATCGATATAATGCCGTTCGCTAGTTGTAAAAATCGGTAATATTTGCATGAAACATTGTCCAAATTCAGATTGAACTACTCTTATGGAAGTATCCCTGTATAACCAATCCTAGAACCATGCTGTTTAAAACGTAGGTAGTAGGTGCTTGTTTAAAAAAAAAAAAAAAAAAAAAAAAATGTAATCACAACTGATGAGTTTACTCTGTGAAATATTCCGTCCTCCGATTCTCTCGGTCGCTCTCTTTAATGCTTTACGCTCAACTGTTTTAGGACTTGATGTAGCTTTAATACTGACTGTGGCTTAGAAAATATCAGCCATGAAATTATGAAGAAGTTCTATTTATGTACGTACTAGCACGCAGACCCAATCTCATGTCGAAGATCTCTTGTCGATGATTTCTTCAAAAATTCTCTCATGGGGTCATGCTGCATAACTGGACTTTTACCCAACCTAGTTGTCATGTAATATCTATCAATATTGCGTAATGAAAAGCCAACGATAATTACGTCACGAAATACACAGTAAAACATAATTTCCTCGCCATTCTCATCCCCCAATATTTAGATCTTTTTTATTTTGAGAACTGCAGCTTGTCACTGCTTCTGATTTGCAGGTATACATATAATGATTGTGACGAGATGAAAATGCATGTCACCCATTTTCTTTTTATTTCATAAACATTTACGCTTCAATAAAATTCGGTCGGTCGATTTTGATGGTCTCAAGCCGGATTAAAATCTAATGAAATTTCTCACGCTCTAATATTTATGAAATGGTTCATAAAGCAATGGGAAAGGTCGGCCAGACAAGGAATCTTAGGAAGGAGACCATCACCTCTGGTGATGGGGCTTATAATGTAGAAAATCGAGGAGCTTATTTTATAAATGCTTTATGTATTTTTGTATGACTTTGGGGGATTTGACGCTGGTTTGAACTTAGTTACATTGTTTGGTTTTTAGTGGCATTGGACTAGGAGGGTTACTTAGATTGAGAGGACACGACCAAGGGCTGTTGCCCAACAGCCTGCAGACCAGCAACCATCGTATCATATCTCGATCTCCAAATCCGATTCGTCCTAATGATTATCAGCTAAAAATAATCGAAAACAGTGCTGACGCCCCCTTAATTTTTATCTTCAGTTCATACATTTAGAGTTGAACATTTTAAATCTTTTTCAAGTCACTCGGTTTCGATAGATACTTGGAAATATTCGAAATAACAAATCTGCTTGAGTTCTATTCCCAGTAGCTGGCGCACGGTAAGCATGAGGACACTTCGTAAGAGTCCATCATTTTCTAGCCTATCCATATACACACCGTTCAATTTTTGTGTGTTCTTACACAACAAGTCTTTAGGCTATTGTTGTGTTTTGATATTCGGCATCAACGCCACCACAATATTTATTATCATGTTCTTCGTCTACGTACCAATTATCTCTCAATTCGAAGCAGAAATGAATATCTGATTCATTGATTTCCACACACATTCTACACATAACTTATTCTAAAACTAATGATTTGCATTTATATAAGTTTTTACCATCTCGCGCTGGGATGACTCCTTACTCTACATATATTAACTTGCATCATTTTGTGTGATACAACAAACACACTTTTATAACAGTACCAATGTTAAATTTTAAACTTATTGCACGAAACACATGGCCAATACCGCTCGGGATACTAAGAATAAATTACTAACGTTATTTGCTCATCATACTGCAATCTATATCTCCAAAAATAATACTACCTACATTCATGTAAATTATATAAATACCAGATGCCATTCTACGTATACAGCAGAGCCCATTAATGAAACGATGAGAGAAATTTCGGTGACGCATGTTGTTTTTCGTTTGTTTCTTCTTGTATAAGCAAACCAAATTATAATTAATTCACGTAAGCATAAAATTTCATATCTTTGAAGCCTTAATCAGGAACTCTTTTGTATCTTTTCGGTATAAGTACGCTCATTGAAAAAACTAAAAGCGCTAGGAGTTAATTATAATTTCAAAAGATGTATCTGCTCAACCGGAGATCAATCAGGGCTTTAATAAACTAGGTCATGTCTTATTACTCGCATGATCCCTGGTGAATAAAAAATTTGTAACAGCGAAAGAAGGGAGACTGATGTAAAAGTTAAATTAGAACAAACGTAATAATTAATAACACAGGAAGAGGAACTAACCCCGAATGTTGAGAAAAGCCAGCTAGGAAATAATACTTCAAATGCTGAGGTAATGAGAAGCCTTTGATATGATAGGCGGAGATTTAAGAGGCTTGAAATAAGAGCTTGAACTAAGTAAAATGTAACTGCCAAGAAACTCAGGAATATGAAGTACCTACCTCCCCAAGCAATAGTCAAAGGCAGGAGACGCCATTAGTAGTGCATTTCTCATAATGAATGGAGTCGTTGAAACGACTGAGACAGATCCTCGTCAGCTGGTAATTTCTATGCTGGTTCATTTGTGGTTTCTACTGAGTTTTTCCCTTTTGATTCTTTTTGAAACATTATGCCGGGCTTTACCCGTGCTCGCGGTACCGCGTGATTGCCACTTAACGCCAACGATACTGTTGAATGAGGCTTACGTCTTGTATCCAAGTAGAAATTTCAATTTTAGAAAAGGCTTTATTGAACAGAAATCAAACAAGCGAAACTGAAACAAATATAGTAGTTATCGCAATTTTACTAGTTCATTCCATGGACTTAAACAACACATGTGAAGTTCTTCGCTTTATCACAGTTTATTGAATAGAAACGTACAAGCAAAAAAAAAAAAAAAACTAACATAGTGACAGAAATTTACAAGTTCAAGCTTGTTCTAGCAGCACATGAAATATGTGAATTATATATCAGTTTTCTTCAATATCAACACAAGCAAGTAAGAAAACCGTTTTTAAATTTTGGTGATCAACGCTCGGGATCACGTTTCTCGTCAACCCAAGAATACCTACGAACATGCGTGGAAATTACGCTAGATATTACACCAGCAAACCCTCTTATCGAATCATCTTCCAGAAATGAGTTCGCCTTCGAATACACAAGCTCATGGTTCCCAAAGGGAAAGGGAAGACCGTGTGTCGAAGAAATTGCTGCATCAAAACGTTCACTGTTATTTATGTTAACAACTTCACGCCAATATAACGCATGTAAGCAACAACAGTGTGGTTTTGATGGAAATTTATCTAGTTCTGAAATAGACTCTAATATTATTATCTGTATGGCTGTAAAGTTTTTAAAAATATCGCGCAATGTTCTGCATTCACCATTGGTTCATGAACTCGAACTCGTTTGGAAGCCTGGTTCTTACGCGAATGCATCCATGCATTTTATTTCTATAGTAATAGAGAGAGAGGCCAGAAGAATACAGCTTCTCCTAATGCAAATATAAACACTTAATAACTCCCTCGGTCCTGTATTTTCCACTTATATTATGATGTTTGGAACAAAGTGGCAAATGGCACAGCTCACCAGACTGTGGGGGGGTTATTGTCACTCAATTCTCCATATTGTTACCAAACCTTCTATAAATATATAATTTATTCACAGAGGCTGAGTGCTTTTTCCTTCAACAAATGAAAACCATAAATGAAAACAGCACTTTCCAATCACCTGCATTGTCTCCATCATCACTGCGTCATCTCCTTTTGGCTAGATTACGATAGAAAAATCTGTGGAGTACCACATAATAACCCAACTTTTAGTATATTTAAATTGCTGTTAAAGACGGTCTAAAAATATATATTATATGGAAGCAACGTTTTTTTTTATTTTCCCTTTTTCATTTGTATTACTAAGTTAATTAGTTTTCTTTCATTACAAATGCGTACTCCTTCATTACTTTATATTCATCATTTTGTCTGATTTATACCATTATATTATCGCAACTCCTTGCAATATGTAATTTTTGCAAATGAACGTATCGATTGATTGATTGGGACAAAGTTGAGGAAACATGACTGCAAACCACATTATCAAGCTTACTATTGGAGCTATCACCGAGGAAGAATAGACATGTGTTTCGTGACATGCAGTAATTAGTAATTTGTCAGTAATTTGCCAAGGTTTATGTCGTTTAATTGCATCTGAAACGTACTCGTACATCAGCGGCTATTGTCCTTCCGCATTTGGCATTACAACTGCCCCCTCCCTGATCAGTAAACCTTAGTTTGTGAAAGAAAATGAAAAGTTAAGTAATGCATCGGTGAACCTAAAAACTTAGTGTATATCCGGCACTTATCAGTTTCCCCCCTGTTTTTTGGTTTATCATTTTCAATAATGAACCTTTGTAATCGACCAAGAAAAACAAAATTTTAACCCCCCCCCCCCTCCCCTCAAAATTAGTTGGTTTACGATTCAAGATGCGTATAATTCAAAAATCGAATTTAAAAAAAAACCCCATCCGTCCGCCATACGCCGTCCGAAGTTTTTCTGAAAAAGTATTGCACCAAACTAAGATATTTAGCTTAAAAATCATTTATCGGCCGAGAATGTGCCAGTATCATCGGCATCGCGTTCGATCAACACTAAAGGGTAGAACCTAAGGGCTGAAATATTCAAAAATCTAGATCTTGAAATCTTTTTATGTTACAGTAATGATTTTTTTGAGTTTCATTTTTAGGTATCCACCCAAAGAATCTAAAGGAAACCACCCCGGTCGCTATGCGTTTGTTCGTTTGCTTCCCCTAAGGGCTAAAGCATCGACAAGGAAAAAAAAAATTTACATGAAAGTGAATTGTAACCAGTAAAACATACCAAAAATCACCTTGAAATCTATGACAATTGTATCAACTGAAAATAAAATTCCTATTGAAATCTGAATTCCCGAAATCGAGTTTATTATAACTTCTGTATACTATTGGGCTTGTGACGCGTAGGTAGGTAATCACCTACTTATTTTATATCAATTTATTAAATTATTGATTAATACAAAAGCCGTATCTTCTGGGGCAAGTCGCTAATCGATCATGATCAGCTCTTAATATTAAAAGCGGTTCTGTCAGTTGGCCAATCTGCACCGGGCTCACATCTTGGCAGTGTAAGGATGGTGCTAGTTGGATTTCACATCTCCTCAAGTGTAATGTTCTTGTGAATATTGACTATAACATACAAATAATGAATAATAATAAAAAATAATTAAAATTAAAATACATCAACTAATATTGAACAACAATTGAAATTTCTGGAAAATAGGCTTCGCACAATCGCACCCAGCCCTGACGATTAGTTGTGTGTACTGCCTTTTTTAGTTGAATTAGTACATGTTTGCTTAGTGAGCCTCCACCCCCCTCCCTCCACAACCAGATAATTAATCTGTAATGAATTAATAAAGCGAATAACCCGAGATATGCAATATTTAGATCGTCCCTAGATACAGTGGTGGACGATCCTCCTTAAAATTATCATTAGTTTTATCACCTAATCGTAGAACCCATCAATCACCGATATCGAAAGATTAAGTTTAAACTCTCGTTTTTCGATAATAACGAAACAACCTCGTCGTTGATTTTGACTGATTAAAAAATAAAAAAATAAATAATAATAATAATAAGTTCATTCCTGATTCTGGCAGATTAATGTATACACTATAAAAATTAATTACAAGACCTTGACAGTTTTCTCATTACATAAAACTGTAGGTAAGTGCTGTAGTGCACAATTAGATTTGTTTTCCTAGTTCCCTACTGTTGTGCTTTGTTTATTTTATTATTATTTTTTTTTTCGTGATTTATTTGTAGCAACTGAAAATATATACATTTCATTTAGAAATACTCCTTTTATAATAATTAATACACATCTGTAAGGTAGGTTTACCTCTAAACCTAACCCTTATGGTGTAGCAAGAATATTAACTCTGAGTTTCATTGCACTGGTGATATACCACAACAAGGTCCAGAGGTTTATTTCGCATGAGTCGCCGGAGCTTACCTTGGTTGTTCAGGACGTTCAACATCTCCAGGTTCTCATGTTTGTGGGGGCGTTGTTCCTGCTTCCGTGCGTATTTTACTAAGGTTTGTTTGACAGTTTTGATCCCTAAATCTTGATTATCCCTAAACCCCTTCGCTGTCGTTTCGCGCATACCTTGAGGCACCAACAATGCTCCTTTGTATTTTATTCTGGAAAATTTTGATTTTTTTATATTTGATTTCCTGGCACATCCACTGAGCTGTATCCCATAATTCCAGATAGGGAGAAGAATGTGCTTATATATGATTAGTTTCTTGTAGAGGGAGAGCTGGGAATTTTTTCCCTTCAAACATTAGGTGCATCTTTCTGAACTTGATTTTCAGCTTTCCTCACTTTTTCTCCATGCAACTATTCCATTTGAGTTTGAGGTCAAGAGTCATACCCAAGTATTTACCTGTATCACCATGCGGTATAATTAGGGTTGATCTCAATGTGTGTTGATCTCAATGGGTGTAATTGTTGTTTGTGAAGTTTATGTGAATCAATTTAGATTCGTTTAGTTTTGTTTTCAATCCATTTAGAGCCCTTATCAGTAGACGTCTGAAGCATTCGTGTTGCAGCTTCTATATCATCACCAACAGAGAGGATAACTGTGGCATTTGTGGAAGTAGCTATTGTTGTATCATCGTGTTGGGGTAAGTCCTTATTAAACAGTAGGTATAATTCAGGTACTAGGACACTCCTTTGCAGAACTTTGCTTTGATGAGCTTCAAGCTTGAGTATTGGTCATATTGTCAGATTTTAGAAATGAGTAGCACCGTCTTGGAAGATCTCTGTGCAGTTAATACTCTAAACTCTCATGCCAAACTTTGTCAAAAGCATGGGCTAATTTTAATGATCAATATCGTATACCACCTATAAATCTATACCTTATCTAATAATCGAGATGCACTGGTTCAGATCGAGTCAACACGCTTAATTTAGGAGCGCCCCGACATTGCATCTTAAAGTTGATTGAAGCACTTTTGTGTTACCTCTCTGAGATCCAAACAAGGTAAAAACGTTAGACTGTTTTCCGTGGAGAATTGGTTATAAAATATTTCCTCTCTTAAAATGTTTTTGTGTGTCATTAATTATGAGCGAAAAATTCATGGCGTAACTCGGCGTTGAGCGCCTTCCCAAAGTAAAAAGTACCACAGTACAATAAACATAAGTTAGCCCGTGTCATAACGGTGAGAGTGTGCATTAGGGGCCCCTCGCCCTAATGGACTAATTAGAGGGTGAGCCGTGTAAAGTCTTGTTACGCGCCGCTCGCGCCTTACCTCGCCACCTCCGACTCTTTCCGCACCTTGTCGGTTGATTATTCTTAATAATGAACCTTGGTATTCCTTCAAAAAAATATTTTTCAACCCCTCCTCGAAATTTGATGTTTCACGTTTCGAGACAAGTAGAACCCAAATGTCGAATAAAATTAACTGCCGGCCAACTGTCCGCCGCACCGAGTTCCAGGACCCTTGAAAAGCAAACAAAATGTACAAAACCGTTGAATAAGGCCCAATTTTGGTGAGGGGTCGATCGCTGATCACGAATTCCGTTTCGCGTCATTAAATCAGTCTTTTGGGTTATGAACCTATTTTCGATCTCATAACCCGGCGTCTTACAGTTATAAATAGTTTTATAGTTTATTTTTACCCCCTTGTAGTCATTTGTTGCGCCACTATCTGAAGAATTTCAAGTGCTGGATCGAATATAAATCATCAAATCCATAGTTTTAAAAGTTTTAACTTCATTCAAAAATGCAGGGAAGTTGTTGACGGCTGAAATGTTAAAACCTAAGTTCTAGGACAGTTGTATTTAGAAAAAAAAATCGTTTCCATAATTTTTCTCTTTTACATGCGATTTTCAACCATGTACCAAAAAATACAGTTCCGGTTTGGTAAGGATAATTCAAGGGGGTGTTACACAATATGCTATCACGATCGAGGCAAAGTTGAACGGAATTTTCAACTGAAAGTATTATAATTATGTTTATGAAAAAATTAAATAGACATTATAAATTGCGAATAAATAGTTTAAAAAACAGCGTACCTGTTAATGACATCTTTGATGTACAAGGTGATCAGAGAAAATGCATCGCAAGGGGATAAAATATAGTTTCCGCACACGAACACTTGATATTTGATTTATCAGGTGCCTGATTTATCAACTATGGTATAAATTTCAAGGCAAATGATGAGGTGTAAAATTATTTTAAATTCATTCTTATTTTTGGCCAGTTTTCCGGGGTCCCTGCTTGGACCACTGTGCGCCGCGCCGCCCAGTAGATAACAAGCGAACGCGTGAAACGATCGCAACAAAACTTGGTATTTATTTATCAAAAAACACGGAAAGAGCTCAATTTATAAAGGAGTTACAAAACAAAAAAGTGGAAAGAAACAAAAATCAGCTAAAGGTCGCCAGGCATTGAGAATGCTACTAAAGAGATTATATAGTTCACAAACAAGAATGATAAACTTATCAATAACATAGGTACCTTTCGGAAGAATCCGTTGTGACTTGTAACTTACTAGTAGTAAGTCGAGTACGGGGAGCAAGTGGTTTCGATGTAAGGACATCATCTTCAGGCGTGTTCGGACGGCCCGATGATGATGTCTCTACATCAAAAACGCTCGTACTCGATTTGCTGGAGACGGCGGACACCTCCAAAAGGTATGTAAATGATAACTTTAGTATTACAATTAGCAGAAAGTACTCTTGAGATTTAGTACATGAACGATAAGCAACAGTGAACCTAGATTAAATCATCAAACAATTGTAATAATTAAGACCAGAAGTCACTCCTAGGCATGTCAACTATTTGTGACTGAGTCACTTTGAAGGGCAAAGGGTTGCCAGTACTCGGCTACGAAAAGGAGGAATGCTGTCTGTGACACCACATTATTCGATTTGAATAGCATTGGATCAGAATCAACGGTTGGGCAGGTAGTTTTTTGCACAAGCTTGGATGAAGAAGTTGTGGCTGGTTGGGGTAGAGTTGGTATGCTTCAATATATGTATTAGGAGGGTAGAATTTCGTGGCGTTGAAATGAAAACAATATACCTAAGAGGTCATCTATTTCTATGAAATTTGAAAATCCGATACAATAGGAAATTAGTTACAAGAAGAAATAGACATATGTGTGATTATCATTATTGTTATTTAGAAGTGAATTAAATATAAGCAATTTCAGTTTTGAACTTTCGGCAAGGCCGTTTATTTGCTGTAATCAGAATTCAGTCTAAAAGTTTGTCTGCGTACACGTCGGATTCCTTCCAACGAAAACTTAATACCCATTTTTCCAATAATTTATCAAACTCGCTCTCTACACTTTCTCCGGTATTTTTTCATTCGGCTTTACATATCAAAACGAGCAATGGAGGATGATTTCTTGAGATTCAACTGAACTTCATCGGTACGGATTGGATCTACGTTTTCGTTTGTTTCAAGAATTATATTGTTCATCATTTGGTAAATAAGATTTTCGGAAGCAAGAACGGATGGTGTCTATTACTTTATTTATATTACCTTTCCGTAATTACCTCACTCTTAGTAAATTTTCGTAGAACATGAGAAACTATTGCCATGGGTCAAATAAAAAATTTGAATTTTCGAAATTTTCCTCAAGGAAATATATATTGAGGCATTCTGGAAAGATACTTGATGCTTGCACTTTTCATATATATATATATATATATATATATATATGTGTGTGTGTGTGTGTGTGTGTGTGTGTGTGTGTGTGTGTGTGTGTGTGTGTTTTTGCGCCATAGAACCAATAAATGTGGACGGTTCGGTGATGTTCCAATTCGGTCCCATTCGTGTTTCGAGGCGTGCAATAACTGTGCTTTCCGATTGTGAAGAACGAAAATGTAGACGATAACGGACGTTTCTGAGATACTGCTCGTTCCATTCCTTCGAAATGTACTCTGAGCTTAGTATTAGAATCTCTTGAAAAACATCAGGGAAGGTCTCGCGTTTGAAAGTCGTTTCCAACAGAAAAATAGACAGGTAA
The DNA here is from genome assembly GCA_030762985.1 of Adelphocoris suturalis. Classification (NCBI taxonomy): domain Eukaryota; kingdom Metazoa; phylum Arthropoda; class Insecta; order Hemiptera; family Miridae; genus Adelphocoris; species Adelphocoris suturalis. Next base: position 66,642,375 of record CM061045.1, on the reverse strand, counting down.
AACAATGGTGATAACCAAATTGGTCAAATGGTCTTTGTTTACCATGAAATTCGTGGAAGATGGGGATATATTTTTTGGGATTTAAGGATTATATACATAAATAAATTATATCGGTTTATAGACTGTTAGTTTTCTTTGTTTCAGTCACCACCCATTCAGCTGCGTTCACGAACACAAAAGGGTGGTTTTTAAACGGTATTGTCCGGGACATCTACCCTGTCCAAGTTCGTCGTAACCTGTGGGCAGACAGGAATTCGTAAACAAATTCCAGCCTCAAACAAAAAACACAAAAAAGTCTGCCAAGTTGGGTGTGGCACATAGCTCCCTCGTTTACGTATCATACATGTAGCGATGATTGAAAAGTTAAGAAATGATCTTTAAAAATTCCATAGCGGAAAAGAGTAAATCAAGAAGTAGCGTGAAACGTCATAATTGGTCACCTAAGAAATGAAAAAATGATACTGAATAAAATCTATGTTTGCGCATGCGCAGAATGAACTGATGAGTTGAGAACAACGAAATAGGTACTGGACCATCAACGACCTAACCCTCACATTTACTAACAATTCCATGAAAATCAGATGAAAACTTTAGAAATTAGGGCCTTTATAATTATTTCTCATTGGCGCATGCGCAGTGACTATTAATGAAACAATCATGCTAAAATTGATAATGGATGATAAAATCATCATACCCCAACTATTATCCAAATATGAGCGAGATCGAACGATAGGACGTGAGAAAATTATGCATAGTAGAATTTTCTTTAGCGCATGCGCAGAGTGAAGTATTATTTTAGCTATGAAACTGAGTAGGGGACCGTCTACACCCTAGCCCGCGCATTCCCTGAAAAATTCATCCAAATCGTACGAAAACTGTTGAAAATACGCGTGTTACAAGGATTTCACATTGGCGCATGCCCAGTAGCTATTAATGATACAATCATATCGAAGTTGATACGTCGTTAGACCCTAACTATCATCCGAATTTGAGCGTGATTGGACGAGTAGGGCGTGAGAAATTGATGCTTTGTACAATTTACGTTTGCGCATGCACAGAGTGAAGTATTGAGGCAGGAACGATGAAACTGATAGGGGACCGTCAATACCCTAGCCCGCATATTCCTGGAAAATTTCATACAAATCGGATGAAAACTGTGGAGCTGTTGCAAGGATTTGCGAACACACGACAGACACACACACAAACACGCATAGACTGACAGATATGGAACCGAAGTTGTTCAGAATGGTCTTAAACTTAAAATCCGAGTAGAAATTTTGATTTTGGAGACCAACAATTTTTTTCACCTGAAAGTGTAAGCAATGCTTACGGTACACTCGGATGCAACAAAATAGTATTGATATATTAAGTACCTATTCGAAAAACATGTTCCATGTTTCCCTGCTTTGATCCTTGATCTAAACTGTCCGGGAGTTTGGGGGTGTCCCCCAGATTTTTATTTTTCAATTTTATTTACTTATTTTATTTTTATTTTTTTATTCATTCATTTTAAATTTATTTATTTAGTTTAAATTTATTTGTTTATTTTGTTGTGATTTAGGTGTATATATACACGTGTCGGTGTTAAAAGCAACCGTGAGGTCACATAAGTTAAGGGCAAATTTATTAGGTACTTTGTCTTGAAAAACAACACAATCAGTCTATTTGTGCGAAATAGAAATGAACATCAGTTGAAAAATCTTTAAAAAATTCTAGTATTACAGGACTTGGAGTATTTCTCACTTAATTTCAACTGCTTGTTTCCAAAAATACCTATAATGCGCGATTCATATTGGATTATCCTACATATGGGACTATATAGTATGCCGGGAACTATCAGTAGTTCATCAATGTTCTTTCAGGACGTTTCCCGTTAAAAAGAGAAATATGTCAAGCCTCCACAAACATAGTTTTCGAGATCATTTATAATCCGAAAATTAGTAAATCATTTGGCGACCGCTCCAAGTTTAATTATGAGATAGTTCCCAAAATAGTTGTACGAAATTTTGCCCTACTCGCGTGTCCTTGATCCATCCCACTTCTGAAATGAAAAATAATTAAATTAGGAAAGATTGTCAATTATAAATAAATTTTTACTCAACGGTTTGAGTATGACCATGCAATGCAAAACAATGCAACAAATTATTTCCAAGCTAGTCAGATCTCACAGAATAAAAGAACGTCTGACCATCCAGTTGTAGGTAATAAGGGCTGCAGAATTCATCTTGATTCCACAAACGGAGCCAGCTGAGACCTCATTTTTCTTGTTAGCGTTGATTTTTCAACGATGAATGTAGAATGGACAAAGGGTACGTAACGTGGACAATGTTTGAGATCTAGTATCATATTGAGAACTACTTAAAAATTGAAACCAGAACTATGGTCAAACAGTATGTACCTTCTAAACCGATATGGTAGGGCCTAAATATTGGCACGTTTCTTGGCGGCATCATATCTAAAATAGCTTGAATATTGTAAGGTCGGTTGAATCCCCTCTTCCTACATGAAGTGCACTTTCTACCTCCCCCAGGCATACTCTTTCGAGTTTGTTCAGAAGAAAAGCGTTGATAGCATTCGTATATTAGGTATAGCAGGATGAATACATACTTTTTGGCTGACGCCTTACTAAAATATCGTAGCCTTTTAAACTTTATATACCAGCATTTATTAAGTTCCCTATTATACCTTCCTGTGAATATTTATTTAGCTATTTTTCAGCAAATATATGAATAAATAAAATATGAGTAGTCCAGCGATTGAGTCGTAAAGAAAACGTAGCAGTTGCAGATCCCACGGGTTTGGGTTTGCGCTGACTTTTCTCGCGAGAGTCTGAAAGGGTATGAAGAATCGTTTTCAGGGATGGATACTTCTGATCGATACCCGTCAAATATACAACAGGTGAGAGGGGATAGAAGTGGTGGATGTGTGTAGGTGAGGGATCCATTGTAAAAGGGAGCGTTGGAGGTCGGCGGGGCGAAAGAAGATTCGTTCGTCTCGTCGACTCGGCTGAAACGCCACTGTCGGGAAGGCGAGCGATGGAACCAATCCAATCAGCTATCTGCGAATATGCATTCCACTCTATCCATCGAAGGAACCCGTATATTCACACGTGATTCACTACCGAGGGATGATGAATTCAAATTGTGGAACGTCTGAGTACGTCTTACGCGATATCCCACTGATGTACCAACAGTTGGAGATTGGGCTTCCAGGATAACTCGCTTGAACATTATATTGAAACCACATGATGAGAAACAGCTATCTATCCAAAATATGACATGAAAGCTTTTCTTATACTAATACATGATATCTAATACGCCATTTTTGTTTGTAGAACAGGAATGAATCGTGGAATTATCCAATTCCTTAGCACATAATTATTGTTTCTGAAAAAACGGGGCTATTTATTCCACAGGAACATTATCTATACAGCCGGTCCCCGAAATCCCCCCCCCCCTTGCTAAAATCGTATATAATGGGTCAAAAAATGATTCTTTTGTAAGCGTTTCAGAAATGACTAAATTGCGCATTTATTTTATCTTTTATTTTTATCTTTTTTTCCGAGTTAAAGGTGTATTCCCTCCGCCTTTGAGGGGAGTTTTCTTTAAAAAGTCATTCCAGACGATAACTCTCCATAGAATTGAGATAAAAAATCCATTCTATTGCCAAGAAAAGTAAGCGTTCCAAATGAAAGAATTGATTTATTGGGACATGTTTCGCACAAATAGTCAAATTTTAAAAATGTGCTGAAAAACCCATTAAAATCCTCAAAAACGGCTAAGAATAAATTATTAAAGTTATATTTTTTAGCATAATATTACTCAAAAGAAGGAATCAAAATCTTTGTTTTGAAAAGCAGATTTCTATCTATTGCGAACAAGTTTAATTTGCCAAAATATTCATTGTTAACCAACTGTTCAAAGTTTCAGACTCCAAAATAGTTTAACATATATAAAATACATATAATACGATAATTTAAGAAAATTTGTTCATACTCAACAACTACAAGATATAACCATGGCTGGTACGAAATTAGTTTTGAAATAACAAAGTTGTCCAACCGTATTTCTCCGCTGTCTTGTGGTGGTCGATACCGTCATTGGTTTTGTCATGGAGAAATATGTTCTTCTATAGGAACTTATTATGGCTTCAGACTCCTAGGAAATGTCGAATTTAAAACTGATTAAACCACTTCGAATCGCAAATGTAAAAAGGTAGGACAAAAGCAGTAGGAAACATGGCATACTTGTATAAATGGTAAATAGAAAACTATTATTGAATTGAAAGTATAATGTAGTAGGGTTGCTCTTGGATTCAATTTGAATCCCGTCGAAAGAACATGGAGATGTCATAATCCCCATCATGCCATTTTGTTATGTGGTTACATCCTAGAACTATACTTTTATTCGACTCAAATTGTCAATCTCTTCCATACATGTAGGTTCGGCTTGCAAGAATACCAAATCTCACACAGCTAACGCACAAATAAGTTGATATTATTTGGGGTCTACTTGCATATTTCCATATGTAAATTCTATCGTTTGGAAAAAAAAGTCATTTCTCAATTATATTTCGCTTAACAAACTTGATGGGTCTATAACATTTGTTAAATTTTGTTCTTGCTTGATCTGGATGAAACAGGTCTGAGTCTGACCTCCTCGGTTGTAATGTGTTGAGTGCAAAACAATGTCACCCTCCATTTAAAACAATATGTAGTACATTGTACGATCCCTGCTCCGTAGTTGCCTCGCATAAACCAGAAGCTGCAGAATAATTACCACCCCTTCATTTCCACATCCCTTCAACTATCTATAACTAGCTGGTTCACCCGTGCGATACACAGGTTGACTTGAATATACGCCTCACCAATCAAATTTTGGGACGCCCTTATGGATCTGATTCAAAAAAGTCCTTACTTGAAAGTACTTACTTATAAATTACCTATTAGGACCAAACTAATGAGATCAACCCTCACTCTCTCAACACAAACAATCCCCATATTTTAGATTAATAATATTCTTGATAGGTAACCCAAATGAACTTTCAGACTAATCCAATATCATTCGTCCCAACATCAGATCACCAGTTCGTTCGCTGATGACCAAATTATTCCATTTAACCACCTCCACTCCCCCTCCCCATCCCTTTTTTTTCCTTACCACAAACATCTCCTAGAGGCTAGAAATAATTGTAATAGCTGTGATTGAGGTTGACTTAATCTAAACATATTCGCCCAACCAGATCTCCAGTTTGTTCAGTGATGTCAAAAATACCCCTTTCCAAACCCCTCCCCCAAAAACACCCCCATGGGTCGGAATTGATAATTCTAAGTAGGCTGTAGTTTTTTAGTGTTATCCAAACATATTTTATCAATCAGGTCCTCAGTTTATTCAGTGATGTTCACGATACTCCCATTCCACCCCCATCCATCCTACAAAATACCCGTTATGGTTCAGATTTGAAAATTTCAAGTAGTTTGTGATTCAAGTTAGAGTATTCCAAACATATTTAATCAATCAGGTCCTCAGTTTATTCTGTGGTGTCCAAAATTTCATCCCCCCCACCCCCTCCCGACAACCTCGCTCCTCAATTAGCGTGTGGTTTGAGTTAATTCAAACGTATTTTAGCAATCAGGTCCCCAGTTTATTCAGTGACGTCCATGATACCCCCTCTCCCAAAACATCCCCTGTGGGTTAGATTGGAAAAATTGAAGTAGTAGTTTATTTAGTGATGTCCAAGATAACCCAATTTCACCCCCCCCCCCCCCCCAAACCTTAATTGTCTGTTTTGAAAATTTCAAGTACCTAGTCTGCGATTCAAGTTGGAGTAACCCGAACATATTTCAACAATCAGGTCTCCAGTTCATTCACTGATGTCCATGACACCCCATCCCCCCCCCCCCCTTCTCCTAAAACACCCCCCACGGGTTAGATTTGAAAATTTTCAAGTAGGCAGTGATTTAAGTTAGAATACTCCAAACATATACGACAACTCAGATCCCCAGTTGGTTCAGTACAGACAGGCATGCTTATGGTAATTTATTTATTATTTTATTTATTTAGTGTATATTATTTTCTTAAGAGTCGAGGAACAGGTACCTAATCAAATATAACTACTTACTACCATGCTATTCGGATGGTAATCTCTTAGTTTGTCAGATCAGACGACTGGAGGTGTTAGTGGGATGGTCTATCTGTTGAACTGGATATAGTGCAAGATACCCGCGACGGGCGTGCCAACACTAAGGCCAGGAGCCAAGGCCGAAAATAGGCAGTAATTTCTGCAGAAGGTTTGAGATTAGATTTTGAGAATTCAGTCCGTTCTGAGTGGGTAAATCTCTGTCTGCCGTCACGAAATCGGTGGAATAAAAAACGGCGGCCTCATAAAGATTGCTTCATTTGCCCATTTTAAAGTTTTTCTCTAAAAATTCCTAAACCGTACACCATACAGAAATTTTTATACGGAGCGAAGATGAAGAGAATAAAAAACCAAAGCAATTCCATTCAAAAACTATAAATTATCTTCCGGAACAAAGGTATTAAGGTCAATCGAAAATCAGGCTAATTTTAGGAGGGTCCTCTTCTCCCAACGTCTAGACTTTTGCCCTCCAAAATCACCTAGCGACCTCAATATTGGCCTGATTCAGGTCTGCTAAACCTCATTTGATTCAGGGTTGAATACTTTCTAAAGTACATATGGAGCACATTTTAGCTGAGACTGTTCCCCTTTGAAGTACGAGGTAAAAAGACCGTTTTTGCAAACTTTTTGTAAAAAAATGACATAAAATTCATGAGCTCGGCTGTAAGTCACTGGGGAAAGGTCTCAGCTAAAATTTTCTCGATATAAACTTTGGAGAGTATTTATTCTTGAGTAGAATGAGCTTTAATAGACTGAAATCAGACGAATACTAACGCCACTAGATGATTTTGAAGGGCAAAAGTAATGACGGGGGGAGGAGAGGACTGACCCAAAATTAGCGATACCCAATTAATTAATGCTTCAAATGATAGAGAACGAGCATTTTTAACTCATAGGTCACGAGGTTGACAAACGCACTACTTCCTCAGTTGCAGGAACTGTGGCAATTTAAAGTGAGAGAAAATTCAAAGTAACCAAAAACATTCAGTATGAGCAATGCGTTATTTTTCGTATCATATTTATGTTAAAATATTTTGTCATTTGAGCACTTGGTGCGCAAAGAAATCGTTATCTATAAATTGTAAATTGCTGGCAAATTGTGCCAGAATTGAAGTATCTTAATCTGTTCTCAGAGTGGAGTTGTGAACTATATGAAGAAGCACGTTTTTTTTTTTTCTGGGAATATTCGCTTCAGAAGATACGGCGCTTCTTCATTGTTAAGGCACCCCAGAAAACCTCTTCAAGTTTCACTTCATTATCTTAAACATTTTGGAAGAATATTAGGGGTACTTTTGGAACATCCCTTATAAATCGTTTCAAACTGCCGCAAAACGGATTTGTAAGAAAAACATTTTGAAGAAATTTGATTTAAAAATTTTTGGGAGCTGTTGCAATGGCTTCATTTTTTCCGCAAATCCACTTAAACACACACCTGTGCGGTAGCATTTATTGTGTAAAAATGTGCTCAAATATCTAAAAAAAATTTCGTTGATATAACATTCATGGAATGTGGTGAACAACTACGAAAATTTGCTCATGAGTCCATGTTATACGACTGGTTTTTTTTTTCTCAAGAGAAAGTTTTCTTGTAGAATGACTCACAGTGACATCAAAGGCGCAATGGGTTTTGAAATAAGTGGCGCTGGAGTAGTGGAGGGGACGAGTAAATTGTTTCAGGTCTCCAAGGTGGAGTTGAAAATGGTCAAGATCCGAGTCCCCCCCCCCCCCCCCCCCCCGTACTGGAAGGACCCTAATATAGATAGATACTGGGTCGTAGATTATAGAAGAAAGCTGCTGTGGGCAGGGGGAGAAGGGATTGGAGTGGTCCTAAGAGTGGATGGGGTGCCATGGCGCTGAGTGCTGAGTAGTGGAGGGGGATGGACCGAGATGTACCCGCCGAGATAAATAGCGGTCCTATTGCTTTTCCAGCCCTCCTGTTGCCAACTGCCTCTATTTTTCCTGTTAAATGGTACCGAGGCTCGTTCCTGAGGCAAGACGAATCTTCTCCGTGTTTGGTTTCATCTTTGAGACGGCTCGACCCTCCCTTACACAGCATTCCAAGCGCAATTGGTTGGGTAGTGTTATGAAAAACGGCGGAGAGGTTCCGTAACAACTGTTTGAACGTTTCGTTAGTTTTCCATAATGCAGATAGATATTTTTTTCATTCTTTATTATATATAAAAATACTATCAGTTTATTATTGTATTTTTTACTACTCTCGGAGAGCTTTCCAAAAAAGTATATATATGTCCTATGAAAACACAAAAAATAAAGCTTAAGAAAATAAAATAAAATAAAATAAATAAATGAAAAAACGCAGCAAATTATTACACAAAAGTTTGTTATACCTGCATTTGAAATAATACTCTTCTAAGCAGAACACTTGTCTATAATTTTTAAACGAAGTATTTGTACATATTATATATTATTCAAATATAACTTCACAGGCGTGAATCGAAGATGGACGTTTTGCTGAGGGGGGAATAGGTAGTAATTAAATTTCAATTGTGGGAGCTTGATCCAGTCGGGAGGACCAATGACTTACGTCTTTGTCTGATAAAGCCCATGTCTAGATTTTTCTCATAAGCAAAATTTTTACAATTGGTGAGTTATGGACACATTTTCCAATTTTTTCCTTATATAAGCTAAAGCGCACGGAAATGTTATGCTACTATTTTATTTGGTATTAATTTTCACCAACCGTGAAATACCAAAAGTGACAAAAAACAATGTTATAAACAACAATAGTATTGGAAGAATTTCTTTCATAGCAAACTTTAATAACGGATCATTGATTAATGAAGTCTCTCTCTCACCATATTCCCAGGAGAAATTGTAAAAAAGAATTCCTTCGGTATCATAGATTTTCGAAAACGGATCTGAGAGATCCGGCGCCAACAAGTATGTCACTAGAAGGAGAGCCAATATTGGCATGAAAATTGAGTTTTTACTTTGGGGGAAAAAAGTCAGAATGCCACAAAACGGATTTCAATAAAAAAAGAAAAAAAAAAAAAAAAATACTCGAAAATTTTTTTGTTAATTTTTTTTGGAGAAGTTGCAATAGCTTCATTTTCTACGGAAAGTCGCTAACTCGGATAAAATCGGATGTCTGTAGCGTTCATATATGTTTCATGTATGTACTTGCTGTATGTTCCTTTCGAACGCTTCCGGGGACGGAAGAGAACAGCGAGTGGTTAAATTTACGAGTCAGATCCCCTTTACAGACAATTCACCTCAGTCGAAGTTACACTGAATGTTGTTAGACGCCGCGTGAAGGAAGAAGATCGGAGGGCGCTGAATTAGTTGGGAAATGGGGAGCGGTTTGGAGGCGAGCCCATCTCCAACCATATCCTTCGGTACCTACCAGTCATTGTACGCCGTCTCGCCATTATACAATAAATGGGTCACCTTTTGTTTCATAGCTTTGGGTCTTATCTTCATTCAAAATCACCGAAGCAAACCAGTGTAAATAAAAGGGGGAGAGATCCGTCGACGTACCATCAGTCCCATGATGAGTAGCGGGAGAACTTGTGTCAGGAGCGGAGTTCAGTAGTTATTTCCGATTCCAACTGAAGAGGAAATTAAATTTCATTGTGATGGGGGATCATAATATTTCTCTATCGACACTTAAAACAAAAGTCGTACCTACCTTGTTCTCTTCAAATAATTTAGTTTTCAGTTTTTTACAAGGGAAAGATACTTTTCGGCAATGTCAGAAAATTCTTCAAATTCATTCACTTTTCTCTTCCTTCGTGTTTTCATATCTCTCTCTCTCTCTCTCTCTCTCTCTCTCTCTCTCTCTCTCTCTCTCTCTCTCTCTCTCTCTCTCTCTCTCTCTCTCTCTCTCTCTCTCTCTCTCTCTCTCTCTCTCTCTCTCTCTCTCTCTCTCTCTCTCTCTCTCTCTCTCTCTCTCTCTCTCTCACTCTTTCTCCCCCTCCTTCCTACCAATCAATTTGCTTTGCGTAACGGGAAAAATTTTGGGTAAAAATTAAAGGAGAATTGTTGCAAAAGTACTTGAGCGAGAAAAAGACTACTGATAAATTTCAGTCCGCTTATCAGAAAGGTTTTAGAACGGAATCAGCTTTAATTTATCTATTCGACAATTCCAAATGATGTCAAGATCGACCCACTATGAGTAATGAATGTCAACAATTGGGAATGGGGTCGGAACTAATAAAGAGCCTCTATCGCCGAGCTTTCGAAAAATATATTTTCTTCATCAGGGCCTAAAACCAATGAAGAAAAGTCTCAGCATGACATTACTACAACATAATAATAATAAAACTAGTCAACAACCAACAAGCATAAGATTCAAATCACAGAATAGGTAGGTAGGTGACCTTAATTTCCTCTCAACTGAGGCTCAACACCATAATATCAAGAAAGTATAAATAAAACACTTATTGGACAACAACCAACTCACTCAAGGGCTCCTAGTGCTGATGAGAAAGCTCGGCGATAGAGGCGCTTTATTAGTTCCGACCCCACTCCCGATTGTTGACATTCATTTCTATTAGACAATATCCGGAAAAACATGGATTGCCGCATAGTTAGTACACTCGAATTGATTGATTTTTCTCAAACATACGAGAAGGTAAATCATGAATTGTTAGTAAGTATATTGAAAAGAACTAATTCTAGTTCAGAAGTTTTAGAATGGTTTAGTGATTATTTAAGTGATAGGTCTCAGTGTGTGAAAACTCAAAGCGGATAAATGTCTGGTTGGCTTGTTAACAAAGGAGGGGTGCGACAAGGCTCAATTAATAATGGGATTTTGTTCATGAATTTCATCGGTCAATGTTCCATATTAAGCCATAATGTAATTTATGCTGATGATTCACAAATCTTTATTGAGGTTGAACCTGACAACTTAAATAAAGCTTTAAAAAAATGAATAGCGATCTAATACAATTCAGTATGTGGTGTAAAGGACATAGAATGATGATTAACACACACAAAATTTCAAGCCATTATGATTGGTACATAAAAAAAGGTGATAAAGGTAGAGAGGTAAAATCTAATGCGAGTAAAAATTGATGATTGTTCAATACCTTTTGTAGAAATGGTGATAAGCCTGGGTGTCAAGATTGACAAGACCTTATGTTGGGTTGATCAAGTCACTGCAGTTTCCAGCAAAGTTTATAAGCTTCTGTACCAATTACGAAAAATGACATTTGTGCCAACGTTTGCCATTCGAAGACAATTAATGATTACTCTAGTTTTTCCACATTTTGACTTTTCAAGTCTAGCCAATTCCCTATTGTGACCTTATTTCTGAACAAATGAATCGGTTGCAGAAAGCTCAAAGTTCTTGCATAAGATGTAGTTTAAATTAATAGAGACGTTCCTATCACACAATATTTTTAAAAGCATGGGTGGCTTAAAGTAAAAGAAAGAAAGAAATATAGATTGCTATGCTTATTCAGAAAAATTCTAATTACAAAAACTCCACTGTATATGTTCGAGCAAATTTAATTTGTGAGTGACAGTCACAGTTAAAATACTCGGCACGCTAACACGCACGCTAAGTTATGTATACCTCCTCGTCGAACGTTGATCTAAAATAGATCTTTCTTAGTTCAATATACAGTGATTTCAGCGATACAATGATTTAGATGCTGAAATTAGAGAAATTTGTTTCATTTCTAACATTTAAACATACTATCGAAATTAAATTACTGAAAGTGTACAATCAAGATTGAAACTACTTACTTAATATTTTGGAGACTTATACGGGTTATTATTATTATTATTACTGCTTTGTATTAAATATAATTATTGGTGCATTATTGATAACATTTTTGACACATTGAAAAGAATACTTTGTAAATCGACAGAACACTATTTTATTTCAAGTCATTTTATATATTGACATTTTTCTGGATTGTTTAAAAAATTTTATTGCCTGACATAATGTAAAATTATTGTCTTCAATTAAATCTGTACAAATTGAAGAGAGGGACACGAGCCTTAATTTGTGCAAGTAAATAAATAAAATAATTTTAAAAAATCTACCCCCTCCCCCCCCCCCCTTTCTCTCTCTCTCTCTCTCTCTCTCTCTCTCTCTCTCTCTCTCTCTCTCTCTCTCTCTCTCTCTCTCTCTCTCTCTCTCTCTCTCTCTCTCTCTCTCTCTCTCTCTCTCCGAAATTCAAATTAAATCAATTAAAAGTGTGAGACTAACGACCGTCATGAGGGTGCACAAATACAACAGACGAGCCTCCAAGCGAAGGAAGTCAGTTTCAAACATTCTTGATATTCATTCGGTCATTTTTGAATGGAAAATTTAAAATATTGAAGCCATGATAACTCAAATGCTACAAGTAATCGACTACAATATAGCAGACTTGAAATAGTGAACAGAGTTCGTGTGCAGATGATTCGTTGGATAGGGTTGAGAAATCACATAAGGAGTTTGAAGTTAAAAACAGAAAATATTTTTTCTTCCCAAACCAAGATACGTCAGAATGTCCGGTCCAGTAATATCAGAAGGGCTGGGGCTGGAAGATGGGGCACCCCTTCCTTTGCTGGAGGCCTGAATCCACGTGTTGACAAGGCCACCCTAGAGCGTGAAAAAAAGAAAGTAACGACTGAAGGACCATCAAGAGAGGTGACTGCGAAGCCCACCCGCCCGACCGCTCGCCCGATTTTCAATCAATAAATAGCAATTGTTGTTGTAAAAAAAAAAAAAAAAAAAAAAAAAAAATATACGTCAGAAAATGATAACCTCGTAGCTAAACACTGAAGTCCACGGATATAAAAATGTTTTCACCTCACAATAGTGAACACAATATGTCCTGTAACATTAGTAATCTCGTGTTGGAAGCAAAAGGAGGCGAAGTACTTACTCGATTATGTGAGGCGAAATCATCTTACGGCAGAATTAGTATAGTGGTGACATAGTCTGGATGTAGGTACTGATGCAGCAATGAAGATGTTGAGAAAGGACTTAGAGTTTATTACCTTTCACAAAATCATGTTTTCACCTCACAAAAGTCAACGCAATAGTACAGTAGCTTAGTAGTTAGCTTAGTAGTAGTCTAGTCTTGGAAGCGAAATGATGTGGGGTACCCCAGTATGTGTGGCGCTGTCATCTAACGGCAGTATTAGAGTCGTGGTGACATATTCTGGATGTTGGCACTGATGCAGCCAAGGACATGTTGAGAAGGAACCTCAAGTTATTGACGTTCACAAAATCACGTTTTCAGCTCACAAAAGTGAACGTGAAATGATCAGTAGCTTAGTAGTCTAGTCTTGGAAGCAAAATGATGTGGGGTACCCCATTATGTGTTGCGATAATCGTCTAACGGCAGTAGTATGGTCGCGGTGACATAGTCTGGATGTAGGTACTGATACAGCAAAGAACATGTTGAGAAGGGACCCCTGAGTTATGACCGTTTACGGAGTTGATTGCCCGTTTTTATGGTAGGAGGCATAACCCCTTTAATGATTCGCTTATCTTGTACGAAAACCGTCGCACCGGTAGGCTTCCAGTTATTCTCAAAGGAGATCGTTCCACAGCAAAGACGCAAGCGGTAGATGTCGAATATTTTCGTGTTCCGCTCAGAAAAAAAACTGGTTGAACGAAAGTAATACATTTAAGCAGTAGCACTCGCATCAGTAAAATACGATCAGGGAATCATGACTGACATTGCATTTTTGTTTTTCAACTGTCAAAATTTCAGTTTTAGTGAATTTTAGTAGAAAACGTAGCTATTTCAATGCCACGAAAAACTTTAAAATCAAAATTTTCGAAAATTTTCTCCATTAAAGTCCATTGAAGACATTCTGAAATGAATCCTAGAGTTTTACGCTTTTATTTTCGTTATTATATTTTTACCAAGAAACGTATAGATAAGTTGTTAACGATCACATTGCATACAAGGTGCTCAAATCGGTTATTAATTCAGTATAAATGTAATTCGAAAAACAAAAAATTTGCTCAATGATCATGCTACATGACTGGAATTTTTTTCTAATCATAGCTTGTGAATCAATTTTGGTTCCCTGCCCATGCCAGTTCCACCTTTAATCCGATTTTGATGATATATTTCAGGATTGTGATGGTTAGTCCCTTAGCTTAATTTTTACAGTTTAGAACAGAGTTTGATAAGGTTTTCAGGAAATGTACGAGTTACGCTGCAGATGGTCCCCTCAGTTTCATGGCTCATTAATCAATGCTTCACTCTGCGCAGCACAAACGTTAAAAATCCATCAAACATCAGATGGCCTATTCACCCGATCTCGTTCATATTCTGAGGGTTGTTTGGAAACGATGGTTTGATTACCCTACTAAAGTTCCATTTCAATCGTATCATTAATAACTATCATCAACTATCATAAATTAATTGTAGCAAACTTGACTTCTACAGATGCTGTAGATGGTCTCAAATAGAATTCACAGTCCCCAACTCATTGATAGGTTCTGTGTATTTGCAAACGTGACGTCTATCAAACATTGATGCTTCGTTGCCTACCTCACCAATTTCGCTCGAATCTCTATGCTAGTAGGTAGAATATAGGTAGGAAGATGGAATAGGTAGGTAGGTAGGTATGATGGTAGTAGAAGCGATTTGATCGCCCTGATGAATTAAATCATTATTGTATGTCTGTGTAATTCCAATCATGCGATTTCTACGAATGCCTCAGAGAACAAATAGGTACCTACTCTACGAGGTTCACATTTTACGTTCCATTTTATATTCTACCCAACACTAGGAACCCATCATGGAATCTCTTGAGGGTTTCTAAAATATTTCAATGATCTATACAATCATGATATGGAGATGATTAGTGTCACTCCCAACTGGGCAGACGTAATGGGCAGTTCCACGTATTTCATTTTAATCCATTCGAAGATTATGCCGATAGCTTACTAAAAAAGTGCTATCTGGAGGGTATTGGAAGATGGGAAGTGGCCTAAAATAAAAAAAAAAAATAAATATATATATATATATATATATATATATATATATATATATATATATATATATATATATATATACTGAATGACGTCATAGGGGAACGACTACGACCTCACCCCGCGTCCGCCTGAGGGGGAACCTCAGTGCCGTCCACCTATGGCTGCAATATTCATCTTCTTTCTATCGGCTTTTTGTCCAAACCATTTAGCTACCATCTGGGTGCTTACCCGCACAATCCCCTATATTGATGGGGTTCTTCATAAGTACATAAATGATAGGGTTTGGTTAATTTTACATACTTAACCTTTTGGTAATACAAACATATTATACAATACAAACATATTGGTAATAATGCAAGCATTACAGGGACGTCCCTACGAATGGGTTGTACATGATTTTGCGAATGAAATACATGAAATAGCAAATGGATCGTGATTTTACTGGACATGAAAATGTTACAAGCAGAACTGTTTTCACAAATTGGTTGAAAATATCACGATGTATCGGTAATCCTCCCGCTTCCACAACCCTATGAAATTCAATGAATGAGAATCGTTTATCAGAAAAATATGATTCTTCGAGTAGACTAGTAAAATATTCAAACAAAACAAGAATCATCAAAATCGGTTGAGAATCGCGTTACTAGTAGGTACCTACCTTCACGCGCTATCACAAAAGCTCGTCATCAAAATGAAAATATATCCCATCTAAAGTTTAGCACATCTAAACCAAAAGAAACATTTTTAATCATAGATGATAATAAAAGTAATAAATGAATAATCGTAATGGGTACCTGTAGGTGTACCTTTTAATAAATTAGTAATTTAATTTTTTTTTTTTTTTACGCCATCCATTAAAAATTGATGATTGAATTTCAAAATTTTGCCCTCTGACTGTTGGATAACAAATGTTATTGGAACGGTTGGATGAATAAACAGCCAAATGGAGAAAGTTCATTACTTATTGCAGAATTGTAAAGAGGTAATGTATGGTTGAAATAGTAACCAAGCCATCATAGGCGCTTATTGGAAAACATGAATATTGGAAAACAACATCAATATTTGGACTACACGAATTGGCTGAATGAAGCAAACCAAATCGACTTGGCCTACTATTGCATAACAAGCTCACAGAGTGAGTTTGTTATGCAATAACAGGTTTTCATGATTTTTCTGCCTTTAGGTGTGCTTTTTGGGAAATTATCTACTGTAGGTCGCTCATATGATCATGCGGCATGGCTGGAACTTTTTCTGTAAACATGTTGAAACTTCTGATAGCGAATATTTGTAGAAAACAAACCTATTGAAATGCCAATTTTTAAAATAATAATTTTCGTAAGTTTCATCATTGAAATCCGTTTTCGGAAACGATTCCTGAAGTTTGCGCTTTTTCATATCTATGTAAATATGTCATTCCAGACGATTACTCTCCTTAGGATTAAGATATAAATTCTGTTCTTGCTCCAAAATATCAAGCTTTCCATACTGCTACTCACGGGGTCATTCCAAGTAACTTCTCGTATTGTCTGGTTACAGCAAGTAAATAAACTACTTACTATACGTTAGATAGATACGTATAGGACCCCGATTCGGCCATATGAACATAGCCTTTTTCTGATCATAATTGGTAAGGTTTCTGTGCCGGTGGTATACCGGATATACCTACAATCTGTCGCTGCTCGCCACAGACACAGAAACCTTGAAAATATGATAAGAAAAAAGCTATGTTTATACTTACACTTTGGAAAAGAGTTATTCAACAATGAGTTTTCTATGGTTTTATAAATCCCGTAACTCAAATATTTTTCCCGATCCGAAATTTCGTAAAATACTATTACGTTATGATTTCACTTCATTGCCTACTTCTTGGTTGAAGAGGTGTACAGTGTGAAATTTTAGGGATCCAAGAGGACAAAACCCGAAAAATGAAAGTCATTGAAATATGGAAATCCGCCGTGGTGAGTGGGCCCGGGCGAAGACAGCTTCCGTGGTCAACCTTCATCTGCTGCTGTTCATGAGTACCTAATAATGACACCCTAATGATGCCCAGGCCTACTAACAACCGAGCATAACTTAAGGAAGGATGCATCTGCCCAGCTCTTTATGGTCAAAAATGAGGTTGGATTTTGAAGTGTGTAATATTATTCATCGCAGATGTATCAAATAATAGTTTTTCTTTTCGTAATTTGAACATTATAAATTGTTGAATATAGAAAAATGCTCATTTTAGAAGGAATTGAGGGGAAAAAATCCAACCAAACTGTGATGCTGTATGAATGGGATTTTTCGTATCATAATGCCCCTATTCAAGAGATGGTGAGTGCAAAAGAGGGATGTAGAGCGAAAGAGAGTGAGAGAGTGAGAGAAGTCCCCCTCCCCTCCATGCCACCGAGTTTTCAGGGACTTATGGGACTTAGCTGTTGTCGTTTGAGGTGGTGAGGGATTAGTCAGGATTTAAACTTGGTAATACTCTCTGAGGCCCCGCCTCCACCCATTTAAGTGTTATCCAGCTTCGAATGTTGAAAATGGTATACCGTTAGTGGGAGCCCTCGATCTTCTGCACGAGTTTCAATAACTTCCTGACGCCAATGAACGGTACTGCTCCGATGAACATTTTCAAATAACATTAGCTAACAAAGGGGGCACACAAGCAAATCATGAACACTACAAGAATGAGAATTTGTATCCATCATCTTAGCGGATTTCTCTTGTAAATGATTTATTACTCAACAATAGGTTTACGGTATTCAGTGATTTTTAAGCGATTTAGGTTTATTATTGCCAATATGGTTTAGCGTTAACATCCGTTTAAATGATATTTCATTGAATGAAAAGGGGAGCGTTTTCCTAAATTTGCGTTGTAGAGCTGTTATGAAATATGTATGACGCATGTGTAATGTGTATACTGCAGTCTTTTGCTTCATCGAAATTCAACTCCCACCCATAACCCAACTTTACCACCTGCGCCGTGAAAAATGAATAAATAAGAATAGAGTTTCAGAAGAACAAGGTGGATATATGAAAAATTTAACTAGGGTTAAATTAATAAACGCAACCAGTGGGTGTAGCCGAAAGCATTCTTTCCGAGAGAGACAGATTTAATATTTTTCTATAGGGCCGGTGGATGTACATAACCTGAAATTTATCCACCAAGATTTAATTCATCACTTTTTCGAAGAGTAAAGCGAAAAATCCTGTAATCGGATAGAACACGTTTTTGTGGATCTCCAGTAATGAAGGGGTAACAACCCAAACCGAAAAAATTCTACGAATAGTAGGAGCATATAAACATTCTGTCTGTGACTCGGCCTATGCGTAGTTGTACTAAAGGATATACATACATAATAGCGTTGCTAGGTGATTATACGTAGATTTATTATTTCTGTGCTAGATACTCGCAGATCTTTTGAAAAAATCACTGATAACACTGCAAAAAAAAAAAAAAAAAAAAAAAAAAAAAAAAATCAAAGTCGTGCCCTCACGAAACTGAATAGAATAGAATAGAATAGAATTGAATAGAATATAATAGAATATGTTTTATTTGTAATCAGCCAACAGGCTATACAAAAGTCAGACAAACAATATATAAATATAGTCAAGGGTGAAATAAAAACATTACAATCATTACATTACTATTAAAAGTTACTTACTAAACGAACAAATAAAAGAGTCAAAGATAAAAGGTGCAATATTTATGATTGGGACTGGTTACTGGTCCTGGGGGTTTTCGAGGGTGCTAAATCCGAAGTCCGTTTTTTCTACGTAGACGTCTACTTTTTGAGGTTCGGCAAATGCGTTTTTGGAAAAAATCTCTTAAGTAATTCCCAGGAAAATTGTTGTTCAATTAACTTTTATGCGTTCGCGCTAGCGGTTAAGTGACCGCATTTTTGGAATTGAGAGGCGCTTCTATAGGGGTAATTTTGTGAGTGATGAAAGGAACATGTATTCCCTATTTACACTTCCGACTAAAAGTAGCATCAATAGTTTGAGTGAAACCCTCCCCTCTTTCCGCTTAGTTGAGTCGCAAACGTAAACGTGACAAGTCGTGCGGTCAGGTGACAGCTACGAGATCGGATACGTTGTTTTTCTAACGTCGGAGGTCAGGTGACAGCCAGGCGATCTCCGATGAAATATTTTTTCATCTATGTAAGTAGCATATGTACCTACTTTTTTATATTCTGATCGGGCTTCATTAGCCCATCATTTCTCTATCTTCCTTTCTTACCCAATAAAACTCCTTTTAACGCTTTTTTGTAGAGAGTTAGGTTGTTGCAACGGCTCCAATAATTTCAAAATCAAAATTTTCGAAAATTGTCTTAATTTAAATCCGTTTTGATGCATTGTGGAACGAATCCTAGAGTTTAAACTTTTTCATATTCAGGATTTTTTATCACTTTCGGTTACGAACTTCCTAGTGGTCAAATCTACAACTAATTTGCAACAATAAGTGCCACTTGTACTTTTTGTTTAGAGGCCTTGTTTTCGAGTTATTCACGAATTAAGATTTTTTCCTTTAAAAAAAAACGTTAAATTTCCTTTTGGATAGACTACCCAACGTGTGAAAATGTGAGGATTTAGTAGTCACAAATTCACACCAAAGTGAGAAAAAAGACGAAACTTTAAAAACCGATATATAAAAAGTTTTTTTCAACATTGCCGTAGGATTTGCAACAAAGAATTTTCACTATTTTGATGAAATGCATGTGAATTAGTACTCACTACGTAAGTGCGAAAATATCCGACTGCCCTCCCTTCGTCAGTATTTCTCTGTAGGAGACCGAACGCTCTAAAGTGTCGTCACAACAGATACTTTCTACGAATATAAAGGAAATGAGTGAATTACTCATCATTTTCGCTAATATACCCTTCAAGAGGAATGAGTATCTGTTACGTCATTCACTTCTAAAGCCGCCTTGGAGTTCTCAGAAACCATAGAAACGTCGCTGACAATGTTCAGAGACTCCCCTTAGATGCTTGGTAGGGCCGGAAAAGGCTTCGTGTAAAAGGGATGGCCGTATTGTTTTCCATCAATGGAGAAATAATGAACGAAAATCCGTTAAACTAATCTTGAGCGTACATCCGAGTATAAGTGAGTAAAAGGTGTACGTGCATTATATACTTTTGTGAACATTTTTTGTGCGATGCTCCGGACACGATTCTCAGTTTTGAGTCTAGTTGTGCACTACGCCACTGGGAATTAGGACTTCACTTTGGTAGGTTATATAGGGAACGGATGTCGGATACCAAAAATTATCCTTTAATAAAATAAGTCCACCCAACAATTTTCAATAGATAGATTGATTTTTAGCTGTAGTTGCGCTCTACTCTGCCGGAGTTTTTAAATCCACCTCACGAAGGAATACACTGAAGAAAGGATTGCCAGGTACTCGCGAATCATCAGTAGTCGATCCCCGAACCATAGTTCTCAACTCAGTACGCGTTCATTACTTCCCGAATATTCTGAAGTGCTATGGAAAAGTTTTGTTCAATTTTCTTAAATAATTGAACAAACTGCACACTTAGGTGCTTGAGTTATTCTCCATTTTTTTAGGTTTAATGTTTGATGATTCATACGCTAAGGACATAAAATTATTAAAGTCAACTTTAAGTTCATTTTCATCACAATGGTAGTCTATGGCTCTTTATTTCTTATTAACTTATGTCATAATCATGTCTAGCCTTTTGATTGCGTAAATTTTTGCATGATATTATTATATTTCGTCCTGTACTGCAGCAGTACTATAAAACTTACAAACCTACTAATTGAGATTAATGCTACAAATTAATACAAACATGTAAATCCGAACCCATAATTTATTATAGACTATCTCTACTCACTACAGACTAAATTACTTGTACCTACGTGTAACAACCTACCCTTGAGCAAATGACAAGTTGTAATTCAACAACACATTACTCCTGTTGTACCTATTGTAGATCCCTGACGAGGCCTAGACCGGCGAAAGCGTTCGGAACAATAAGCCAATCATAAGAATATGTCATTATGATTCCTTCCCGCGAAACCCACATACCAGTATTGCTGGTTGGCAAAGGCCAACGTAGAAGTAAAGAGTGGAGTGATTTCTTTTCTCTTTCTTACCCACATTTCCCCTAAGGATTGTCAAGGTTTTGATTTACATACACGAGATTCCCGTCGTGTTAGTACTCAAATATCCTATATCTCCTCATCTACTAGGAAAACTTTAAAGAACTCTAGAAGCACTAAATACCTATTGTTAACATCAATTTCCACAGTTTTATGTATAATAACCTCTACGGCCACCATAAAAGTTGAGTACATGTTGACGAAGTAGTTTGAAGCTATGCACCAGTCTCTACGTCTTCAATTACTTGCTGCCAGATTCGCCTGTCATTTTTCAGATAGTACTAGAGTACACTTCAACAAAACTCGGTAAAATAGAAAGTATTTCCATGGAATATATGTTCTAAAAAGCAAAAAACCTTATTAGAAACTGACGGAACACATTTAAATGGAGAACAACTGAACAGAGATACATGACGTGCGAACAGAACGACGAGAATGACACGCCCAGTGTAGGGAGCACAAAATTACTATAAGACACACACACACACACACTTGTTTTTAATCAAAAATCCCCTCAAAACGCGAAAGGGGCACACCATTAAGTTGAAAAATAATCAAATAAAAAAATACAAAATCACTTGCAGCAGGTAATTTCTGTCATACTTATTAGTTTTAGCACACCAGGTCTGCTCCATGTCCAAGCTGCCACTGACAACCTGGACATCCAGATTATGGCAGACCCATTGGGTTTGATGGCAACAATATCCGGCTTCTTGCCCAGGTCACTTGGCATGTGATATAGAGTCTCTCTCTCTCTCTCTCTCTCTCTCTCTCTCTCTCTCTCTCTCTCTCTCTCTCTCTCCGTATCGTGACGTAGAATGCGGCCACCGTGAGAATGAGGGGACTGCTGCACCACACGATACAATCTCTTTTATACCCCGATAGGCATGGTAGAGGACGTCCTCTCGCTCTATGTCAATTGCAGCGTTGGCCTGCACAGGATGCTTCAGCCAGACCAGTGAGGCCACGCTTGGATCAGAAGGCTCTCTCACAATGGGCACACTGGTGGGCATTTACCGGGGTCGTGGAAGAGGTTGAGGGATAGGAAGAAGAGGATGAAGAAGAGGGAGAGGATGGCCGACGCCCCTGCCTGGGGCGCCCCCGAGTGCCTAACCCAGAACCCCGTGAGCCATTGGGCTCGCGGAGGTTATGAGGCTCACTGTTATTTCTGTCCATAACGGGGGAGACGTGAAAAAAGGGTTGGCAGACTCGTTGACACAAGCCTCCCCCCTAATCGCCATTGCGTCATTTTGCCACCCTCTGTTCACCCAGAGGGTGCCCGGGTTGCACGACAGGGACGTATGACCATGACTTGGGTAGGGATATGAAGGAGCTCCGAAGAGATAAAAACACCAACATTCACCCTACCCCAGCAACTCAAACACACCCCAAAACCCACAACCCAACACACACACAGACACACACTCACACATACATAATGTTTTCCACAACCCGAAAAAAAGATTTCGATGGAGAAATTTTTCAAAAAATTTTGATTTTAAAAATTCCCGAGCCACTTCCAACAAAGTTCCAAACGGCTTTTAAATGGAAACTAAAATATTACGGTAACTCTGTATCTATGTATCTATTTGGATTTTTAATTGCTCAGCTCCCCAATTCTGCCTTTTAGGGTAAAGTCGGAAGTGATGGTGAATCAAAGATGACTTTTCGTGAAATGGTGAAAGTTTTACCTGATAGTTTACCTCTTTGATGTTGTTATTCGGATCTTTATGGTTGATTGAAAATTGAAGCCAAGGTTCAAGGACCAACTAGAGTCCGTACCTATGTAATTTTTACCCAAGTTTTATAAAATTTGGTCCAGTATTTCCGGAAAAATCCTTCAGACGGCGGACGGTCGTTTTTTTCTCTTACCTGACATTTTGATTCTACTCATCTTGAAACGTAAACCTACCGGAAATATTGAAATATTAAACCGAAATAAGTCTATCCGCCGTCTGAAGGTTTTCTCTGAAACAGCTGGACCAAGGTTTAGGAAATTCGGCTCAAAAATCATATATTGATTGGAGGACGAGCCTGTAATCTCAACATCATTTTTAATTAATCCTAAGGGGTCCGATTTAAGGGCTGAAATATATCAAATTTGAACTGATCTCGAGAGGTACTTGGTGATAGGCATAGGGGGTCCAGAGTTTCCATGATTTGCTCTAACCATGGCCGCCGGATGAGGTAAGACCTAAACCAGTCGTTGGTCACACCTCAAATGCCAATTTTCTCCATCTTCGCGAGCAGGACATCGTGGGAAGTAATACCAAAGGCTTTTGTGAGGTCCGCCATGCAAGCTGCTACAAACTGGCTCTTGTCAACGTTTAAGCAGACAGTCATTAACTTTGCAGACATGATCGAACATGAACTATTGCTACGTCCCCGTTGTAGTTGTAAGCTATACTCACCATCCAAAATGGTATAAGGTTCCTGACGACTCATGTGGTCTCACGTGAGAAATACATGGCAAAATGAAGATCTGATGTTATAAAGTTTAGTGGGAATGACCCTACCGACGCTGCGCGTACTAAACGGTATTAGTTCTTGCCTCTCACCAGGGAGTTAGGGTTTATTCAATCTCTCTCTCCCTTCCTCGCCTCTTCGCCCTACTTCCCCTCCTGCCGTTCCTTTACGCCCGCCCTTCACATTCACATCCTCCCTTAGCCGAATCCGTCGGTGTAAAAATACTGTTAGGGGATGAGGTCAACAAGGGGTTTTGAATTCCACAGAGGGTTAGTGTGATTTTAAACGGACCCCGCCGTGGCGGTTCTATTTCGTGATGGCATTGAAGAGGGAGGTGGGAGTGGAGCGAAAAGAGATAAAGAGAGATATTGAAGTTGAAGAGAGAAAGAGAGATGAACGTGTGTTCGTGTGAGGGAAACACAAATACCTTCTACCCCGCGCCGTTCATACATCCATGAGATACATCATGTTTTTAAGGGATGAAGCGTACGCACAGCTCGCATACGTGTGCTCTGCGCGTCTGTATGTGATCCTGTAAAGGGATCCTGGGTATATTTCAGTAACGAAAGATGTTTATGTCTGTACCTCTCATTTTCTTCTTTTTCAAACATCATTCTGTGTACTGGTGGTACATATTCGAATCGCATACCGAATCAGGCTAATATTATTTTGGATAATTAAGTTTTCTCAAACGCAGTGATTATAACACCAACGGCTTCTTATTTATGTTAATCAACCGATAACCCCACCCCTTTACTCTCTCTACTTTAAGACAATTGAACGTAATTAAATTAAATACTTTATCAAAAATCACATTTGTGTTCCTATTTTGTACATTTTGGGAGGACAGTGGAGTGTAAATAGACAGCGGAGACTTGTAAAGGATATTTTCTGATGTCATGGAATAACGTGCAACTTTTCTGTGTTGGAATTTCTTAATTCATATCTAAGAATTGGGCTCCACGCTCTTGAAAGAAAACCCCCGACTGCAAGTTTTTAGCACAAACCTGTAAATGGTTTGGACAAAAAGCTGATAGAAAAAAAAGTGACGTCATAGGTGGACTGCGCCGGGGATCTTCGGATGAACTCTTCGAACGAGGGATTCTTGGGAACTCTCGTGAGTCGAGCATTCCGAAATTGTGTATTCCAGTGTTTCGTCTGAATGATGGCAAAGGCGACAGTGGAAGAATCGACGTTCCCAAATTCAAATCGGGGGCGTTGGTATTGCAGTGGCCTAATCTTAGTCTACAGATGGTTCTGTAAAATGCCTTTGGTTTGTATCTGCAACTACATCAAACTAAGCTATTTTATTTGGGGGTGGGAAGAGGACATTTTAGCTGTTTATAGCGTGGTAGGTGAGTTGTTGCTCCCTCCAGCATCTCAAAATTTTGGTTGCAATTCACGGCTTAAGGTCCGTATATGAGTACGCATGGGTAAGGCTTGGTTATGGCATCATGGCTACCCGCCTGTCCTAAGTACCTTCGTCATTGTTTTCTCTAACTCCCGAATGGGTCTTTATGTTGCAGAAGATGACCGATAATCGTTAATCGAGAGGAGATTTTGATACCCGATGATTTTGATAAGGTGGTTCTCGAGTCGGATAGTATCAATATTGAAGAGCAGCTGTTTTGGATACTGTTGGTGTATTGTAGCACTGGAAAGATGGCGAAACATTTGGCTGAATATGTGTATTGATGCCCTATCCCATATACTGAAGGCTGTCATTTCCTCATTGGTGGAGTCTTGAAAGGCGCAACCACCCAGCCACTGTATACTGTATAGGGTCAAGCTGCCGGGCCATTTCGAGTTGATCAATTCCTCAAAACCATATGGGTTTGAGCGTAAGTCAATTTAATAGGTACTTGAGATGTTTACCATATCGATTGAGGTCTTGAAGAAGGGAAATGATATTGTGAACGCATAAGGCGTAGAGAGATTGCAATCCACTGAAGGCTGGTAGTCAGGTTAGTGAAACTTTAACAGATCAACGGAGACGGTTTTTTTCATCCGAAATCGTTTTGTGAGACTATCCACAGCTGATTTCGCAATCGCTTGGTTGAGTTCTTCGTGTTCTAAAAGATTTTAGAAGGAATTGATGGAGACCTATAGGGGGTTCACCAGAGTTCATCAGGAATAACTTTAGAACACCCGTTGTTATCCATAGTGCTCTAAATTGGATTTTGTCAGGTTTCACGAGAAGTGATTTCGCTGGTGATTCATACAGCATGCACCCATAGTTAAATACGGAACTAATTGATGATCTATAAAAGATGAGAGCAACATTAGGTCAGCTCCCCAGTTAGCTTTTGTAGAAGTGCTAAGTAGGCTTAGGCAAGGTTCGACTCGTGTAGCTGTTTTGTGGATGTGTGCACTTCATCTGACTCTTTTGGTGACAGTCACCAGTTTGACGCATTCAAATGGTAATCCACCCATCGTAATGGAATTTCCTATCGGGAGCTAGGTATTGTTTTTTAGATTTCGAGAGTTATTGATTTAATGAAATTAAATAAATATTTGAAATTGCTCACGTACAAATTATTGTTATAACTGACTGCTGAGGTGTAAATATTTTAATTATGATTTTTTGTTTGTTGTTCATATCTTCCTAAGATGAAGGAATATTGATAACTATCATTCTGTAAGCAATGTACATATCTACTTAAAATTGAGAAAAATTTTACATAAACAAAAATTGTAGACAATTACGGAAATTTACTAATAAGTTCAAGTTTCACTAACCGATTTATTTTTTATTTTTATTATTTTTATTTATTTATATTGTTTTTCATGCTAATTTTTCTAGCAGTCCTCCATTCATTATGAAAACTTATCATCGCAGCAAAACTTGAATATATCTTCCGATGATTGGACCGACACAAAGACGATTCGCGAAGATAAGTTTGAAGGTTTTGGCGCACGTATTCAGGGATTGCTATCAGTATTTCCTCATCCCAAACTGAATTCCCCTCGACCTTACTGTGCTTTGAAAAAGTACAACAACAATTACATTTATGAAGAGTCCGCCTCTATACTTGACCATAAAGTTGATCCTCTTAGATCCTGTCGTTATCGTAATGCCTACTGGGTAAACGAGTTTGGAAAATCGGCGGGATAACATTAATCATTCTTGAAAAATATATGTCCGTGACGGGCTTCTCGCAGTAAGTTTAAATATTACTCATCCCCTTGGTTGTTGGACGTTCCCCTTGAGAGTGGATTTAGAATCGAATTAGAGATGTGTCAGGGATGGTCTCCAGGGTCGGTTGTTCGGAGTGGTTGTTCGGGCGGTGGAAAGGGATATCTGGGATAATGAATACGGCTGGTGAAGTGGAAGGGGACCCAATCCCCAACCAGCATCACATTATTCCGCCTTCCGTTAAATTTCAGCGTTATAAATATCCCGCGAAAAACGAAATTGTAATATAGAATAATTTATAAATGAAGGTTATTTCTGAACACTAGTCTATCCTCGTTCACCAGAAATTATGAGGGAAATTGAGGGTTTAGATCACCGCAATGTTAGAATTTTGGAGCTCATTCAGTGATGGAACCTTTGCTGAACAATAATAACAGGAAGATATAAATAATTGCCATAACTACGTACACAATTGTGCTTTAATACATAATCAATAACATTTGCTGTCGTGCCCCAACCTGTAACAAATATAGTGAAAAATTTTAGCCAATCTCGAAAAGACTCCTACAGGTGACAGGTCCGGTAACACGTGTTGTTCACGTGAAAATTTCCTGAGTCCTTAACAAGAGGAGGCACCTTGAGGGTATAAATAGCGTAGGATCTCGGCTCGGCTACACATTCAGATCTCGAAATTGGCCTTTTCACTTCTCTCTCCACATCCAACCTGCTTTACCTCAATCTTCTCCCCTTTGACCAACGAGACTGCACGTATTGGGTCGATGTCCAAAACGTTCAACAGGACTCCGAATCCCAGGCACTAAATCCTTTCCTTCAGCCAACAAACAGGACGAAAGTACCGGGCTCCTTCCATCGAGACGAAAGTATCATGTTGGTCTCACCTGAATTTCCCCAAAAAGACTCCGCCTACAGGGAAAAATTTAGCTCTCTCCATTTTCCTTCTTCTAGTACGGAAAGTAACTAGGGTTCGTATTAGCCAATGAGTCACAGACAAGCTCGATCTCCCAACACAATAGACATTCGCAACATTCGAGCTAGACTCACTTAGATGCAACCACACGCTCACGAAACTTTAATGCTTAAATATAGTCTGGTTCTCGTGTTTTGTTGTGGAGTCATTTTTTATGATTCATGGCGTACTCATCAACTACAGTTTCATGGACAGCCTCTCCTCGTAAATCTCCATGAATACCATCATGTTTTGGAACTACTTAAAAGTTGAATCACGTAGTGTTAGTGCGAATGATGGATTTATGCATAATCAGCTAAGTTCGAAGTGAAAGATAGGAATTTTTCCCATACATCAGAACATACTTTTGAGTTTCTACGTTAGGTATTTCATTTGAACTGATTTCAACTCTTAGTGCTGAAATTTATCAGTTAGTGAAGATGATGTGTACTGATTTGGAATCATTGAGATTAGTTTTCCAAGTCCTGGTACACTGAGCCATCTGACGCAATTAAGCCACATGCTGCATGAGATATACAGGGTGTCTACAGAAATTATGGGACAAACTCAAAGAATCTATTTAAGAGCTCATTTCTGATCGACAATTGCTCCTAAAGATTTCTTTCTAAACGCTTTGTTTTCATGTTAGTCAATTATTACGAATTTTTTCATGTTTTTTACCTTATGACATTACAACGACCATAACTTCCCGTAGAATCACAGTAAACACAAAACCGTTAAATTGTTAAATTTCCTTTAACCCAGATATCATGTAGAGTTATCAAAGTAGTTTTAATTAGTAAAAAAAATACCAAAATACAAAATGAGGAGAAATATTTAGAACCGACGTTTTCGTCCCGTTTTTCTGCTACCGGTTTAGCGATTTTTCGGCGTTCACTCTTCGGAAAAAACTTCCTACTTTCAACTTTTACTTTGCTAAGTGGGAGAGAAAAATATGTTCGTATATCGAAAAACATGGTTTTTTTCTACGAAATCGAGTTTTAGTGAAAAATGACCCACCATGAAAATGTGAGTTTGGGGCCAGTTTTTAAGTATTTTTTCACGCTGAATCGAATGGTAACACTTGGAAATCTCCCTGAATCCGTTATACTCGAGTTTCACACTTCAACTAACACGTTTTACCCATAAAAAACACATGAAATTGAGCATAACAAATGAACTGAAAACTAGTTTGTAAAGTGTAACACAAGTAACAGGTTGTAACAGGGTTGGGGAGATATGAAGTGTTACCATTCGATTCAGCGTAAAAACAATACGTAGAAACCGACCGCAAACTCGTATTTTCATGGGTCATTTTTCAAGAAAACCCTCGATTTCATAGAAAAACAATGTTTTTCAACATTAAAACATAGTTTTCTCCCCTATATAGCAAAGTAAAAATAAAATTGACTACACCATGGGAAAGCTAAAATTCTGCCGCATTTTTAGGACTACTGGCTAAATTTGACATGTAGAATTTTATCAGAACTACAGAGTGTGAAAAAAGTGGTCATTCCGAAGACTTGACAAAGTTCACTTTTCAGATTGATTTTTCACAAATTCACCTACCTCAAAAAACTTTTATGGTACATTAGGGAGATTGGGAATTCAACACTTTTGCCAATGGTGTAATCAAATTTGAATTTTCTCAGGTAATTAACGGAGTTATGGCTGTTTTAGTGAGTTAAGGTCGAAATCACGAAAAAAATCTTAAAAGGGAAATAACTCGGAAACGAAGGCTCTAAGGAACAAAAAAATTTTAAATGAGTGGGAAGTGTATAACTAGACTTGAGAAACATAAATCCACAACGTTTCTACCCAGGCTAATCATGTGGTACCTAAAACGAACAAAAATAGGTATAATCTAAATGGAACAAGAAGTATATAAAGTAAATGGTAGAAAAGTGTGATTGGAAAAAGTAGTTTTTCTTATCACATGGTTTACATTCTACATAAAACTAGTTTTTCATACTTACAATTTGTGGTGGAGGGTCACAAGTGAAAGTATATAACATTAGTTTTAAATGAAATGTTTTCACATTTAAAACTAATGTTATATACTTTCACACCACACCACATCCATTGTAAGTACTTGAAAAACCTAGTTTATATGTAGAATCTAAACTACAGATGATAAGAAAAACTACTAAGATTGTACCATTCAGATCACACTTTTCTACCATTTACTCTATACCTACTTCTTGTTCCATTTAGATTATACCTATTTCTTGTTCGTTTTAGGTACCACATGATTAGGACCCAGCCCCTGGGTAGAAACGTTGTGGATTTATGATTAAAACATAATTTGAAAAACCACTCAAGTCTAGTTTGGTCTAACTCAACCTCCAACTATATATATATATATATATATAGAGAGAGAGAGAGAGAGAGAGAGAGAGAGAGAGAGAGAGAGAGAGAGAGAGAGAGAGAGAGAGAGAGAGAGAGAGAGAGAGAGAGAGAGAGAGAGAGAGAGAGAGAGAGAGAGATAGAGAGTGAGAGAGAGAAGGAGGTACTTTTTGTTGCAAAGTAGTTGTACAATCGATCCCTGGCCTGTGGCAGGTACAAAAGATTAACACCCCGTATATGTTTAGGTGCAAGGTTGACCAAGTAACGAATAACCCCCCTCCCCCTCGCCACTAACATCCATAATGCATGGTTTAGAAGGAAATTCAAATGGTAACTACCTGTTTTCCCATAGATTTATATTATGACGTTTTTGCGCACATGCGCATGCAAATCACGTGCGCAGAGTCCACTAACTTCCATGTTTAAAATGGAGACCCCATTATTTATCTCAGATTCTAATTCTACGTAACATTTCATGAAGATATTACCCATCACTCGATTTTTCATGTTCGCAGAAATGGTCACGATTCCCCTCTAAAACGCCGAAAATTGTGAAATTCCAACTTTTTGAAGATATTCAGTTGCCATATGCCAAACATGATTTTGGGGGTTTTTCATGCTGAATCACATAATGTTGCTCATTTATTGATATTTGCATCATCAACTTGGGAAAACACCGAAAAAACGACATTTTAGTAAGCTTTGCGGTGTGTGGAAATGAGTGAGGACAAGTGCAACTCTGACCAATGTTTCCCTGTTTTATCAAGTTGGTTTGCAAACGTAATTCACCATGAAATAATACGCCAAAATCATATATCACATTCGGCAATTAAACATCTTCAAAAACTCAGTACCTATTTCATTATTTTCGCAATAAATTTTAAAGCGGAATCGAGTTATGGGCCATTTATTCATGAAATTTCACGTAAGACTCGATCTGCAGTAGAAAAATGTGGAGTGGGGGAGGGGGTTCTCATATGAAATAACATATTTAGTGCTCGCCTTGCACATCTTTATCATTTACACGTTCGCAAAATGTTATAACTATTTCAGATCTACGGGAAAGAATAAGGGGTGTTACCATTTGCATTTTTCTTCTACCCCATGTATAGAGGATGTTAGGGGGGGGGGGGGGGGATTGTTTCTGGGACACCCTGTATATCTTATCGTGTTTTATTGTAGAAGACGTCTGACCTATTAGGAATTCCTGAGATCTTCGTCTGGCCGATTATATGAATTTCCTTTACCCGTATGAGGAGTTAGTTTATACGCATGTGGATTCCAGTTGGTATGGAAATTTTCATGATCATATCTTAAAACACGACATCTCTCCTTAAAAATCTTGTTTGAAAAATAAAATTACACTTCCCGGACGACAGAAGTTCTCCATCATCCGATGTACTCGTATGTTACGCGGTATACAAATAAGTCATATATGTATATATATATATATATATATATATATATATATATATATATATATATATATATATATATACTCGGCCCTTCGGTCCTCGCAAGGGGCTCCGCCCCTTGACCCCGCCAGGGGGGCTTCGCCCCCCTGGACCCCCCTAATCTATACTCGGCGCTTCGCGCCTCGCCGGATCTTTTCTCTTTTCTACTGTGTAGAAAACGAGGATAATTTGCTATGCAATTCGTCTCACGAGAAAAAAAAAAAAAAAATTTTTCAGGCCTGGCCGGGATTCGAACCCACAACCTTCGTCTCACGAGAAAAAAAAAAAAAAATTTTTTCAGGCCTGGCCGGGATTCGAACCCACGACCTCTCGCTTCCCATCTCGGGACAAAAAACGTTACAAAAAAAAAGTGGACATTTTAAAAAAATTATTGGGGGTCGGCCTAAGAATTGCATAGCAATTTATATATATATATATGTATATATATATATATATATATATATATATATATATATATATATATGTATATATAAATTTATATACTTAGAGTGAAATATTAATGGTCAACCCAGAAGAGACAAAGCCTGCGGATCGTCGGCCGTAATTTAAATGTGGACCTCAGTTCAGCACCGGTTGACTGCTGTTGGTCGGTGCCGGTCTTCGGTTCGCCGTCCGGATCAGTGAATTCAACTATAACGTTGGAAGGTGGGGGCGGTTGTTTGGTCGGTCGGTAAAGGGTTTTGTGGTGGCGCTGAGCGACGGCGCTGGTTTCTGGCCGGATTGCGCTGCCAGGCGCTTTGCCCTTGATAATTAGTACCGAAGGGAAAGAAGAGTGTGTGTGCGTAAGTGGGTTCGTGTTTATATTCGGCGAACGGTGGGTGAGCAGGAGTAGCGCAAATTCACTCTGTATGGCATGAACGTGGAAGTCGAGGAGGTGAAGGGACAATCGCATGATTTACCACGCGTCGGCCACCTGCTGTTCTTCTTCATTATATCAACCGTACACCACACACTCATTGTTACTAACCTTTACAGCGAAAGGGCCAACTTCTGGGAACCGGTGTAGCACATTACGGTTTCCATTCTCGCGAACAAGAACCGGGATGCTAAAAAAAGTCAAGTCATGCAGCATGACCCCATGAGCGAATTTTTGAAGAAATCTTCGACATTTCAGTCGCTATTGATCGTGTAGAGAAATTTTATAACTAGCGAACGGCATTATTTTGATTTTGGACTGATTTTTCAACATTGAAATTTTTGAAAACTTGATTCATATTCTTATAGGAAATTTTACGCTGATTCCGAATATACCACATATTAGTATGCTGAAAAAATTATTTCGCACAACAAATCGCAAAAAACAGGCTATTTTGAAATTTTTGACTACTTTTTTCCAAATTTCAACCCGAAGATGTAATCCGATCATGCTGGCCAACGAACTTGAACTTTTGTTTAGTGTCCTTAACATTTTAAAATTTGTTTGAAGTTTCTAGCACAATTCTACGGACAGTTATCGTCTGGAATGACACATACATATATACATACATACATACATACATACATACATACATACATACATACATAAAAAAAAGCGTTAAACTTCAGAATACGATTCAGAATAGTCTGAAACGGATTTCTGCATAAATTTTTTTCAAAAATTCACATTCTACAAATTTTGAGGCGAGAGCAATAGCTTAATTTTCTTCAAAAATTCGCTAACAGAATTTCGAAAGTTACTATCATTGCAAATTTTCATTTTGACCGCTTTCATGACTTGTCAAATAAATCCTTTACGAACCTCATCTTTATCTCCAGATTCTGTGTTATTAGTAAGGTTTATTCACTGCACTCATTACAATGTATGCATAATTATGTACGTCACCGAAACAATGTGCCTCAAATGTGCTAAAAAGTTTTAGTCATGCAGCATGATCGTATGAGCGAATTTTCATAAACAATCGTATTATATTATGTGATAAAGCATATTGTTTTAGAATACATTGTTTTGAAATTTGTTGACCTGTTTTGAAATTCGAGAATTTTGATTTCATGTAACAAAGTTAACATAGCATATTATAGTTAACTACTAATTTTATGGCAGCGAAACTTGAAAAATGATATTCTGCAATTGAAAGGAGATTCGGAAATTTTAGCTCTTTTTGGGAGGTTTTTTTGAAAAAGATTTTTCAGAAAATATTAATGAAATTTCAGTACAGTTTTCTGCCCAACTTCGTGCGTAATTTATAATGTTTAATTTTGTTGTTGATGAACTTTTTTTGCTTAAATTCTGCTACAAAATTCACATTCGATAATTTTTAGCCGTTCTTAGCCATTTTTAGTGATCATTTGAGTATTTTTTCGAAATTTGACTAATTTGATGTGCTTCGCAAGTGTTGGCCAACGAACTCATCCTTCCGTTTGAAAAGCTTGATTTTTGGTGTAAGAACGGAATTTTTATCTCAATCCTAAAGAGAATGCGAAACGCGCACGCGCACATGCTTAAAAATGCTAGCCGAGACCAAGTAGAAACTCGCTTCGTTCGTCAAAAATTGGTTATTGATCCTACACAGTTGACTCATTCTATTTGAAACTTTTTGTGAAAATTGAGCATCTTACTTTAGGTACTACTTAAAACACAAGTTAGGTCATATCAACTAACCAACTCAGTATAAGGCGGTTTTAGTGCGAAGTTTTGCTCAGAGTTCTACATTATATACGGATGCCCCTTAAAATCCCGACCCCTCTATTTAAAAAAATCCAGTATTTTCCATTGTAAGTTGACATTCAAATACGCATTTGAAGGCTACTTCTGGTTTAATTGGTACGTTGTCGGTATAAAATCGATCGAATATTAATCAGCTAAAGTTCTTACTATTTGTTAATGTAAGACCAGTTGATGATAAAGAAGAGCCGAAACTGTTTTGTACAAAAACAAAGAAAAAAAAAGTCCAGTCATGCAGCATGACCCCATGAGCGAATTTTTGAAGAAATCTTCGACATTTCAGTCGCTATTGATCGTGTAGAGAAATTTTACAACTAGCGAACGGAATATTTTGATTTTGGACTGATTTTTCAACATTGAAATTTTTGAAAACTTGATACATATTCTTATAGGAAATTTTACGCTGATTCCGAATATACCACATATTAGTATGCTGAAAAAATTATTTCGCACAACAAATCGCAAAAAACAGGCTATTATGAAATTTTTGACTACTTTTTTCCAAATTTCAACCCGAAGATGTAATCCGATCATGCTGGCCAACGAACTTGAACTTTCGTTTAGTGTCCTTAACATTTTAAAATTTGTTTGAAGTTTCTAGCACAATTCTACGGACAGTTATCGTCTGGAATGACACATACATATTTTTTTTTTTTTTTTTTTTTTTTTTTTAAGAAATCTCCCCTCAAAGACGGAGGGGGCACGCCATTAAGAAAAAGAAACGAAAAAACTAAATTAAAAAGTGGGGAGGACGCCCAAGTTTACCCGACGCCGGCCCTAGGGATTAGGGAAGTAGAGGAAGATGGAGGAGGGAGAGAGGGATGAAAGGAAGTGCCCCTATAAAATGACCACCAATTAAGGTAAGAGCCCCGAAGGACGCGGGTGGTGATACCACGGAGCACTCCTGCCGAGATGCCCAACTCGAGAAGCTCCGTGGCACTTTTCCCGCACCACACCCCGCGCCATGACACGGTCGCGGCCATGACCTTGATGTTATTAGGCGCCACTCCCTTTAGCTCAGATATCGCTTGTCGCAGGTCGTTCCTATCATATTTACTTATTTTAGCCCTCCAGGTCTGCTCCATGTCCACGCTGCACTGACAACTTGGACATCCAGCATTATGGCAGACCATCGGGCTTGATGGCAACGATATCTGGCTTCTTGCCCCGGTCACTCGGCATATGGTACAGTCTCTCTCTCTCCACATCCCAGCCGCTGGATGACAAAGCACCTGCTATCTGCTTGGCAACCGCATCATGACGCAGAATGCGGCCACCATGAGTCCGTGGACACTGCTGCACTACATGATACAGATTCTCATTCTTACCCCGACAGGCACGGCAAAGGGTTTCTACTGTCCCACGACTACCTCTAGAACACCTCACCGCAGTGGCTAATGTTGCCACGCGGACGGCATGAAAATGTCGGTAGTCGCAGGCCCCAATGCCCTCTGAAGCCCATTCAACCCACTGGGAGGAAATGGGGGATTCAGAGCACTGTCGGAGTTCTTTACCGTCCACTGAATCATGCAGAGCAGCAGCGAACTCAGCAGATGAGCTGGGTTTTGGAGCAGTTGGTGTTGCTCGATCGCACCACAACAGCTGCTGTCTGACAAAATCAAGGTCAGCAGCAGTTCGGGCGACCTCCAGCTAGAGCCCCTTAGGGCAAGCAGGCGCTGGCGGCGTAAAGATGGGATAGCGGCTGAGAGAGAGACAATGCCGAGCCCACCGGCCTTGACCGGTGCATGGATATAGGCACTTGGGACACCAGGTGGAAAGCCTAGCCAAGAGCGCACAGCAGAGCGTACTTCACGGTCTAACTCAAGCAGCCTCCCCGCAGTAAGCCTGCCAAAGACTAGCCCATAGGTTAGCTTTGGCAGTAAGTACGTGCGAAGGAGGCGCAGCTTCTGCTGTGGCTTCAGTGGAGCCTTGGTGACACGAGCTAGTGCTCCACCAAGGTCCACACGGCTTGCGGCAATGGTAGCAACACCCATGAAGTCGACTCCCAGGTACCGCCAGACCTCCAGCACGGATCGGGCAGGGATGGAAGTTTGTCCTAAGACAAAACACTCCTCATCCACTACCTTCACCTTATGCTGGCGACCCGACGGGACCAAGGAGACCGACCCACACTTAGCTGGGTTGACCACCAAACCACATCTGGCTAGCTGCTCAGCAAATGCGTTGAGGGAGATCTGCAAGCCCTCACGGGTTTCTGCGAGTAGGATAACATCATCAGCAAAAGCCAATGCACCTACTCGCACCCCAGGGGCGAGATCAAACCCTATTTCAGCTGGCAGCTTACCCAAGGCCGTATCCACAACCAGGTTGAAGAGGAGTGGCGACAGAGGATCCCCCTGGCGTACCCCGCGCCCAACAACAACATCCCCTGACATCTCACCTCGTGCCTCGAGGACCGTCACGCCTTCGTGGTACAGACAGGCAACATACTCAATTAAACGAGCAGGTGCCCCGACACCACGAAGACAATCGGTCAGGGCAAAGTGGCTAACTGTGTCAAAGGCCTTAGCGACGTCCAGAGCGGCAAGATGGAGCTGCCGTTTTTTGATACGGGCCAGCGAAATGACAGTTTGGAGAACTGTTAGATTCTCCGCTGTGCCATCCGCTGGACGAAATGCTCTCTGGACATCGCCAATGACACCAGCCACTTGAAAGCGAGATGCCAGAACTTTTTGGAAGTGGCGGAAGACCACCGACGAAATAGAAATTGGACGGTAGCCTCCAGGCCCACTTCCCCCTTTCTTCGGGATGAAAATTGTCCGGGCACGGGTCAACGCTTTCGGGGGTCTTCCAGATAGTAGCAACAGGTTGAGGATGAGCAGTCCAACATTCTTAGGAGCTTTATTCCAGCGTCGGGCGGAAATACCATCGGGTCCAGCAGAAGTGGAGTTTTTGACACGGCACTTATGTGCCTCGTCATGAAGCACCGGTGTGCACATGATGCTGCGTAAGGAGTCCCTGGTGGAAGCTGGGGGTACCACTGGCTCACCGGAGTTGTGGCTGGGAGCGCCCATAAGAGGCTCCCAGTAATCCACAAACTCCTGGAGGGGGGGCATAACTTGTTCTTCCCCAGCTCCCTCCAGTACCTCCGCAGCTGCACGAGCCGGATACTTACGCCCCTGCCTGGAGCGCCCCCGATACATATGAGGCTCATAAACATACATACATATATACATACATACATACATACATATATACATACATACATACATACATACATACATACATACATACATAAAAAAATGCGTTAAACTTCATAATATGATTCAGAATAGTCTGAAACGGATTTCTGCATAAATTTTTTTCAAAAATTCACATTCTACAAATTTTGAGGCGAGAGCAATAGCTTAATTTTCTTCAAAAATTCGCTAATACTTTCCGTTAGCCTATTGTTAGGTATTTCATTCTGGGGTCCCAGGGGGGTTTTTCGAAAAACTTTGCTTGTCTTTCATATAAATGCATGTAGAAACCCTCCTGAATGTTTGAGTGAGATAGAAACCTGGACTTGGGAGTACTTGCTGTTTAGTAAACGACATTTTTAGCTATTGTTCATCATAAAATAATTGATTTTCTCGGGCTCATTCAACGAAATGGTTGAATGTGTATCAATATATTTTGGCCATAGAATATCCAGTAAAATTATCATCGAAATCGGTGAAGGAAGAACCTTCGACTCCCCATTTCAGTGTCATGAATAAGTAGTGATTTGATACTGATAATTGATGGCATCAGTCCGGTGGTTTCTTCCAGATATTGGTAGTTAATGGGACTATAAGTTGTGTGTTCGAGCGATCTTGATGTTTTCAACATCTATATGTTAAAACGATGGTTGTTCATTTAGTTCTACGTTTTAGTTAACGATAGCTCAAAGGTTTGACGTTCCGCATAAACTGCTGCCACTGTAACTCGTTAACTTATCCATGCTATCATACCGACTATCATTATAAGCTAGCTTGGTTCAAGGACTTGTCACCCACTTTACATGTATAAGTAGATATTATGTATATGTCGCAGCCCTATTGTGAAATCAGCCTTTTTGTAAAAAGCCTAGCCTTCTTACCTTACGCCACCTTTTCGTAATAAACACGTTGTAATGACAATTACTTGTTAATAGGTAACACAGCCGATTTGTCGATGCTTCAGGTGGAACACAATTTTCGTATTCATAATTGCATGGGGAGTTGCTCATGTGATTCTATTGAGAGAGTCCGTGAACAGAAATATTTAGGAATCATATTAGATGATCAACTGTCGTGGAAGGGGCACCTCTAATATTTAGTCGAGAAATTGAAAAAATGCATTCATATTTTTTATAATCTGCGGTCTGTATTATCCCATTAACACCTAAAGACTGTCTATGAAAGTTTGGTACAATCTGTTATGCAGCATGGCATAGTGTCATGGGCTGGTACTTATGTGTCAACCTCTGAGGCAGCTCGCCACTTTACAAAAATGTATCCTTAAAATATGCCTAAACAAGCCAAAATCTTTCAGTTCAGTAGACATTTTTAATCTTAGCAAAAACTTTTCCATTAGACAGCTGAACGTTAAGAATTTGCTATCTTAGCAAAAACTTTTCCATGAGACAGCTGTTCGTTAAGAATTTGCTATTGTACTACTACAAGCATCCGGGAATAATTGCTCCTTCTGATACTGCCCATTCATATGAGACTAGATATCGTCTGGAAGGCAATGAAGTCAATTTGCGTCCCAACTCAACTCTTTTTACTAAAAGCCCTCTCTATATTCTATCAGTATTACATAAATCTTTGCCAGCGGATATGAATTTGCCATCCCTTTTTAGAAGAGACGCATACAAAAGGCTCATTTACACCTGGCTAATTTCAGTAGGGTATGCCGGTCTGGATAGGATTTTGGTCAGCATTTATGTATAACATAGAAAGATGAATAAAATGGATATAATAAAATACAATAAAATGAATATTTATGTAATATATAAGAATACATTTTATATAACTTTGTGTATTTACGCTAGTAGTATTATTTAAGATTGTAGTAGTATTATATAAGGTTATAAATTAAGATCTAATTAATTTAAGGTAATTTCGGTTCGCGAACTACTGTCATGTTGTCGAGTCGCGACACCTGTCAGCGCCACGGGCTTGCCCACTGCTGACAGTAGGTTGACATTTTCATTGAGAGGAACATTTGTTTTTCTTTTGCCATTTTGTCAATTAATCTTATATCTATCTATCTATCTATCTATCTATCTAATTAGCCTGGTATTTTCTAGCCTTTTTTGTAAAGAAGCCTTTTTGCAAAACCAACCTACTCTATTTGACGAAAAGGCTGAGCGTGATCTTAGTTTGGTGGTCTGGATACTCGCAAGCTCGCATCGTAAAAATTCAGATTAGTTGGACATAAAAGTCAGAATGATGTTTATAGTTTGTCATTCTAACGTTTTTATTACGAAAAGGCGGCGTATTGTAAAAAGGCTAGGATTTCTGCAAAAAATCTGATTTCACAAAAAGGCTGTGACACATATTGTCTTTGTAATAGCTATCGAAAACTATTACGGTGATCCATTCAATGGAACGGCGTGCACGTTAGTACCCCCAACGTGCACGGGTCCGCTTGCTCTTTATAGCCCAGTCAAATTAGAGGAAACAGGAGAAAAAATTCATAGTAAAGATATTTCTTCACTAAGCTCTTCATTCACACGTCTTGAATCATATCTCAAAAGTCCCCTAGTATGGGGGGTGAGCTCGACGAGGGGGGGGGGGGGGTGTTTTTCTCCTTTTTTTCGACTTTTTTTTCGGTTTCTTGCATATAACTCGAAAAGTAAGCGTTCTAGCGACTTGTTTACTATGACCAGAATTAAAGTGCATAAAATTTCCTACAATTTTCACTCCTGACTTCATTCTCTACGATTAGGCGTTCCGCCGCTAGAGCGCGTTGAAAAGTAGGTATCATTTCAAAAAATCAGCAAAAAGGCCTTTATGCTCTTTTTACGCAGAAATCATTCGTATGTAGCTTCTGGGTGACTTAGAATACATCATGACTTGTTTTCCGAACATCAGTGATGCTCGAACAGTGGTTTGAGCAGGTTTCATGTATGTCTTTTTTTTTTTCTGTTCTTCGCTTACATCCTGGAAACTGTGATAACCATAACATATTTTCAGCACCCTTACCAACTCACTGTGAATTGTCAGTGAATATATATTTATATAAAACACAGTGACTATAAAAAAGAAAAGAAAAAAAGGAACTAAAGAAAATGAGCTGTGTTTCACCAAAAAATGTTTAATGTATAGGTACAGTATAACCCATGTTAACGTAATATTCACAAAAGGAGTGAGAGGGGGAAGGGGTCATCAATCTTCACAGGTATCTGCTCTTCATCCATTGAGAATCACCATCTACAGTCAAACTGAAAATTCAAAATCGGATTACAGTGAGGTGCATATAATCTCATATTGATAGATAGATGAAGTTCATGCAGATGATTAGGATGAAACTTACATAGCGATGGAATATGTGTTGAGTGGGTAGTCTTATGGTTCCATGTCTGTTTCATCATCATCTTTAGATGAACGGTCGTCAACAAGTGGTGGGTTGTTTGTGCAGGAACCTGATCAGTTGGAGCAGAGTGTTGAGCAGTGGATGCCAGCTCTGTGGAATCCACATCGACCACTACCGCAGCTTTTGGTGCAGCTGCAAAATATATTCTGCAGAATTGGGGCTGGAGTAGGGGAGACAATGGCTTCCTCAAACCAATCCCTACTTTGGATCCACCAGCAACATCTGAAATTCTGCAGAATATATTTTGCAGCTCCACCAAAAGCTGCGGTAGTGCTCGATGTGGGTGCCACAGAGCTGGCGTCCACTGCTCAACACTTTGCTCCAACTGTTCAGGTTCCTGCACAAACAACCCACCACTTGCTGACGACGGTTCTTCTACAGAAGATGATGGAACAGACATGGAATCATAAGACTACCTACTCAACACATATGCCATCGCTATGTAAGTTTCATCCTAATCATCTGCATGAACTTCATCTATCTATCAATATAAGATTATATGCACATCACTGTAATCCGATTTTGAATTTTCAGTTTGACTGTGGATGGTGATTCTCAATGGAAGAAGAGCAGATACCTGTGAAGATTGATGACCCCTTCCCCCTCTCACTCCTTTTGTGAATATTACTTCAACATGGGTTATACTGTACCTGTACATTAAACATTTTTTGGTGAAACACAGCTCATTTTCTTTAGTTCCTTTTTTTCTTTTCTTTTTTAGAGCCACTGTGTTTTATATAAATATATATTCACTGATAATTCACAGTGAGTTGGTAAGGGTGCTGAAAATATGTAATGGTTATCACCGTTTCCAGGATGTAAGCGAAGAACAGAAAAAAAGACATACATGAAACCTGCTCAAACCACTGTCCGAGCATCACTGATGTTCGGAAAACAAGTCATGATGTATTCTAAGTCACCCAGAAGCTACATACGAATTATTTACTTTTCAACGTGCTCTAGCGGCGGAACGCCTAATCGTAGAGAATGAAGTCAGGAGTGAAAATTGTAGGAAATTTTATGCACTTTAATTCTGGTCATAGTAAACAAGTCGCTAGAACGCTTACTTTTCGAGTTATATGCAAGAAACCGAAAAAAAAGTCGAAAAAAAGGAGAAAAACACCCCCCCCCCCCCCTCGTCGAGCTCACCCCCCATACTAGGGGACTTTTGAGATATGATTCAAGACGTGTGAAGGAAGAGCTTAGTGAAGAAATTTCTTTACTATGAATTTTTTCTCCTATTTGCCTCTTTTTGGTCTAATTTGTCTGGGCTGTTACCGTTATTCAACCTTCAGAACGGTGAGTCTACATCTCTCTTTCACTTGCGTTAATAGCTATTAACATAAACTCCCATTAATTAAAACTCCCATTGTTAATACTAATACCTAATCTATTGTTATCCCATATACCTCTCTCTTCCCTACGGTATTTTTTAATCTTTAAAAGAAGTGAATATAAGAAACTAATCAACCGACAGGCTAGATAGAATACCCCCCCTGATTGCCTTTCTTTTGGAGCGACATAAAGAAAAGCGTGATAAATAATCCCAGTGATTGAAATCTTGTTCTACTTATTTCACCTGAGCCCCAAAATCACATCAAAAGATTGAAATATACTACGGAAGCCCAAGAATTTGGATCAAGACAATCGGTAGATTGTCACAGTGTCACACCTTGCAATGAGCTCATTTTTGTAATCTTTCATTTTTCATGTTTCCTCTTTTCTCATTTTTGTTCATTCGCGTGTGGTGGACTTTCCTTCAACACTAGCCCATCCTGATCAATAATCTTCTCTTCCATATACTTATATATACATTCAAGTTTATTACTTCATTTGTCACTATGTATATTGCTCATTTTCTGTTGTGACGAGGCCACAGTTTTTATTTTCTATTTTAATATAACAGGATACATACTTTTGAAAGTAATAAAATACAATAGAAAATAAATGAATTCTAAATAAATGGTCTTGTCTCTTCAAGTTCATTTGCAGTGCATTTCTCGTATTCGTCCTGACCTCGATGAGTTCGGGAAAATGGACGCCACAAATTTTTAACTGTGTTATGGGATTTGCTACACTGCAATCGCAGATGAGTAGAGAACACAGTTACTACCTGTTATTGTGTAACCTTCACGCATGGAAGTAGTATCCCATATCCCATGGGATACTACTGCCATGCCATCGCATTGCCTGTGGCCACAAAAAGAAAAAAAAACGCTCGAAAAAATTGTGACATGAATATGCTTTTGGGCACTTTTATTGTTAACATCATTTGCATTGGAGGTACAGGTCGTTGTCGAAAGGAGAGAACGATGCGTACTATACCAGTCAATCAACCAGTATCAAACCAACACCAGTACCATCTAGTATTCAATGGATTTTGCTCACTCAGCTGATCAGGAAAGATCCCATCATTTTGACTGTCTCTTAATGTCCAAATAGTGGTCGCAATCATGTTTACAAAACTAATTGAGAAGGATCACCTGTATGTAAACAACTATTCATAAATATCTGTAGGGCACTGGTGAAGAAAGTAAAACACGTAGGTACACAAAGGATGTGTAAAACCTTTAAAATGTATTATACGAACAGGAAAAGTACAAAACTCGCGAGCTAATATTTGGGTAACTTAGTTGATGGTGCTAGGTTGAAGCAACACTCATAGGAACAAAAGAAATGAAAAACAATAATAATTATAATTATAGGCCGCCAACTATTTTTCATGTTCGTCTGATTTAGTGTCTGGAATCAAGCACAGCACTCCCCTCCCAGTGTCAACGAAACCGAAGCGGGAACCGTTAATGTCGGACACTCCTTGTTGTCACAAA
Organism: Adelphocoris suturalis; assembly: GCA_030762985.1. NCBI lineage: Eukaryota > Metazoa > Arthropoda > Insecta > Hemiptera > Miridae > Adelphocoris > Adelphocoris suturalis. The sequence continues at coordinate 66,598,767 of CM061045.1, read as the reverse complement.
TGAAGCTGAAGCTGGAATCAGAGCACGCGGAGGAGAAGGGAAGCTGTACTTGGCAGATGGTGAACTAACCAGGGGTGGAGGTTTGGGAACCAGCTGCTGCGGTGGTGGGGGTGCATGTTGCGGCGGTGGACTGTCGTTTTGTTGGTTTTCCATGTTGGAATTCAGCAAGAACGCTGGTTTGATTCTGTCCACGGATATTCCCTGCTCACCCCAGGGTGTGAGTACCTTGTGAATCTTGTCTTTGCGGGCAGTGACTGGGTACGAGCCTTCATATTTAGGCTGGAGTGATCGTCTGACTGCATCCTGGCAAATGAAAACGTGGGTTGAATTCAGCAGGTTGTTGTGAATGGATGGCACTCTGGGTGACTTATGATGGAATAGAACTGGATGTATACTGTACACGTGGTTGCGAATTTTTAGGACCTGGGTCGGAACATCAGACAGGCTGGTATTATCTTTTAAAAAATCCACTGGAAGGCGAATGGGTTCCCCATAGAGGATCTCAGCAGGAGTGACGCCATATTCTGGGATGGTATGTACGAATGGGAATGTATGATTGTGAGCCAAAAAGGATGGTGAGCAAGTATGTGATCCAATCTCTGTTAGATGTGCTTTCAAGGCTGACTTCAACGTGCGGTGCCACCTTCTGATTGCGTCATTTGCTTCAGGGTGATATGCAGTCGTGTAAATATAATCATCCCCAAGGATTGCAAAGATAATGTCAAAGAGTTGGCAGTCATTTTGTTTGCCAAGGTCTTTCGTAACATGTCGAGAAACTCGCTTTAAGGATGGCCAACAGAAACGTGTTTGGACTAGATCAACAGTAACCGAGACCCCTGGGTGTGAGAGGTTGTGGAGTGAGTTTTAAATTGGTCGGTGGAAATGTTCGGGAATAAACAGGCGCTGTTTCCCTGTTGAAGAATCGCATATCAGTGTGACGCCATCAACAAGGGTTTAACATGAACAGGTGACTAGTATGTTTCGAACCCGCACTCCCTGACGTCGCTGCTAAGGAGGGGGCGGCTAGTTTTCCAAATGAGAGCCACCCCGGGTCAATGGATTTTTAAATGTGCGGAGTAGACATTTACAAGCCTTGTCTCCGAAGCGCCGGTGAAAATGGCAAACTGAAGGGTTGCTCGGGAAAGAATTGGGTGTAGCTAAACGAGATCGCTGGTACCGGGGATAACGTTTGGAAGATCGGGAACGGTTGGCAGAGTGTTGTAACGTTGCAATGGAAGCAGTCAGCTTCGCGATCTGGTTTCGAGATGGTCAAAATGCTCCAAGGGGTCTTCCACAGCGCTAACAGTGTTGACAAAGTACTGAGTTGGGTTCAATTCTAGAACTAGATCCACCATAATTGATAAATTGTCGAGGGGGTCTGAAGAGGAAGGGTGGAAGAGGCCAGAATCGCAGGAATATGCATTGGGTGGCGTTAAAGAAACACGGTCTTCAGAAATTCGACCTGAACCTGGAGCGCATCTCGCGGAGTAGCTGAGATGGTTTACGGTCGCCTAAATTGAGTTCAGTAAGTAATTGGCTGACTTCCCGGCCCTCGGAAATTTCGAATTCAGATTGAAGCCTATTCATTTGGTATGTGCACGGAAATTCAATAAAGGTTTAAGCAAATAACCTGAGAATAATTCAGCGACGTCGCCGTCGAGAGACGCTAGCACATGATTGTATTTAGTCAGTTCCTTAGTGACGGTTGAGTTCGAAAAATGAACATCTAATCGGTGTCGCCAAGCCTTACCGTTTAGTCGCCACAACGGCGAAATTTTAATTGAAACTAGAGACTTGCTCACCTTGGTCGCTCGTTTGGTCATGGCCGTAGGTTGAGAGTTTTGGTTTTGTACCTGTATCCATCCTGAAGTGAAACGCGAACGAGTAGAACGAAGTGCCGAGTTCATGGGACTTTACAGAACGTCACAGAAAAGAACTTTCGCGGGGTCACCAATGTATCTGTAGGGCACTGGTCAAGAAAGTAAAACACGTAGGTACACAAAGGATGTGTAAAACCTTTATGATGTATTATACGAACAGGAAAAGTACAAAACTCGCGAAAACTAATATTTGGGTAATTATGTTGATGGTGCTAGGTAGATGCAACACTCATAGCAACAAAATAAATGAAAAACAACAATAATAATAATAATAGGGCGGCAACTATTTTTCATGTGTGTCTGATCTAGTGTCTGAAATCACCCACACATACAACCACGCTCATACCTCATATTGTTGGCCACGCACTGCGCAGCTGTTAACATAATACGATTAGGTAAATAGAGAGCTTTCCAACGAATACAGAACGATTCTTGTGCGATAAAAACTACAGGAGTTAGGTACGTTTCCCTAGAAACGCGTTAGTTGTGAATGTAAAATCAACAGAAAACGTTGTAACGGAACGGATAACTGAATTTTTAGAATAACCCCCAGCGATAAGACATATTCATGTGAATAAAACGTGTAAGACGCTCAAAGCCCTGACAACACCTTTACAACAAGCTCTGATAACAAGCTTCTTAAAACACTCGCAAGAGCACTCTCCTGTAGTTGTCTCGAGTTCGAGAAAAAATCAAACTCCAGAACCGAGTTCCGAACTTGTCCGTAACTAGTCCGAAAAGTCACTACGAGCAACGGACTGGGAATCATAGTTAGGAACACTTGCACTGAGAACGCGACAACCTCTAATGCGCATACCCGGACAGCCTTAGAACTGCCTGGGACTGCACTGCGGACAGACCTTTCATTTTGATAGGGAACTTTAATTTAAATTAAATTCATCATTCGTGTTGGCCATCATCAGCAGCAGCCGGTGGTGGCGGCCCTACGGATTGGTCATTATGCGATCGGCTAGGTTTTATGCATACACAGACCGTCGAACGAAATGTCTGGTCAAGGGGACCTAAAACGTAAAATGTGGGTCTGAATTTTGAATTCGCTAACAAGAAATAGTTCCCCTCTCTAAAGTGAACACAATGCTACTTGTTCGACTCAAAGGAAAAACTTATTTTTACAGCTTTGTCATTTAATTGCGCGATTCAGCTCAATCAATATTTAATTATTCCTGGTTACAGCAATGCCTATGTACCTACTTAGTTCTCTCAGCCATTCAAAATTCCTACCCTGACATTTTATGAAACCTACCCTAATCATATTACCTGAATATAATGCTCGAAATCATCTTCAAACTCGGGGAGCCCTCTCACCCTCTTCACCAAGCTATTATTTCTCTCCGCGCTCCTGCCACTGGGGCTTGTTAGTGGGATAACCCCGTCCCCTGAGAAATGTCCCCGTCTCCAATAACCATTACGAGTCTGGATTAAAATTTCATTTTCAGAAAATGTTGTGAGGGAAGGGAATCCCCTTCCTTTTGGGATACACCCCTTGCAGCTAATTTGAACTTTCCTTGTTTTCAAACTCATGAAATGCGCGTATTTTAGGTCGTTAAGTAGGAATTGAGTGGATCAAAAAATGTAAATTCATGTTTTACTCTTATTTATGTACTCAATTATACGTAGATCTACAAAAATTATACAATTATTACAATTATTATGTTCGATTGCTCCGGGACCGAATCAACGGTATGAGTTTGACATACTCGGGATAGTAATAACCACAACTCTAAACGAACCAATCTCAGCAGACCTGCTTAAATTTGACTACTATAATAACTACTATATATTTAAAACTATATATTACTACTATAATTTCTGGCAGCTACAGTTGAAGTGTTTTTTAGGCAGTCGTAACGCTCAAAATTACTGTTTTCATTAATTTCCTGTTATTGATCTAGAATTGGCCAAAGACTTTCCGCGCGAATAAGGATTTTTCATCGAAAACCTTAAGCCTCATTGATTGTGCTAGGCAATTCGTAGCTTAAACGTATAACGTAACGTATTGTGCATCAGATGAGAAATAATCTAGTAGGTACCTAAAAAAATCTAAACCCCCGTAAGTAAAAAAAAAAAAAAAAAAAAAAAAACATTCCAGTTTGGAGCTTTTGGTCTCATTATTTAAGATATTAAATAATATGTACAATATCGAATACTCGAAAACGTTGAACATTTATTTAAGTGTACGAATCTGTTTGGAGGAGAAAACTTGGTGGTTTGAGAAGACCACAGAAAAATATGAAATGATGTGCAAAATGGGTTTCAACATAGGTAATCATTTATTTGAACACATGTTGTGAAATTTCAGGAACGCCGCTCTTGGCGAAAAACAAATTTAACCTAACTAACGTACGAACAATGCTTCCAATAGCGAAAGTCTATTGAGAAACGACACAGTTTCATCGAGGCTTTCCCCGTCAATAACAACTCAAAATGCACATTTCGTAGAAAATATTGCAATTCAGTTCAACGAAAAGATGTGAGAGTCCAACAAAAATACAACCACGTAGTTCGATACTCTACTCGGCCAGTGCAAACGGCAAGGTCCTACCCCTCTCCAGTACCCAAAAAACATTGAAATTGAAATTCCTGAGACGCAGAGCGAATCGGGAAAGTTTAAGGTCCAACAAAAACAACCACACTAATCGGTCAATGATTGGAATCGAAGCGGAAAATCAACAGCAAAAACCGACGGTTCTCGACTTCAACTCGTCCCTCGAATTCTCTCTGTAGCAGAACTCTGAAATCAGGTAATGAACAATTAGAAAGACTTGCGAGTTCACCGAAAACAATTACTTGAAAACTGAGACGTTTACAGTGTGAACAAAAATTGTCAAGTAAGAGATGTGAACCATATATATTAAACGGAATGAATTTAGACCCAATCGATTTGAACGAATTTTGGAACATTTCCTACAGATCCCATTCGCAATAAATTATAATAATCATATCATTTTTAAACATCATACAGTCTTTCAATAAATATCTCAAAACATGGGAGCTTCAACAAATAGAAACCCTTTTGTTTTGAATAGAAAATAGAACCTTTTGATACTGAGGTAGAAGAACAACCACAGGACACAAATACTGCTACCACCCCAACAAACCTGTTGGTCACAGTTACGTTGATGACTCAACAGATGCTGGAATTGCAAGGTGAGCTAGTGGAAACTATAGCGAAGCATATACTAAAATGTATTCCGTTCGACCGGACATTAACCGACCCAGATGTAAGGTTGAATACAGCGAAAATGATCATGAAGAAATTACAACCAGATTCGGTTGATTTTGTATCGGCTCTCACAGAATCTATGCTAGGTACCGCAACTTTATGGTTTTCAAGCGTAATGGAAGAAGGATTGGAATGGATAACATTTGAAACAATGTTTCGGCGAAAATATTATTAGGAAACGTGAGACGGACTTCTAGGTCTAATACAAGATGTATATATATATATATATATATATATATATATATATATATATATATATATATATATGTGTGTGTGTGTGTGTGTGTGTGTGTGTGTGTGTGTGTGTGTGTGTGTATGTATTTATTGGCAACCCCGCAATAGTGAGTTTTGTGATCTTATATATTTACAACGTATTAGACTTTTTCCCACCGCTTGACGTGTCCACAACTAGCGGTTTCTCGTGCTACTTTCTGAGTATTAGAGTATCCTAGGTTCTTCATTTTCCGGAACTAGGTTTGTCTAGTAGCTAGGATAATGCTGTATAAAAATTTTCCCTCGCATTTGTTTCTGTATGCCCATTTGTCTGTCAGTCTGTGGTAAATCTTCGTCCTTTTCAAACCTATATTAAATTACTCCCCATTCTCAAAGTAGGAAGGATTATGCGGATCGAAGGTTGCTCTTTGAAGTTTTCTCCAAGTTTCATTATCGTCAGTTCAACAGAAGCGTGTGCTCGTGCATTTACTGAAATTCCAATATCTCACGATCTAATGACTCCAATCCGCGCAAAATAGGGGATGGTTTCAGAATGATCTCAAGTCTGTGAATTTTATATATTGTATTCGTCATAGAGGTAAATAGGTGACCTCGGCAACGGTGCCGATTAGTACCTACTACTACGGGGGCAGGCAATAGGTTACTCACAATAATTTAGTCTCATAATGCCAACTACTACCTAATTCGTATAAGTTTATGTCACAGTGAGTGCGGAATCAATATCGCCCAGAAAACAAGGAAGATATATATATATATATATATATATATATATATATATATATATATATATATATATATATATATATATATATAATTTATCTGCAGGGCTAAAGTACAGAGGTACAAGAAATCGGTGAATACTAATTCGTTTGATAACTTATGAGTAGGTAATATGTCACCTTTGATCAAGATCTTCTGTTGTTTTTCACCTAGATCTTCACTATCCTAGAATACAAACCTTAGATGGTAACACATAATTATTCTAAGTAAGCTTATACTGAGTGATTATAAACATAAACCCCCAATAGTTAGAAACATAAATACTCGTATGAATTTCAAATGGTTTTCATGAAGGTGAATGGGATACCTCGGTTCAAGCTTGAGGGAAAAAAATATTGAACATGCTCCCTCCAAAAAAGGACAGCTACGACTGATAAAAATCGAGTTTCTACATCGGAATATTCTTCCTCATCTCGCGGCAGTTCATTCCCTCGAAGTTAAAATGTAGGGAGGAGTGCCGACCCTAATGTTGAGCGAGTTCGCTTGAAAGTGTTTATTCTTCGCTGATGGAGAAATCCCTTTAGATCCTCCCCTCCCCCAGCAAAATGGTTACGTATTATTGTTAAGAAAGAGAAAAACAAATTTATTCTTAGGCTGAACTGTTTTCGCAGCTGAAAGGACTTGCCGGGAGGGACCTACTCTCTGCTCCAGGATACTGCATGTGTGCGTAAGGGAGGCTCATCGCCTTTTGAATATTTTTACTTCTATCAAAATCGCTAACCGTTTCCAGCTACTCAACTTAGAACAAAAATGTACAGGAAACATAAAATCCATTTAACGTTACGGGCGTTAGGAAAGTAAAAATTTTTCCCTTTTCCTCGTATTAGAAGTTATAATTTGAATAGTGATCACCTAACTTGAGCACTAAGTGGCCTGTTAGTAGGCACATAAAGCGTTACCTACAAAGGGTTTTTGGAATAATGATGTTGCATGGTTAAGTAAATTCTGCTGTTCTTTAATATGGGTAGTCGTTTTCATCATATATTTATCGGCAACGTGGTGGATATTTATGTCGTTCATTATTGGGACCCTTTATACACATGCGGGTGTGAAATGCATTTTACCAGTCAGAAAAGGTCCTCTCGTTGAATACCTATAACGCTAATTAAATGTCCACGAGTAATTGCGTCAAGCATAGAATATGTGTGTAATTACAATAATGGATGGGCCACTGGGGATCAAGATAAGAGAGCGGAGGGTATCCGAGCTCCGACCGTGTTCTCTGCCTGCTCCTAGTCAGCCCCCCCGCACATGCCTCACAATTCTCCCTTGACATTGCTGGTATCTCGTCCACCTACGGGCCAACGTATCCATCCCTAATATCTCATGCTCTTCAGTTATCGGACCTACCACGAAATGCACCCAGAGCGCCGACCTAAATCTAGAGATTATCGTTCTACACGTGTAAAAAATTGTGTTGACCTAATTCACAGTCAATGGTTTGATGAGGTTCCTGAAACATTCCCTATTCGTCTCAAGACCATAGTAAGATGATAGTGTATTCCAACTTTCGCTATAATCTCGCTTTGCGGGTTTTAATGGTTGCGTGAGCATGCGTAGCACACTGAGTCGAATGTAAACGAAAAGGTGCATAAATAAAATGGAGCAACTCGTGATGTCAGCACGCAACTGTCTGTACTACATAAAAGACTGTTGTCTTTACTCAAAAAATCCCCTTCTCACCTTAAAAATTAATCTCCTACTTCTCCCCCCAGGAACTGGGGCTTCTTCAGGGAGACGAAATTCAAAACATCAAAGTCTGAACTTCTAAAATAAATACAAATTCTGAATTTGATATTTTGAATTTTGCCTTCCTGAAGAAGCCCCAGTTCCTGGGGAGAAACGTTGGAGATTAATATTTAAAAAGAAGAAAAGATAAATTAAGGACAGAAAGGCCTGTTTTCGTAAAGTCTTGTTATAATTTGAACTATCCAAATAAAGAAACGTTTAAAGGATTGTTGGTCAGGACAATGCGCTCACTCTTTCGCCAATCACCAGTAATAGCCAATAAGGTTACATTCAAAATTCCATAATTATTTTTTATTCATCGTAAATTTTCATTCATAACACGTGCTCAAATTCCAAACATTGTACACAGAAAATAGATAAAACTGGCTAAAAATTTTCATCCAGCTGCATCGATTGGGATGCGTAGAATGGGACACCGTTCCATATGCAGAGTGTCGAAAGTAAGAAGTCCGATGGGCCAGCCATAATCCTGAATGTACAGGTTGTCAGTGGCAGTGCGGACATAGAGCAGATTTGGAGAGGTGAGATTAGTGAGATTATGACAGTATATAGCAGTCGCGAGCGATTTACAAGCTAAAAAATTGTAGCTACAAGTAACAGCAACGTCATGGAGCCGTGACAGTTTCATGGTGTGGGATGTGGTATCGGAAAAGTGTCTCGGAGTTACTCGAGTTAGGCATCACTCCAGGAGTGCTTCGTGATATCATCACACGTGTCCTTTGAGGCCCTTTCCTTAATTGGTGGTTATTATATAGGAGTACTTCCTTTCATCTCTCTCTTCCTCCGTCATCTTCTTCAACTTTCTATGTTCCTAGGGGCAACCTCGGGTAAGCCGCATCGTCTTCCCCACTGTTGAGGTTTTTTTCGTTACTTTTTCTTGTTTATTTAATAGTGTGGCGCCTCCACCTTTGAGAGACGTTTAAAAATATATAAAAAATAATAGAAAAATGTATGTGTTGCTCATGAAGATCTAGGCATTCGAAACTATATTTTTTTTCGTTCATATGGAGAAATGTTAAGTAATGAAGATACACCTATATACCATAGGTATAATAGGAGTAGTAGTAATAGGTATAATATAGACCTATTTAATTTAGTCTTTCCTGCCCAAGGCTGGCCATTTCTCATCCTTTACGAATCAAATCCTTTCAATATGATGGGTAAATGCAAACTAAGATCATAGTTTGGGGGAGAACACGATCATCACAGAACGACCTTTTCTTAAGTACCAACGCTTTCAAGAGAGAAGTGGTCTTCCCTTCAAAAGTAGCAGGCTCTCACAATTGATTATTCATGCAAAAGTTGAATATTTGTGGAGTTTGATCCATTCTGTTGCCGTGCGCAGCTAACAGCTGCTAAACATGAAGAGGTTTGTGGTTTAAGGGAGGGAACGGTGGGGGGGGGGGGGGGTGTTCACAACAATTAGCCGGTACGGAAGTTAAGTGCTTGCCCAACCCCTCGCAAACATTGAACAGCCACTCTCGTGTATAGTTAGTACTAAAATACGTTCTACCAGTTCCTAAAGGTTGCTATCGACTCATAGTACGTATATACAGGGTGGTCACGACTTAATGGATCACTATCTCTATCTTTGTTAATATGGGGGTTAGAAAAAAACTTCAAGCGGTAACCCCCCTTATTTTTAAGCAAGCAATTCAAACATCACAGTTTCGCGCACCGCGTATGCGCGCAAATGCACGAAATGCTCATCAACTTTGTTATTTCATATGAGGATTTCCACTTCTTATCGCAGATTCAAATTCTACTTATCACTCGATTTTTTTAGTGCGCGTGAACGGGCTCGATTCGCTCCAAAAGGGCGCAATACCGCTCCAAAAGTGCAAAAATAGTGAAATGCTGAGTTTTTGAAGATATTCAATTGCCCCATGTAATACATGATTTTGAGGTATTTTTTCGAGCTGAACATCGTAATGATTTTCATTTATTGATATTTGCCAACTTGGGGAAACAAAGATAAAACCTATGTTTTAGTACTCTTTGTGCTTTGTGGAAATGTGTTAGAAAAGTGCAATTCTGGTCAATTTTTCGGTGTTTTCCCAAGTTGGTGTTGCAGTTAGAGTTGCCCTACGGGCAGACACAGATGCAGTAAATGGCGCTGGACATTGTCTGTGCTGGAATTTCCGGATAGGCACTGCCTCGGGCCAACCCATACTCTTTCAAATATTTTTGAACAGAATTTGTAGACGCTTGATGTAGGAAGGGCGCCGACAATAATGTCAGGTAATGCAGGTAATGTCATGACCTGGACCAAGGAAGCGAGGTTGGGCCTGTAAAACCTGGCTCTGATGGGAAAGACCTGGCGCCGTCTGTAACTCAGATTGCTCCCCCGCAAGACACCAAAAACCCTTTCTACTGATTTACTTTTACTCTTGTGATTTTTAAAATTTGTTCCGTTCATAATGTGAATTCATGATAACTGCAACGAAATCAAGACGAATCAATAGTTAGACATGGGTCACCCGTTTCAGGTGTTCATCTATCAAAACTATTTGGTCTATATCCATATATTTGTATATCGGGTCACCGCACCGAGTCCATAGATTACTCTACTTGCTTAGTTGTGCATTCGCCACGCCATTGCTCCTAAGGTCAAATGCAATAAAATTCGTTTTTGAAGCACTATATTTCATTCCTCGACCCCTAGCATATACACTGTAAGTATTTTAAAATTTTTTCTACTTTTCGACTTGCTTTTAACCAACTTCCACAAAAATTGACTAATGATTTAGCATCTGCCAAGGAAATCGTTATAGCTTCACGGAAATTGATAATTCAGAAAGTAAATAATTCCAAGCATCGTTTCTTGCGGCATTTCGTTTAAGCGAAATTCGTTGCTGGCATTATAAAAATATGAAATGGTTAATTCATAGATTTAGTTCTTACAACACTTGTTCTTATGAGCTGATAGAAACAGGTTACTCTCACTAGGGTCAAATTCAGTGCCCACACTTCAGTGAATTGATTGCTGATAAAACTGTCGCTATTGAGTTCTTACCTACATTAAGAGATGCTTGTAAATGTTGCTCGTTTACATTCAGTGTATCCGAGATCGACTTGGCTAAGTATTGCTACATTTTTCTAATCGTTAATTTCATCAAACCATCATACCACGGACATGCTTCACCTTTACTGCTGTTTACTAGCATTACCTTCATGACCTCCGGCTCCGAAACTCCCATAAACGTCATCCCTTCTATCATATCCATTTCACGTATATCCTTTAACATCCCTCTCCGTAGAATATAGTAGGGTGTGTGGTGGTTTCATACAGGTCATTCATATAAAACCTTTATATCCATATTGAGTATTAGATCGTCATTTAACTCGCATAAGCACTGATGAAATACACGTCCAAGACATGATAGTGAAACATTGATAGTTTTGCGACCGATAAAGCGGTGATAATAATAATTATACAAAATACACAGCAGAGCTTATGTATTATATCCCAACGACTCAGACTATGTGCCGTTGAGGGGTTCAGCTTTATTGTGGATAAGGGTTAAATAAATTTACCTTTATATTCTAGGTATGTAAACATGAAGCTGATTGTAAGGCCAATTAGAGGTAGGTTGAGGAGCGGCCAGAGAACCTGACCAGTTCCTAGGTTGAGTACTCTGATGGAACATGAAATGGTACTCGACCGACTCTTTTAACGAATGGAAATGAAATAATCGCCCATTCGTTTCAGGTCCTCCAATTAGCTCTCCCTCCTTCTTTATACACATCACCTTCCTTACTGACCATAGTTATTTTTCCATTCTTATAGCTATGGCCATTCACAACTATATTCAACAACGTCTAACGACTCCTGTTCCCCTACACTCTAAAATGTTATTCATAAAAATAATTGCTATTGACACCGTCCATGATTTTTCTTGAGGTATATAAATTATACATGTGTCACATTCATAAAACATTCTGGTTTCTTCCCACTGTTTTTCTCTTTTACTTTTTATGCCAACTGCCAGTGATACCATCACAGAACCCCCCACAGCTGACATAGGGTCACAAAAGTATAAAAAAAAACAAAGAATAAGGCAAAGATGGGACGCAAGTAGATAAAGAGGGAATAAGAAACAGAAGCGACGAGGAGCTTCTCGGCCATTGGAAATGGAGGATAATGAGCAAAGTTTTTGGGACTCCCCTCCAGTTTGATCAAGGATTCATATTCGGAATTTACAATTCAAATCCAGCCGATGTCCGACTTGCTAACTCAAGAGTCTGTGAGGGCTTGAGGGTGGTGGAGGGGTCTTCCTATCCTATCCCTTCTGTTCTCTAATCGAACTTGGACTTGGATTTTCTTCTAATTATATCCATTACTACTCCGGAACCAGAGTTTCCCTTTCGTGCTCGTCCTTCCTTTCTCTCGTCGACCCTCGCGTCTATCTCTTTCATCTCATCATTGCCAAAAAAAGAAAAATCGACTCTCCTCGAAATGGGATATTTTGCAACATTGCCACCGGAACAATACTTTTTTTTCGCTCTTCTTTGGTCGCAAAGTCGAAGCTGGTATATGTAATGTAGGAAAAGAATGGTTTCGACACATGCTATAGCGTAGATTTCAGTACCAAACTACCAAAATCAAATACGGAATGCGGGAGTCCAAGCCAGCCAAATAAAACCCGAAATGTTCGTGATCTAACTTAGGAGAACAAGTTATTATATTCAGCCCATAGATGCTATTTATGTAAAATCTAATCATATTTAGTCCTGCATACCTATTGTTGTACTCTATTAATGTTCTTCAAATAATTAGTTTGATTCTTTTGCAATTTAAACATTTTGTATTTATTTATTTATTTATTTATTTTTAAATATATATAGCGACTTTTGGTCTCGATGGTTGGATGGGCATTATTAACAACAGATCTTCTTGAACATAGCTGTCATAACAAAGTCTTATTTGGTTACCTTACCTAAAATAATTTGTTATAACTCTCACCTAGGTTCTTGGATTTGCATTCATATTCCACATTTCTTCTTCATATTCCATAATTACATAATAAAATAAAACAAATAAAATGATCACGTTATTGTATTTACTTAACGTGTTACTTGTATTTTAATTCGATTATTTATTATTTTCCTTTGCAGTCCCACCACAGAAACCGACGATATTCGACGACAGGGGGAAAGAAGTTTCTGCCAAAACCGAACCATATGAAGAGGGATCGGAGCTGAAGCTTACGTGCATCGTTTCAGGCGGTGAGTATGAGACATTGCACCTTTTTATTTAGTAATTTATTATATTTATTTATTATTATTATTATTAATATTTGATTCATTAGTTTATTAGTAATTAGTTTATTACATATTTTCAGTAGATTTAACTGAACGATCTTGGTTAAGGGTGAATATGGTGCGTATCTGACGGCTTTAAGTTGAAGAATTCGGATCCAAATGTATATTCATATACGGAATGGGAACGAACCCTATTTCAATGAAGATATGGACAAGAAAAAATGAAATCCATGGTGAAAGTGATGTTGATTCATCATTATCCAATTATTGAATGTTTATGAATGATAATATTGTAATTCGATTATTCCGGTTTAGGTGCATAATATTTTAATCAACGACAGTGATAAAATATTATATTGATTCGGAATTTTAGTCATTAATCTATCAAGACCTTCAAGTAATTGGCCCGCTAAAACCACTAACGATGGGTCCAGATTTTATTTTACAGCGATCAAAGCATTCAAGGATTTTGCATAAAAGTTGAAAAACAAATGTTGACTCTTTATTTGATCTTTTATCGGCTTTATTGGAATCGGCAATGACGTTAGTAAGATATTCACGGAAGAAAAGAATGAATATTGTGAATATAAAAGTTATGATGTAAGATTTTGAGTATTCCTACCACCAATAAGCCGATATGATTTTCTTCATCGAAAGATGACCGCTGGAAGGAAATATTGACACGAGCCGAATTGATGTGTTGGTTTCACCCTGCTAAGTACATGTCAACATCTCAAAACTAATTGAAAAATAACAAATTAGTGGCGGGTGGTGAACGCCCGTAGAAAAGGCTTACGGGCCAACACGAGGGTTTACGGCAGGTGATAGATTCTACTTGTAAGTAACCCTATAGTAGTTGTCATATTTCAGTAAGTGACGCATGTTGTATTATTTTGAGAACTAGTCTCTTCGTTACTCTCCGACACTTGAAAGATCAAGGATAGTAGGTAATAGGGTGGGCCGGAAAACCCATTTTTGTATTTTCCGGATTCTAATAGTGCGGAAAAGTTGCAAAATAGTGCTAAATGAACGATTTTTTTAATTTGTTTTCTATCAAGTTTCCCGTTTGTGCAACAATGTAGAAGTTCATAAAAAATTTAAAACCTTCATTGAAATGGCCCCTTGTTGCTTAATAGTGCGGGATCAGTGCTACGGACAGTATTACCAAAGTACGAGTGAAAATTCATGAAAAAAAACAGCCAATAAAATTATGCTTATATTTTGCGCAATGCGTAGGTAAAATGCCGTTTTTCAATTATTAAAACCAAAAATCACGAAGTTTCTGGGATTATAAACATCGTCCAATATGCCTTGTTTGCTGCAAAGTCAAACCTACATTGAGATTATTTTCGGGATAGTGGGTGGTATCATAATATTCTACACATTAAATACGTATAATGGTTTCATTATAGATAATGAAAAACGAACAGTAGATATAAATTTGGAACTTCAGAAATCAGGATCTTCACGATATGAACGACGCGACGACGCAATTTCACGGGTTATTCTGACGCCAGTATGGCATTACGGTCCTCGATTTGAATGAAGATCTTATTTTACCGTCCCTGGCATTATCTCCGAAATCGTTGGCTGCTGCCTCCGTCACTAATTTGACGCATCTTTCCACTGCTTGCGTGAGGAGAGAGAGAGAGAGAGAGAGAGGGAGAGAGAGAGAGAGAGAGAGAGAGAGAGAGAGAGAGAGAGAGAGAGAGAGAGAGAGAGAGTATATTTATGGAAGTACAATGTAGGTACATCACAATTGTCATTCATATTGCTATTTAAATTGACATCACTTATCATTCTTATTTTTTTTAAAGAAAATGTCAGCCAAGGTGCCAGCCCATCCCAAAAAGTGGCTCGGCCGGGGTGTCCCGGCCGAGCCCGGACCCGACCCACCATGGCGGCCTCCCGAGGGTGCCCACCCATTTCTGGATGAGCACCCCTAGACGCGACTAAATTAATCGCTCCATTTCAAGAAGCAACACCAGGCGAGACCGCCCCCGGGCCGACCGAGAGCCCCAAGCCGAAACCCAAAAAGCAAACAAGCACACGGCCAAGCATTCAATAAATTACATGCATACTAAATATTCATTCATACAGTTAAGACTAATCATTCATTATTAAACAACAATAAACAAAATGCATACGAAAAACAAAACAAAATAACACGACATCTAAGAGTTAACAAAAGGCTTTAAATTATATCACAGATTATCTAAAATGCTAGCGCGAGTACTGTTATAAATATCCTCGGCTGCTGACAAACATATTATCTATGGCTACCGGTAGGTACAAATAAACTCAATTGAACATATAAACTTGATGAATCCATTAAAACTTAACAACCACGTATAAAATAAAACACTCTTACAAAACTAGATCACTGATCAAACTTGTATGACTAGATTTGAGGAACTCGTCAATACTATAAAACGCCAAATTACATAAATACAATCGAAGCTTGTTCCTAAATGTTCTATATTCCAATCTCTTGAATGAATGTGGTAGGAAATTAAAAAAATGGATACTTTGTGATATCCAAGAGAGAAGTCAAGCAAATTTGTTTTGAGTCAAATCCATCCAAAATACAGTCCATCAGTTGAAGAATCGCGTCAACCGTCGACTTTCCAATCCGAAAGCTAAACTGATTTTCGCTGAAGCAATTTACCTCAAAATATTGTGTGATTTGAGCTTTTAAAACCTTTTCAAAAATTTTAGATAGAGCGGGTAGTTTGACTATTGGTCTATGATTTTCCACTTTGTCTTTATCACCTTTCTTAAAAAGTGGAGTTACTATGGATACCTTTAGTGCATTAGGGAACTCGCCGTCCATGATACTATCATTTATCAAAAATGTTAATGGAGTTAAAACATTGCCGAGAACACCTTTCATAATTTTAGAATTCATATCATAAATGTCAAAGCTAGAAGAATTTTTCAAAGATTTTATTGCTGAAACTATGTTCAGACCATTGACTTTACAAAAACAGAAAGTTTCTGTGTTTGGGACTGAACAATTCAGAGGGTCGAGATTTGATGAAGGGATCCTCTTAAAAATATCATGTCCAACCTTACTAAAATAGTTATTAAAGGACTCTGCAGAAATATTTTTAGAAGCTATGGGAGCTTACTCCTACTAGGTTTCCTATTATAATTTATCAGCTGCCATAGTGCTCTTTGTGGATTTGGAGCTTTACTAATTATTCTATCGTTTGAGTTGATTCTAGCATTTCGTAAAGCTTTTTTATAAGTCGTTCTAGCATTTCCTCTTAAAATCTTGATTCCTTCGTCCTTGGTAACGTCGTATAATTCATTATAGAAATCAACTGTCCTTTTCAGAACATTGAGATCATTATTATACCAATTGCCTCCTACGGTCATATTCGGTTTAACATTGGGAGTTTTTAAAGGAAGAAAATTGTTTATCAGCTCTGTCAGATAGCTTATAAAAAGGTCCCATTGTTCATGTGTGCTTCTGCCTGAATTTAGGAAATTCCAATCAGTCTCAAACAATTTTGCATTTAAAAGTCCTAATCCATGTTCAGTAATAGGTCTTGTTTGTTTTTAATAGTCGAAGTAGTGGGTAATGTCTCAGAATCACACCCAAAAATAATCGGAAAGTGATCTGATATGTATGTCCGAAAAACTAAATACTGTGAATGATTTTCATCTATATTTGTAAATACATTATCAATGCATCTTAAACCTCTTGTTGGCTCCCCTACAGTATAATAGAACCCGAAAGAGTTAAATAAATCAACAATAAGATCAAACTCCCCATTTTTTTTAATGAAGCAAACAATAAAATACTCAGCGATTACTACCCTCTTATAATTTTTTACCCTCTCAAGCACTTTTTCAATCACTTCCAGAAAACCATCCAAATGTACTTTTTTTGTACTCGGGACCCTGTATGCAGCAATATAAATCGGTTTAGTTGAAAATAATTGTACTCCCACTACTTCACATATATTAGGAATTGAATAATTATTCAATTCGTCAAGGCATTTGAATGAAAGTGACCAATAACATCACACCTCCACGCTCCTGATCCCTACGACAGTATGCTGATGCCACAGTGAAGCCCTCAATATTAATAAACGGTAACATAAAATCCGACAACCAGTGTTCACAAAATCCTATGACATCTAAAGAATAATATAAATTTCTAAGTACTGCCTCAATTTCATTCATCTTATTTCTTATAGAGCAAATATTAAGAAACATAAAATAAGACGAAAAGGGTTTTTTAAATTCATCATTTAGACTATCGTTTCTTGCCGCAGCAATTTTGTTCGGCCTTGAATAGTTATTATTTTGACTGTCAAGAGGGGTCACAGAAATATCGTGCAACATTTGTTGTGAGTCAGAGTATGGGAAGCCTAAAAAACCCCAGTGAGGGTTTTCACTAGATTCGATGAGAGCCAAAATGTCACGTAACTTTTCTGAGAATGGGTAGGGAATAAATAGTCGAGGAGCCTCAATTGATCAGGTCAGTCACTCATTCGCTCAAAAACTGATGGTTAGAACCATGAAACAACTTCACACCAGTTCACAACAACAATTTTTCGGTTTAGGGCTACTTCTGTATCTTCCCAGGAACGCAAAGAGTAGCCTGAGATGGTAGAATAAAAACTACTCTCAAATTGAGGACCATAATGGGGGCCACACTGTCGTCATAATAACCTGTGAAATTACGTCGTCGTTTAGATTGTGGTAATATAATTCTGAAGTTCCAAATTTAGTTCTGCTGTTCGTTTTTCATTATCTTTAATGAAGCCAGTAATGTATTCAATTTGTACTCGTATTACATCATGATACCACCCAATATCCCGAAAATGATGTCAATGTAGGTCAGTCTTTGCAGCAAACAAAAAAAAAC
This sequence comes from Adelphocoris suturalis, assembly GCA_030762985.1. Taxonomy (NCBI): domain Eukaryota; kingdom Metazoa; phylum Arthropoda; class Insecta; order Hemiptera; family Miridae; genus Adelphocoris; species Adelphocoris suturalis. Next base: position 66,580,733 of record CM061045.1, on the reverse strand, counting down.
TTGTCGATATTTATGATCCCAGAAATTTAGCGATTTATAATTTATATATATATATATATATATATATATATATATATATATATATATATATATATATATATATATATATATATATATATATATATATATATATATATATATATATAATTGATATATATATAATTTATATAACTAATCTAGCGAGGTATAAGCAGCGATAAATTGACAGTTTGTTCAAATGGATTTGTGCAGGTAATACCCGTGCGTTGATCCGACAACATTAGAGCAACAACGGACCATTTCAATAAGGGTTTTACATTTCCGGAAAAATAAGCACATTTTTTATTATCTTTAAAGGCACGCTTTTTTATTATCTTCAAAGGCATTCCTATTTTTTTACAGCTTTTATCAATTTTTAGACATTTTAATGAAATTTAAGTATGTACGTATATTTTCAACATATTCAACGTAATAACGAAATAACAAACATGAATATTAAAATAAAACGAGTGAGAAAGAGAGAGAGAGAGAGAGAGTGTGTGAGAGAGGGGGGTGGAGAGAGGGGTGAGGGTGGAGGGGATGTGAGGGGGAGTGAAGGGGTGATTTTGGAGAGGGGGTAGAGCGTGAAAGGGGGGAGGGGCGGAACAAAGGTTGTTCAGAATAGACTAAAACGTAAAATGCGAGTGGACATTTTACCACTGTAGGAAACCAACAACCGTTTGATTTTAGTGGAGACTACACTTCTTCCACCTCTCAAAAGTGAAAACAATACTTCCGATGCCTATATATAGACTTGGGAGAAATTTAAGAGATGAAATTTAGCATTTAAGTACCAATACTTCACTAGTAGGTACATCCACATGGACAATAGTTAATAAACTCGATGTTGCAACGTTAGAATAAATTAAATTGGAACTGCATCACCTGATAATTTCAATATTGGCATTACATCAGCTGATATTTTATATTAAATTCCTATCTAGCGATATTTGATAGAATTTAGAGCTTGATCGGCGTATCTATAGATTCGCTAGCAGCATGTTAGAAATCACGCTTAGAAATTCGAAGGTGTTTTTCGATGTTCGAGCCCTTAGGGAAAGCGAACCGTTCAACTTACAGCGTTGCGAGTGGTTTTAATCGATTCTTCGGAATCATATTTATCATCGACAAGCAAAAAATTATTAGCTATCTTGAAAGTTTCTGAGGTCTAGATTTTTGAGTGCTTAGCTCTTTAGTGCTACCCTTTAGGGTTGACACAAATTGATGCCGAGCTTCTAGGACCATCTAGATCCCAAATACGATTTTTAACGCAAGTTTCATGAAGTTTGGTCTATTTATTTTGGAGAAAAGCTGCGGACGGCGGACTGACGGATTTCGGTTTATTATTTCCAATAATGAACATTTGTAATCGACAAAAAAAATTTAACCCCCCAACCCCGTAGGTTAAAACGGGTACTTGGCATTTGTCAAGGTCAAGGACATTGACTATGTACACAGTCTCCTCTCGAGAGGATCTTCCCAGCTTTGTGTGATGGGGGAGGGGGAGACTACAAGGCACGATTGCCTAAGGACTCCCAAACACGACTTCCATTTTTCGGAAGGAAATATTGGATTCTTCTGTGACGAGCAGGTGAGCATTCTTGGCCTTCAAGGGGTTTTCCTATAATGGTACCGTGAGTGGGTACCAGACTTTGCATGCCACCTAGTTGAGGCTGGATTTACAGGGTTAGTGATTTCTCGTCCATTCGTGGTTTCGCTTGGGTTCGCCGCCAAGCCAAGGGACAGCGGCAAGCAAGTGGAGCCCTGGTGGGGTGCAGACCCCCCACCTCGGTGGAGTCCCTCTTCCTCAAAGCCCAACAGTCTATACGGTTTCCGAGCGAGCAACTGTCCCATATCAGGGAAGAAGAAGAAGAAGACACAGAGAGCGCAGGTAGGCTCCCGTCCTCACACACTCATAATGATTGAGCTGTGGGAACTCCTCTGGTGAGGATGAAGCGGTGGGCACAGAGACACCTTCTCTGTGTCGGCCTAGGAGCATAGACTTTGTCAAAGCACCAACTGCCTGCCTTCAAGTTGGGACGGGGTGAGATGGCAGGGGTTGTTGTAATTGGGTGTGGGGTGAGCCCTGCCAGGGGGGTCTTCTGTCGCCACTCCTTTTTAACCTGGTTTGGGTAGATCTTTGGGTAGATCGGTAAGTTACCAGTTGAAATTATGAAGTCAACCTTACCGCGGAATCACGGAAGGACTTGCAGGAGTCAGGTTTCTTTAACTTTAAAAAAAAAAAAAAAAATTAATAAATAAATTCAAAAAACGTGTTCAAGAAAGCATCAAGGTCCAGGAATCGTTTCAGAACGGAACAGAACGAATTTCCATCAAATATTCATTTTTGATGTTGCAGGAGCCATTGCTATAATTTAATTTTTTGTTTAAAATTCGATAAAAAGAAAACCTAATTTAATATTCACACGTCTCTTGGTCCAAGTTTTGAAGGTGATGGCCAATTTAAAATTCCCACACAGCACTAATGTAATATATTATTCAACTAAAATGTTGTTCTTGTGCTGATAATATGATATGAGGGTTGTGCAGAGTAAGATGCACTTCTTCCTATTATTTGTCAGGGTTATTTTTTATTTATTTAATTTTATTGGAACCACCAACATCAATCATTAAACATACGTTTTGAAACTCAATATTATATTTTGGGTGGGATATTAACGTTTAGACCAACATTTCCCTGGGCTCTAAAAGTAGTCGACACGAGTATTCTTTCTTTCTCCATTATAAGCGAGATTTAAAACGTAAGGCAAACCATGGAGAAAAGAGATGAAAATTTGTTGAAATACATTAGTGTGGGTAGGTTCTGTTGCTATTCATTGCTGGACTTTTCAATGGCTTGACAATGGAGGCAGCAGAACGGGAAGGCATATAGGATATGGGACGTGAATGTTTCAAAACCGATTACAAAAGCCACCTTGTTCTCATATTCAGGGCTGGAGCTAAGGGCAGCAAAATTAATCCGCTCATTCAACGGGAAATGAGACCTTGTATGAAAGCTTGCAACTGCCGTAACATTGGGTAACGATTTATTAATAACCGGACACAAAGAGCATTTCCGTCGGACGAATGAGTGAAAAGGGCTTGTTTTGCGTCGCTACCTGTCAGGTGGGGGCTGGAAAATTGAACTTTAGGTTCGGTGTGATTAGGCCGCTCTGAGCGGGAGCCATAAATTACTGTATGCCCTCTAGTTCGCGTCTGACCGCTTACTTTTTACACGTGCGGGATATCGGCAGTTGGCGACATTTACATGTGGTGGCCCCTGATAAGTGTTTCGCCGTTGGCAACGCTGGGCTGGAGCGATAGTTGAGCTCTCTGTTCGACTTGATGCGGAAATTTCCGGAACTGCGAGGCGTTCGGTGTGGCAATTCATGTCAGAGGCACTGTTCTTGATACTTTTAGTTATGATGGTTCGATGCAAACGACCTCGGATCATCGTGGAAGGGAGCTCCTGATTCCTACACTCTAATGCACAATTAAGAGCTGTCAATCACCTCCACCGATTTATTGATGACAGGCTAGTGATATGGGCATCGCCTCTTCACTTCTGCCCGTTATAACTGACAACTCGTGCTAAGATTTACCGGGAGGCCCTGACACCTCTCGTACCCTTGAGATCTCATACTCTCGAATCTTTTGGACAGAGCCGTCACAATCTCTGACCTTCTTCTGTACGGTTGATCAATGAGCTAAACCTCTAATTTTAATTTCATTTATTGATTTATTTTTAAGTGGTTATGCCTACTTCGCATTGGCCATATATACATTAGAGGTTCTGGCTTTGAAAAATCGTTGACGTCACAAATTCAATTGCCCTGACCTTCAGAAACATCACTGTTTAGGAAAGGATACCGGGCAGCATATAGGTCCATATAGTTGGAGAGGATGATTCGACTTTGCTGACGTCCCCCGACCAAAACGTCTTGAACCTCCGTGTCAAATTTGCTGCACTTGCCCTCAATACTACTTCTCTGAGTTATCGCTTTTAACTTTTCGATTAAATCAACTTCGTTTCTCTCTCGGGTAGACATTTTGTTTTCTTTCTTCACCTCTCTAATCCCGAACAGTCAGGAAATTGGATTTTTCAATGATGATCCTATAGCATATTTTGAAAATATTTTTACACCATCAGTTTATTAGCTATTCTTTGTGTTGAGTGTACTTCGTGGGAATAAACAACTTGACCGAGATTTTTCATGCACATCCCACGTTCCACTGCAATATTTTTCTTTACCTAGCTAACCAACTCAGTTTATTTGTTCATAGTTGTTGGCAAATGTTGAGTCTCGTTTCAAATTGTTTGTTCAAAGGAATAGGTAGATACTCACTACTGGCATAGACGTTAGATAGCTAGTTACAATGTACATATTATTGAATTACGTACAAGATTGTTAATAAGTTAGGTACCTACTGACAATATTTCTATTCTATAGTTGTCACCGACCCAATAACATTCCTGAACCAGCAACATCAATCTACTGTTATTATTCCTGGGACAATAACCCAGTTGAAGTCTTGAACCAATAACATTCAAACAAGTCATTGTAACTTATCTTTCAATAAGGACGTACTAACGATTATTTAATTTATTTACTGTTCAAATACATAAGGACCTGGGTCACACTGATCTACATTGTGTGATTTGTGTGTATTAATCCCACTGCATGGGACTACTTCAAGCTTTATTATGGTTCCTTAGAAATGATAAATATATAATGCTGCTTTGAGTTTTTGATAGTTGAACATCCCAGAAAGAAGCATTTGTTCTTTGACATTTTAATAAGTACGTCTATTGAGTATAACCTCAGGTTAAAATAACTGATTTGTTCATCGCGATGTGCGTAAAATATCTCCAGTTGGTTTGGTGTGCCCACACGAGAAACACCTTCCAATCGAGCTGAGTTCTCGCTCTCCCCTCGCAAATCGTCATCAGCTTTGAAAAACATGGTTCTCAAATGTACAATCTTGGTATTGTTATCAGCTCGTAAATAATAGGAATTATTCCTGTTTGTAGAAAATATAAATGATAATCAATGATGGTCAAAATTTGAAAATAATCCTATTCTTTCCAAAGCGAAAAGTTTTGTATACGTTCCATTCCTCCAAACGGTCAACATTTTTCAAACCGCACGCAGTCTCTTTATGCACTTGAAAAAGAAGAAAAAAACACATGGATGTGAAAGCAAAGAACGGAATCTCAAGCAATTTAACTTACTTTTTAGAATATTCATATCAATCTGAAATGGAAAACAAATACACGAAACAATAATGAAGCTGACTCATATTTTGAGGTTAGAAAGTTTTGAGAAAAACTCACAAACCATCAGAATCGTTTATCCGATTTCTCAGACTGAACGAATTTATCAGGCAGTATTTAACTGGCGTTGGATAAACTGAATTTTAAGCAAACTGGCGGTTTGTTCTTACTCGGTTTATCTCTCCTCTAACTGACTGATAATTGTGATTGATAGAATTGATTTTCAGCATTTACATATTTCTATTAGGGTATTTTAAAATTGGTATTGCATAGAATACAGCCGTTACACGAAACATAGTTTTAACTGTTTCTAAATTTTACAATTCACTTTTGATCACTTGCTATAATGCGATATTTTTATCACAGTTTAATGTTTGTTGAAGTCAAGTACTCGTAAACCCAGTTTTATATACAGAAATCTTGACTTCCCATGATGGTGCCTAAATTGAAGGTCTGGGGCAGTTTCTCCTGTATTCGATTAATTATCTGATTTCGGGATTCGTACGCTGTATACTCCATAATATGATGCTCAGGATTTTCTTCAATGTTTCCGCAGGCCCTGCATTATGGTGTCTCTCTTCTGATCATTTGAAGGTATCCATTGGTACAACACACTCCGCTGCGTATTCGAGTTATTCAGGTGTAGAAGCTTTTGGGTTTCATCTCCGTTGAAGCATGGTATCCAGTGTTATGTACTTTTACTGGCAAGTTGAGCAAATTGAACAATATTTTTAATGATTGGAACACGTAGCTATTTATTATGAGAATGAAAAAGTAATTTGAAAAATGTTTACAAACTTATGGAACGTTGCTTAAAAAACTTTAACTGGAGAACGAATATAACATCACGATGATTTCCATTATGAATTTCGAATGAAGTAGATACATAATACCCCCCCCCCCCCACTTTAATGGAAGAAGTACGTTGGCTTCGATCATTAGAACGAAATTGAATAAAAATCATAAAACAACATAGTCCTTGAAGCGAGTTGGTGGCCGACGGTATCGTGTCAAACGTTTCAGAATTCCTGGAGGGGAGGTTGTGGAGCCAGATGTATTGGGTAGGTGGCCATGTGGAGTGGGTTGAAGGAGGATGGGTGGTAAGCATGTTTGTAGATCTTCTTTAGCACAGGGTCGATTGAAGTCAGGTCCTTAGTTGGCCAGAGGGGCTCTTGGTTGTAGAGTGGAGTTTCTTGTGATGGCTCATCGATGATGATGGCAGTTTTCCTCAACTGATTCTCATGCCGTTTTAAACAATAGCCATTTTCGAGTTGAACTTGGTAGTGCAATCTTCCTAAAACTTGAATGATTCTGCCAGGCTTCCACGAATCATTATTGTTGGAATACCAGCGAGCCAAAACTTTGTCTCCAATTTTGAAAATGCGAGCAGGAGGTAGAGTGGATGTCACTGTATTCTTCGATTTAGGGGCTAGAGATTTAAATGCATCCAGTTGACAATGAATGTTTCGATTTAGGTACATTTCAGCAGATCTTTTACCATTTGGGAGGGGTGTAGCTCTGTACCTGATCAGTGTCTCGAACTTTATGTTTAAGGGTATTGGGTTCCGACATGCAACTGAGTTTAGATTTGAGTGTTTGAATGTAGCGTTCAGCAAACCCATTGGTTGCTGGATGACCTGGGGCTGTGAATTTTTGAGGAATTCCATAGTTCTCACGCAATGTCTTGAACACTCACTGTGGAATATCGAAGCATTATCTGAAAACATAATTTTAGGAAATCCATGGGTACAGAAAATGTCGAGGAGTAATTCGATGGTTTCAACAGTAGATGGGGCATCTCTGATAATCCAAACTTCTGCCCATTTAGATTTTGAGTCCACCAGAACGAGAAAATGATGGTTGAGGAATGGCCCGGCATAATCGATGTGGACGCGTTCGAAAATTTATTTTGTTTCATCCCATTGGTGTAATGGAACATTGGCTGGAGTTTTCTGGACAAGTGCTCATCCTCTACAAGTTCTCACCATTTGTTCTATATCATTAACAATATTCTTCCAATAGCAATGTCTTCTGGTCAGCTGTTTCATTTTAACAATGCCTACATGAGTGCGGTGGAGGTCTGCTAGGACTTTATCTAGTAGGCATTCTGGGTGCAGACTTGTTCGTTCTTGAAGACGATTCTTTGATGTACTGAATTGAGGGTCCCGGATGTAACCAGATAAAAGGTCTTGAAGCACAGTTGAAAGGTAGTTGCTCTTTGCTGTTTCTTTTGCTATCGTTGAACTAGTGATTGAAACTGTCGAAATCTTATTGAGAGCTTGTTCTTCTATCAATTGAACTTCTAGATTTAGATTGGATTCTATCGAGACATCAGAAATGGGAAGAGTGACAGTGGCTCAAGAAATTCTATCGACGTGGACATGATCTATAGCTTTCCCATGTTTCACATCATAATCGAATTCTTGGAGGAATGTGGCATACCTCAGAAGTCGGTTGATGTGAAGGATTAGAGTTCGGGTGAAATATTCTGATCAGAGGCTGATTATCCGTGATGAGGGAGAAATGACGACCATATGGATACTTATGAAGCCTAGAGACACAAACAATTATTGCCAAAGCCTCTCTGTCAAGCTGTGAATAGTGTCTCTCAGCGTCGATCAATGATTGTGATATGAATGCCAGTGGAACTTGCGTCACAGTCCACAGTAACTGGAAGTGAGGGATAAAATGGCATGAGCACCCTGTCACTCATTATCTCGTGTTTGAGTTGGGGGAACGCCTTGGGACATTTATCTGTCCAGATTAATTCTCTACCTTGGTGAAGCAATTGACGAAGTGGGAAGGTGATTGTGGATGAAAGGTTCGGGATGAACCTAGAATAGTATGTAACCATACCCCGGAAACGGTGAAGTTCCTCTGGTCGTTTTTAGGTTCCGGAATTTTGAGAATGGCTCTACTTTCTTAGGAGATAATGAAATTTTATTATAGCTCACACAGTATCCTAGATACTGAACTTGAGTTTCAGAGGAAACACATTTTGGTTTATTCAAAGGTAAGTCAAATTTTGTTGCTGTTCGAGATAAGTGGTCAGGCGGCGTTTGCATTCCTAGAAGGTGGGCCCATGAATGATCATGTCGACGAAATAAAACATAACTCCCTCATGGTTGGATAACATTTTTGATCAAGGATTCGATTGAATTAGCTTGGCCCTGTTTTGATTCCAAATGATAACCAGTTTACAAGGTAAGTCCCTCTATGTGTAAACATAGTTTGAATGGCTTTGCTTTGATCGCAGACATTTATGTGTAAGTAGGCCTTTAAAATATACAAATGGCAAAACTATGTGGAATTTTGAAGAATATTCAGGATTTCGTCAACCTTTCTGATTGGATAATGGGCTGATTTGGGTTGCTTGAAGACTGCAATTTTATCGTCTACGCATAAGCGGAGAGAACCATCTGGCTCGGGAACATAACCAGGGGTGATCCCCAATCACTGGTTTCAATTTTTGTGACTATTCCCTACTTTTTAAAGCTGTCGAGTTCAGCGTTCACTTTATTCAAGACTGTGGTCTTTCTTTGATGAAGACAGGTTTTGAATTTGGGCGAAGTTCGAGGGAACAGGTGAACCCTGGCACACAACCGAATTTGGGCTTGAATATATCATCACATTGATGCAATATGTCTGAAACAACATCTACTGAACTGATATGTGACCCATTATGGTGTAAGTCCAAGTCTTTCAAACAGATTTTGAGGTGTCGAATCCAGGTTTTCCCAAAAAGAGGGGGAAATCAAGCAGTCACAATGAACAAGAGCTCGTTTGACTTTGAATCGTTGTATTCAGCACAGACTTCAGCCACTCCTAATGTTCTGGAAACACCTGATGTGTATGATAAAAATTTAACATGTGTTGGCTAAATGTGTATATTCCTGAGATTCATTTTATTAAGGAGTGTGATTCTTGCTCCAGAGTCTACTTTGAAGGTTTGTAGTTTGCCTTCAAGAAACACCTCTACAAAATATTTTTCGGAGTCAGAATGGCTAGATTTTTCTAAAATGTCTATGATTTAGTTGATTGATTTTCAATCTTGTAGGGATGTGATGTCGATGAAGTTTGTCACTTTAGAGTTCGGAATGTCCCTGTTTGAATTCTGTTGCTTCAACGGGGTAGTGATACACACTGAAGCAACATGACCCGTTTTTTACACGAGTCACAGTGAAGTCTTGAGGCGTCGGAACGACAATTTCTACTGGTGTGGTTTGTGCGAAAACAATAGAGACAGCGATTCTCGACACCTAGACGTTGTTAATTAATCCTGGACCTTGAATTTGAGCGAGAGTTCTGATAGCATATAAAAGGTCTGTTTGAAGGTGGGATCGAACGATCAAGTTTTTAAATACGAGATTTTGAATGGGTTTTATGTTGATGTTCACGATTATATCCTATACCATTGATGTCATCCTCATCTGAGTATGATGATGTAGTATTAGTGATATTAATGAATGAAATTCGGTTCAAAAGTTCTCGGCTGCCAATTTTGGATGCTTCAAGAGCTAATGCCTTTTCTAGAATTTCTTCAAAAGAAATTTTTTCAGACTGCAAAAGTTGTTCTCGTATAGAGATATCTCGTAGACCACGGATGACTTGAGCGCGTAAAAATATATCAGCAATGCAAGACTTACAGTTCACTTCTGGACACAAATAATCACAGTCAACCAGATCGTGGCGAATATAAGCAACATAATCTGCGATCGACTGGTTGTCTTGTTGGTAAAGAGAGAGAAACTAAAGTTGGGCGACCACACAATTGCGCTCAGGACACAGGTGTTTTTCGAGAGTACCAATGAGTTCGTCCTACATCTTTTCGGTGGGATTTTTTGGAGCTACCAAAGAAACAATTGGCTGGTAGGAAGTAGACCCTACCGAATTAAGTAGCATTTGGGCACATAATGCCTTTTCTTGATGACAAATTTTTGTTGTCAAATAGTTTTCGAATCTTGCTTTGTAGATTTTGCAATTTTCTTTTGAAGGATTGAAGTTTTCGAAAGGTGGAATAAATGCTTGGGGATTTCGTATAATTTGAGAAGTCACTGAGGGATGACCTAGAGGTCCCCGTACAGTCAATTTACTAGAAATAGCAGCGATTAGAGCTTTTTGTTGCTAGTTCAAAGCGTCTAAAAGTGATTGGAACCGAGAGGGGTCGATTTCATTGTTAATTGTATATGTATCGTGGCAGTCATGGTACCTACTAGAATATGAATTATTGTTCGCAAATTAGCACTGCAGAAAAAAAAAATCTAAATCACCAGAATGTTTGTGCTGGTGATAAACGTGATGAATTCAAACGTTGGTCCTGAAATTTCCGTCGGCTGAATGAATTACACTTACATTTACACTACTCGTACATTTGAGTCATTATTTACCTAGTCACCAAAATCGTTATGTACTTTTACTGGCTAATTTAGGAAATTGAACTACATTTTTAATGATCGGAACACGTAACTATTATGAGAATGAAAAAGCAATTCGAACAATGTTTACAAACTTACGGAACGTTGCCTTGTAAACTTTAACTGGAGATCGAATATAACATCACGATGATTTCCATTATGAATTTCAAATGAAGTAGATGCATAATAAAAAAAGCCTTTCAGATGGCGGAAATAGGTTTTTGTAGCTCTCGTTGTCTGGTAGTTTTGAAATTCTTTCCTCCAATGATTTCGCATACGATTTGTTATCGATCTTTTGAGATCTGTTGCTGGGAAAGTAAGTAAGGTGTTGGGGTAGGTATGGGGTAGTGCAATCGATCCTATGGCCTCTCTATCCGCAATGTTGTTGCCCTTTTATTCTGGAGTGTCCTCGTGTCAAACAAAATACTACGTGGGTTCCCCTTTGTGCCATGATGGTATTATAAACTTGGGGAACTGAGGTCTCAATGGATTTGAGCCGACATTTCAGCCAAATGTTTTGCAATTTTGAGACTATGCTGTGGTCATTCTTCACTATAACTGCGTGTGGGATATCTGGGAATTTCTCCTTCATCCACGTCAAAGATTTTAATACTGCATACGGCTCTGTTCTAAACGCAGAGGATCTGTTCCTCGATCGATACCCCTATGCAATATTACGAAATCATAGCATCCCTCCTTCCTTTGCTGAATCATAGTATGCGCATGCTGCTTTGTTTTCTTGATCAGAGCCATCAGTGTAAATCACTAGGCTATTTGGTCATCTGGTGTCGATATACTCTCGTTCCAGAGTGTAAAAAAACTGCGGTAGTACGTAGAGTGTCTCGGTTAGTTTGCCGATTGTAATCAATGATTTGCATACGATGAATGGGACTAGAAAATTATTAGGTTTCGGAGTCTGAGATACCCATTGGAGTTATCTGCTGAGGTCCGTGAAGCTTCCATAGAGGAGTGAAAATGGTCTCTTTTCCCATTATTTTGATGTGAGGTTACTGACGGCAAGAGATCCGAGATTAGTGCTACCTTCTTGGTTTTTGCTGAAAAGTTGCGTTCCATACTTAGTGGTCTGCAAATATTTTTCTGCGGAGTCTGAAAGGTGGCTCTCCTGCTTCCGCCCAAAGGATGTTAATTGGCGTCGATCTCAGGAGCCCCAATATTGATCGCAAGGCTTCGTGCTGTGCTTTGCCAACTCTAAAAATGCTGTCTTTGCTGTTTACCCGTAGAAAAAACTACCGTAGTCTAATATACTCCTGATTGTTCATCGATATAACATCAGACTCGTTTGAGGATCTGGTCGCCATTCTATTAGGTTTATTCCTCACTTCATAGTAAAACATGTCAGTCATACATCATGCGGCTTTATTCTGACCAGATCCTTCGGAAGTTATAGACACGATTCTACACGTCCCTGTGAATGCGAACGGAATGGCATATTGGGAAAGTGGAAAGAAGCTTTGCCTTAGATGTTTTGCAATCATAATCGTTCATTATTAACATAATGAGTCAAAATACCTTACAACAACGGAGTCGTATTTCAGGCAACCACCTAGTTAAAGACCCCTCGTTACTTGATGTTGTTATAATTTTCTCCCCGAGGGAATACCGGTTGAGGAACATCTGAGTCAAGTCAATCTTCTTTGATCTCGAAAAGGCTCCTTTGACTATGTTTATATTATTAAGATGGACTTTCTGAGAGAAATTCAATTCGTGCCGGCTCTTAGCAATACACTCTGTGCTTGCGCTGTGATCTCTTACTCTCTGCTTCACTTCTTTCAATCAGTGGAGCTGAACATTGATGTTTTCCCGTTATTTTCGAATATCTCTCCCATTCCTTTATTCTTACTTTGTCGAAGTTATTTTTGAGTGAGGTATTAATCTCACGTAGACTTTCTGGACGAGTATATACTCTACAGCTCGTAGATATTTATCGCTGTAATGGTAATGTTTCGTATCACGGGTAAAGATAAAATACATAATGATAAAAAATTGTAGTAGGAGATCGATAACATTTTGATTAATCTGTTAACAACATTATTACTGAGTTCACAAGCCTTGGATTCGATTCAATATCATAATTTTAAATACAAGCATTGAACTGTGTAAATAGGAAAGATTACAATTTGACTCTTAAAATTTGTGGCGCCATTGCAATAGTTTTATTTTCTTTGAAAATTCGCTAATGAGATGAAAAAAAAAATGAAAAAAAACGGAGGGTTCGTTAGTTTTTTTATAGAATTTGTTGGACTCGAACAGCTGCTCAAAACTGCTGACTAAGTTCTTTCCACAACTGTTTATCAATTTTTCAATTTCATCGTTGCTTCAAGTTTTACTGCTCACTTTCATTAATTTAACATCGTTAACATAACGAGATTTTTTTTAAATTTGTTGAGTGATTCTTCACTTCAGCAATATGTACTTATTTATTATTCAAGTGGAGTTGAGTCAACTTTTCAATGAAGCCCAGTCCCCAGGAAGCTGTAACGTAAACAGAAGACTCAATTGATATTTTCATATCATCACATTTACTCAATATCACCAACTCAAACGGAAAGTAGAGCTCAAAATCTCCCTTGCGTAACCGAATTGAGTATCGTTAAGTACCGGTAGGTACTTGGTCTATCGGTGTTTCTAAGTACACGGGTGGTGGGTCCATAATATATCTGATGGTCTATCGTTTCAACGTAGTTTGACAACCTCATAGAAGCTGACTTTTATAACTGCTTTACAAATAATGTTTTTGTTTTTTTCCTTCTCTGCCTCGATTCGTGTAGTCTCATAAAGCCAGTAGTGGTATGATTTGTATTCTACAGAATAAACGTGAGATGTGGTATTGTGTGATCCGTCACTGAGCATCAATATGGAGGAAGAGTAGAGTTTGATAATGCTGAGTCTTGTAACATCAAAAGTAGGTGAGTGAATATTAACTGACTTGGGCAAAAATTTTAAGCTCCTTGTCACGTGAATATTCTCATTTTTCCACAACGCTTTGCAAAATCAGAGACCAAAACGAATGTATAACCACATGCAATATCTAAGGTTCAGATTTACTAGGGCAAAGGAATATAGCAGTTATATGTAAATAAGTTATGAAAAATGTTATTGCAACGAATCGTAATAAAAACAAACAATATTAACTTGCCAAATCAAAAACGAAAATTCGACATAGATCCAACAAAAAATAACAATGATTAATACAAAACATGGTACCTATTTTATTTTTTTGCTCACTCTTGCATTCAGCATTAGTGCAAGACAGTCTCGAAGATCGGAGCCATTTTTTCGGATTATTGGTGGGATTCTGTGAAATTGAAGTATCGTGAAGCAGTATGATTCACTAACTATGATACCTTGAGATTTAACAGATATCAGTTGAGTACGACTCCATATCCTGAGGATATACCTCACCCGCAACACGTACAAGTATAAGGAATTCATATGTAACAAATTCGTGCAAGTTTTTTTCGGTTTACAAAAAACAGCTACTGCTTAGAACGTTTGTCCAATATGCTTACGCGTCCTATGCACATTAGCTTAAATGCTAGGAAGGCCAAACAATGATACGCCTGATATCGTCAGTGAGAGGTTTCACAAAAGTTGGAAGGTTGAGATCTATTTTAGCTCTGCAAACTTATTTACGCGATAAAACGAGGAAGAAGAAGAAGAAGAATGAGTGGACAAGGTAGAGAGGTGGGTGAAGAGGAGAGAAGAGAAATCCCCTACCATCCACCCACAACTAAGTTGACTGCAGACAGGAGTTTTAATTTCATTAAAAGTTCGCAGGACCCTTCAACGTTTCTCCTGTGACGGGGCTGTAGTGGTGCTGTTTCGATCACAGATCGTCTTGCAGTTTACCGTGCACTGGAGACTTCAAACTATTTCGGAAAAGTTCAGAATGTGATGACATCCGACGGTTTAATTTCAATTCTAGGAATCGTTAAGAAAAATATATATCTGTTTGAATTTATAATCAGGAGAGACGTTGATCCTCGGAAAATGGTCAATTCTTGTGGAAAAGGACAAAATGATAAATTTCATTCAATTTTCTTGTTGCACTGAGTTGAAAATGCAAACTGCAGTTGCATGCTGAATGGTGTCATCAAGTAGTCGTTTTCGTGGATTGGTAGAGGTTGGTGGTTGATAGATTGGGTTGAAACTCAACTGGATGCGAGTTTATCCAGAAATTCAATTTGCCCTTCAAAAACCCCTAGCGACCTAAACATTGGTCTGATTCAGGTCTGCTAAACCCAATTCGATTCAGGATTGAATACATTCGAGTATCGTATAAGTATAATATCGAATAAGTTCGTTTCCTTTAAGTTTTAGCTGAGACCTTTCCCCATTGACTTACAGCCGAACTTATGAATTTTATTTCATTTTACACAGGATGTTCGCAAAAACGGCCTTTTACTTTGTGCTTTAATGGGAAACGGTCTGAGCAAAAACTTGCTCGTTACGAACTTTGGAAAGTATTTAATCTTGAATGGAATGGGGTTTGACAGACCTGAATCAGACCAATATATAAGTCGCAAGGGGTTTTGAAGGGCTCTGGAAGACGGGTTGGAAAGGACAGACCCAACATTAACGCCCCGAGAAATTTTTCGAAAATTTTGATTTTAACATTTTTGGAGCCATTGCAATAGCTTCATATATTACGAAAATTCGCTAAAATGGCCAAATTAAGCTATCTTTATGATTCCTCCATTTTGTATTCCACCAAGTTTGAGGCGGCAGACAAAGATTTTCTCACACAGAACGGACTAAATTTTCAAAATCTAATCTCAAACATTCTTTTCAAATTCCTACCTGTTTTCCGCCTTGGCTGCGGGGTCAGAAGTCCAATTGCACTTTTAGAGCAGAATTACGCATTTTCGTCGGATTTTTGTATAGGTTATTTTTTTCACTATGCTATTTCCACACACCCTGGATCATTTCTAATAGGCCGTTTTCTATTTTAAATTTTTTTTTTTTTTTTTTTTTTTTTCAATTTTTTTTCTTTACTATACTTCTCTCGAAAATGCATGCCGCATTGACCCACACTTTTCTCATTTTGCTTGGCAGAAGTAGATTTGAAACTGCATTCGACGCGAATCGTAGATTTTCTCTTCTTACGAATATTGCAAGCTCTTTGTTAGAGGTTTATCAGCAGAAGGCGATGACAGCAGATTGCGATCAGACCGTTGTCTAAGACAGCTAGCTGGAAATGTAGTTCAATGGAGTTTCAGTTTCACCCTTCGTCCAAGGTTTTAGGAGGCGTAATAACAAGTAGGTAACATGGTATAACTAGAAAGACTTGTTTTTCAATCTGATAAAGCCTTCAACGCAAAGAAACAAGTATTGCGAACAAGTTTAACTAATCAATTTACATGGGGCCAGATGGTGTTTTTATGTCAAAAACTACAATGTAACAACTATTTAAATCGCAATCTTGTATTTGGCTGAAGTAGTAAGGACATTTAGTCAGAACGGACAGCCTGAAAAAGCAGACTGGAAAAGGATCGACCAGAATTGGCTAAGAAGTAGACCGCTACCGACCCTTCTGATTGAGATGCGACTGAAATAGTTTAAAAAAATAAAAAAAATATACCCATGTGTTGCCTTATTCTCCTACATCGAAATTGCTTTGCGATTCTCAATCATGTAAACATTTTTTTTTTTTTTTTAATTTCGAAACTAAAACCCTCGTGGGTGCGAACAAATAAGCATACAGCAACCCAGGTAGCCGCAATCGATTCATTGAAATGAAATAGGCAGGTATACTAATATTTTTTCAAACCTGCTGTTTTATTTACGTTTAGGTTTCCTCTATTGAAACCCAATAATTGTTCCTCTAACTCAACACACCCTCACGTAACATTAACTTTCCGAAATCTATATTAATAAAATCGTAAGTATATCTGTCTGTACATTGATTGAAGCATGCAATTTTGCGTTTCTTTTCCGTTTCATGCTATTTGTATACGATTGGTACCATATGCTCAATTTTCCTCTGTATGTCTGTATGTCCGTATGTTTGTCCGCTTTTCACGATTACATGGGTCATTGGACAACCGACATGAGTGGTAGGAAATGTCTATATCAGTACAACTTAAATTATAGGCTATTTGAAGTTTTTAAAATTTTAACCAGAGAGGGTGTTTTAGGGGAGGGGAGGGGGTGAAATGTGGTATCTTGGACACCATTGAACGAACAGGAGACCTGATTGTCGAATATGTTTGGATTATTCAAACTTGAATCACAGGCTACTTGGAATTTTTCAAATCTGCCCCATAGGGGGTGTTTTAGGGGAAGTGGGTGGGGGGGGGGGGGTATCACGGACATCTCTGAACGAACTAGGGATCTGAGTTGGAGAATATGTTTTGATTACTCTAACTTGAATCACAAGCTACTTAAAATTTTCCAAATCTGACCCATAGCGGGTGTTTTGTGAGAGGAGGGGGGTAAAATGGGGATACCTTGGACATCACTAAATAAACTGAAGCTGATTGGTAAGAAATGTTAAAATACTCCTAATTGAATCGCAGGGTACTTCAAGTTTTCCAGTCTAACCCATAGGGGGTGTTTTGAGGAAGGGGGGACATGGGGTATCATGTACATCACTGAATAGACTGGGGACCTGATTGCTAAAATATGTTTGAATTAAACAAACTCAAATCACAGGCTAATCTGACCCAAAGAGGTTGTTTTCTTAGAAAGTAAGGGGGGGGGGGGGGGGGTGAAATTATATATCTTGGACATCACTGAATAAACTGAGGATCTGATTGATTGATTAAATATGTTTGGAATACTCTAACTTGAATCACAAACATCATTTTCAAATCTGAGCCATAACGCGTATTTTGAGGGATGGTTGGGGGTGGAAAGTATAACACTAAAAAACTACAGCCTACTGAGAAATTTTCAATTTTGACCCATAGGCGTGTTTTTGGGGAAGGGGGTTTTGAAAGGGGTATCTTTGACATCACTGAACCAACTTGGGATCTGATAGGGCGAATACGTTTAGATTACGTCAACCTCAATCACAGGAAATTAAAATTTTTTCTAGCATGTGTTTTTGGTGATATTAACGCATTAATAACGCAACGCTTTTCGAGTCCATGTGCCTAAGTAAAGACATAATGATTCAGAAACTCGTAAACGAGTTCCACTATCTGCTTTACAAGCAGATACCATGTTACATGGATATGTCTTTGATTGGGGATTTCATAATGGTTGCCCTCAAGAGTTGTAAACAAATCCTTTAACTTTGGACTGTATACCGGCTAGAAATAGAAAATGTTGAAAATAACTGTGGAGAGAAGCCACTACAATGAGTTGTTGTTAACAGTTGACTGTTGTCAAGGGGATGAAAATCTTTCCTATGGAGTGGATTAAATGATGCTATTGCTTTGCTAGAATATTGTAACCGGCTTATTGAAAACGGGTCATGTCTAGACTCTCCTCCACATGTTATATTAACTCCCCAAATGATGTCAACAACAAGCAGTTGACAGTAAACATTAAATATTAAATTTCGCCAAACTGAATCATGTGCCGCCAAACGAAAACTGTTTATAGTCCAATCAACGATTAGTTTGGAAAATCGTGACATCAACTTTCGCATGACGACAGTTTTTGGTTGACCCCCCAGAGCAAAGACATATCCATGTCAAAAAAGTGTCGCGAAAAATTCCTTGACCCCCAGCCAAAATACATATCCATGTCAAAAAAACAACTCATTGTAGTGGCTTCTCTCTACAGTTATTTTCAACATTTTCTATTTCTAGCTGGTATACAGTCTAAAGTTGAAGGATTTGTTTACAACTCTCGAGGGCAACCATTATGAAATCCCCAATCAAAGACATATCCATGTAACATGGTATCTGCTTGTAAAGCAGATAGTGGAACTCGTTTACGAGTTTCTGAATCATTAGGTATGTCTTCACTTAGGCACATGGTCTCGAAAAGTGCTTTATTTGCGTTACAGTTGATTTTAATCTGAAAATTGGGTTGAATTTAAAAATTTTTACTCACAATATTTCCAACAGATGTGGAGTCTCCAATGTCAACTACACTGGTTTTTGGTGACGTATATTCAAGTCAACCTGTGCATCGCACGAGTGAGCCAGCTAGTCGCATTTAAATTCATTCCATTTGTCTTTATTCTATTCTTGAATAATATTAGTTGAATGACCTTACAGGACCTACCTCTCGTGTTTGGTTCCCCTATTGTATCATTCAAAGTAAGATTCACTTCTAAAGCTTATCATTGTCTGATTCCGACTCACAAATCCAGCGATAACGTCAATATGCGATTCACCTTGTTTGCGTCTCTTAAAACTTGGATGATCCACAAGCCCGTTTACCGTCTCCATTGATCCTCGCTGTGATTACGCCAAACACGTTCCACTTGTTCGGGTAACAATGCGGTAGGATTCCTAGTGTTTGCCAACTCTCTCGAAACTGTAATTCCCCTAGATCTCCTGGTCGGTGAGTGGAGGGCACACGAGGTAAAACACACACCGTCCCCTTGAACGTGAGCCATTTTGGTTTGACCCCTCCGGGACTAGGATCACTGATCCGATCACCGCACGACATTTGCATGTTTGATGTTGAGAGATTGCTATGATTTCGAGGCAGCACGGGCGTTCATGATGTAGGTTCAGTTGGCTAAATCTACCACCCTCCGGATCATTCGGGTTGTGGTCGACGTTTTAATTTGACCGTTAATCCTAATTACAGGGATGATGCTTCTACATAATCTTTTCTAGGAAATGCAGAGCCACTTACGCACTCGCTTCCTAACAGCCCCAATAACCCCCAAACGCTTTCTTTGATTCTTCAATTTTTCTACATATCAACTCGTTGATAATAGTTATTAACCAATGTATAATTAGCACGCCACCAAATACTTAGGTATACCTATATGTACATTTACATATCACTACTTTAATTTGTAGCGAAGGCTAATATTGATCTGTAAGCGGCGTAAACCGTAACTGAATAGGTTCAAGGACCTGACCTCAAAATATATTTGTAATTAATGGTTTGTTGAGCTTAGTTGAATCATTGGATCGTGTGTGGATTTCGGTTCAGAACTGCGTGTTAGAGAATCAGCATTCAGAAAGAGACAGATGCTCCCATTTTCACATTCTCAATTCACGAAGACATATGGAAAGACGTGTGATATTCCATAAATTAAACTTTTCCGACTTGCAACATTTTTATGGAACTCCCTCAAACATAGGCCCAGGATGAAACTATGCATTTATGTTTATATGTCTGACTGTCAGTCACTGGTGAAAATAATTCAGACTTGTAATACGACGTTATGAAATTTTCGATTCGCTGAGGGCGGTGGTGGTAGGGGAGGTGGTCTGACAACGAAATCCTGACAATAAGGGGAGGGCTGCGGGACAGTGATAAATATGAAAAGGGGGATCTATACAGAGTGCAATCTATACGAACTTCAATCAAATAAAATAAATCTAAATTTAATCAATAGAATACCTTAATTACTAAGAATACCATAGAATGGCTTAAATTGGTACAAGTATTTTTAGAGTATGGGAGTTATGAGATATATTGATAGTTTCCCAACGAGTTAATAAGAGTTTCTTGTGATGGTATCTTGCTTGAATTCAACTGGATGCTGATTCTTTGTAAGTGAATTCCACAACAGAAGGGAACACATGGGATAAGCATGAGGGTTATTTCACTTCAAGGTACTTTTTGAGAAAATTAAGCTATTTTAATGACTTCAAAAAGTTTAGGAATGAAATTTTCCTAAATTTCATCATATAAAATGAATTAGTGGGTTACATTAATTATTTAAAGCGGAGGGTTTGTATAAATGCAGTTGGATCTAAATTACTTATTGTGAGTGAGATACAAGTTAGAACTACGTGTCACATACGTGTATTTATGAGAATCAACGTTCTTGATTAATTTTGTTGATGGCAGCACAATTACGAATAATCTAGTAAGTTGTTACTCGTAGGCATGTATATTTTTATAAAAACAAGAGTGTTGAAATTGAGGATTCGAACCACAGTGGCTCAAAACGGATTTTGAAGGGTGAACTTTTCAAATAAGTTACTTAGCTACTAACTTTGTCGACCAATTGAAATATATTGGATTTTTTTTCTAGTACACTACTACCTAACAAGGGAATCCTAGATACTATATTATTTTCGGGCTGATATAGTACAACCGCAGCACATTGGAGTATGTTGGAGGTAAGTAGCGTCAAGTTGGAACATGCGGCGTTTTTCCCATGTTTCGAAACAAACGTTGTAAAAAACAATGAGTTTTGAAAAGTTTTTACTCTATACCAGAGTCCACACCCCATCCCACGCGGCCCATGACGCCCGCGAAAACACTATCTGCCAGCTCTCGCAGTGGAGGTCTCAGAATATTTAGTCAGGCCCCGCTGAGAAAGGAAAGTTTTCGCATGAGAGTGAGTTGGCTTTTACTTGAGTAGTCCCACTAGGACCGTAAAGGAGGCAGAGTGGGGCGAGAGTGAGAGTGAGCCTTGGCGGTCCTGGAATATAATCAACACCACAACCAACCAACCCGCTCGTCTTGACTGATACCCCACCGCTCGTTGAAGGCCAACATTTCATTCATTCATAACAATAATCCACCAGCGAAAGTTGTTGATGGGGGGCCGTGGCGCTGCCGTGTTTTCAAGAAGTATACTACCTACAACCACCAGCCCTCATCTAACACGGTTTTCCCGTTCTGTCTGTACTGCTGCAATATTCAGCCGCATTCTTCTCAATTTTATAATCCACTTCCTCTTTTTGAGCAGACCTTGAGAAGGCTGCGTGTAATGAATGTCTGATAACTTGACTATCTACCTCAGCGATGTCACAGTGTACTCTCCAAATCCCTAGATAAAGTTTTCGATCAGTTTTCAGGATTTTTTTAATAGTTATATAGATGACTTTCTTAAATATTTTCATGTTAGCATAACAGTATTAGATAAGGTCGGGGGATTCGATCTCATGAATTCAATTCTATTTGTCCCAAAAAGTTTTCAACCCCCTTCCCCCTCAAAATTCTTTGGATTTTTTCTTAGAAACAAAAGCGATGGTCCACAACCTTACTTAGGGTCGATCGATCACCAAAACATCGTCAGCACAATTGTTTAGAAAGGAGAAAATAATGTGTTTAGGTCACTCTTAGTAGTTATGAAATTTTATTGGATTATTTGATTTGTGTGAAAGAATAGTAACAATCAACATTGAATCAAAAGAACGCATACACATTAGTTTCAGAACACAACGGTGGTAAGTCCGTAGGGGAAAAAAGTCTGCCAAGATGGGAGGGCTGTAAAGCTTCCTCGCTTATGGGAACATGCGAAATGGGTGATGAAAACTGAAGGGAACTGTGTAAGGGATAATCCGCACGATCCCAGAATCTTTAATTGAAACTGCACTATTAGCTAATATTCGTTAAAAAGAAATATATATATATATATATATATTCTTTTAGAGTCATTGCTATATATATATATATATATATATATATATATATATATATATATATATATATATATATATATATATATATATATTGCAATGGATCTAAAAGTATCATGATTTTACCTTTATTCGTAGAATATAAATAATACTAGGAAATTGTCTTAGAGAATAATACAAAAATACAACCAACAAACTAAATACAAAATCGCCCGTCAAAAATAAGCGGTCGATAACAGGAGAACATCAAGATGCAGTTCAAAAATGGTTTTTTATCGAATTTTCGCAAAAAATGAAGCTATTGCAATGGCTCCAGAATTTTCAGAAATTCTCTTCACTGCATTCCGCTTTGAGGCATTCTGAAACGAATCCTAGAGTTACATTGTAAATATGTCATTCCAGACGATACCTCTCCGCAGGATTGAGATAAACATTCCGTTCTTGCGCCAAAAAATCAACCTTTCCAAATATAAGGGTGAGTTCGTTGTCTTGCACTTTTTCAGCTCATTAAATTTGTCAAATTAAAAAAAAAATCGAACATTCAACAATTCATGCTCAAAATCCTGGAAAATGTACCTAAATTTCAATTAAATGTGCTAAGAAATCGATAAAACTGCAAAAAAGGTAAAGTTTCAATCATGCAGCATGATTGTATGAGCGAATTTTGTAAATTATCGTATTGTATAATGTTAAATTGTTTCGAAATTTGAGCTTTTTGAGTGCAAGGAATTTCTTAAGTATTAATTTCATGGCAAATAATATATTCTAAATAATAATCTCCTGTTCAAACAGAGGTTTTGAGTTTTTAGCTTTTTTTGCAGTTCTTATCGATTTTTTTCGTTTACCTATTCGATGCGCACTATTCTCGTTTATAAAACACATCAACAAGAACACATGAAATACAAAAACAGAAGAAAAAAACCCATTGAACGAAAATAATAAAATTAAGCCCATCCCATAAATATCTAGTTAAATGATTTTTACCTCAAAAATTGTTAAGGTTAGATTTAGGTTTGGGATTATTGTATTTAGATATAGATTTAGTATTGTTAGGATTATTAGGACACTCCTCATAAAAAAGGTAATGATTTCAACAGCGGCACCAATAGCTAGTGAAACTTGTATTTTCCATCAATTTTTCTATTTATAAAAAAAACTGTCTATAAATTCACTTTGTGTGATTGGATATTTTCGGCTCCTAAGCAGAACAATGTTGGTTTTTCGTAGCCTTGAAAGAGCATCAAACTCATCATTCTCTATTTTATCATATCAAATTCTGTCAAGTACCTACCTACCCATCTAACCGTAACTATGGTTGACTGAACATAAATTATCTCTGCCCTGCGTTCCTTATTCACTTCGAAAAAGCAGATGGCGATGGAAAGAATGGGCTTAATTCCGACCTTCCACCGGTGGAAAAGTTATAAAAGCATTAGAAGGGAGCCGACTTTTCATTTTATGCAAATTATAAGAGTTAAAACCTTGGCTGTAGAAGAGATAAGGGGCAAGTGATGAATGGGATCCACGAAGCAAAAGGTATGGCCACATCGACACAGGATGGAACTTATCGTGTACTTTATAAAATACCGTGCCTTTCAGGGTATAAAGGGGGTAGGTTACTCCGAGAGCTCTGTAAGATAAAAATCGTGCTGTCTGGACCTTGTAATAATTACAATCAATTTTAGTTTCATTTCTCTCTTTAAATTACTGTTCCTATCAATCCTATTGCTGTGGTTGATTGTTGGAGGCTTCTGTAATTAAAAGGGCTTTCTTGGTACACAAAATACTTATCAATTCAAATTTTTAAGTTTCACGATTAATTTGAATTGAATTTGCTTGAATCATTTACCATGGCTTGTTTGGCTTGAATTAATTTAATTCTATATATTCTTTTTTCCTCAATTGCGGTTTAATTTTGCTCTTTGCTGAATATTTATGTTTTCATAAACGAATGAATATTGTTGAGCATCAACCTAAATTTATATACCTTTTCATATTTTATAAAATAGCAAGTCAGCTCAGCTTGGGAATACGTGATTCCGTGTTCGCTGTTACTCAAGACGATCAGGTGATCACAGCCTGTCTCCTTCCTCTCGTGACCGTCACTTCTCCCTCCTTGGGTCATGGAGGATAAAAGTACCTAAAACCGAGATGAGCCGAGCACCATTCGCATTGCAAATGTTTGTCTTTTGCTTTCACAGCTGAACATCCAACACATCCTTCCATCCCCCCAGGGCTTTGGGTTCCAGGAGGTGTACCCTGATACTTCACGGGACTTAGCGGTCCACGGTGTCTTTTCAATACACTCTATGGGGCTTTTCATTTGATACACTCCACAGGCCTTCGCGTTTCGGGGTGCACCTTCTTCCTCTTTCAAATTTGTCCTCATTGAATGTTCAAGGTTCAAACTACACAGGAAGCCAATAAATAAGTCGAATATTCAACTCAGTCAGTTTGAGTCTTAACAGATATCATAGACGTGTATCAATAAAAAGAATTAGTTATCGGACCCGTGAGTATGTTATTATTTGCAAAAACTTAAATTACAAAATCAGAGGGATATGGTGTTGGTAACAAAAACCTTTCACAAAAATAATACAAGCTAGAAATGTTACGAAATTGGAAATTTGGGTCTACGTCAGATGCTTCAAACGACTGACGAGAAATTAGATTGATCAACACTAGTCAAAAATAGGTGTCCAATACAGATTCATACCAATGCCTAACTTGATCATATAATACTTGCATAGCAAATCAGTTCTTGTTCGTTGTTAATAATTGCTTGGGCTATATACCCAGAGTATAGACCAGTATGTAGTATAATGACGAGAAAAAACAAAAAGCATGATTATATCAGCTTGAAGTCATTCTTGAAAAAAGTATTTTTATCCATTTTTTCAGATGTTATGGATTTTGTAGTAAATATTAATGAAATTTAAGTCATTGCAATAATTTCATTCTGCAATAATTTCATTTTCCACGAAAATTCGCTAGAAACTAATTTCTGTCAAAACTTAAGGAATAAACGGTTCTGTCTGATAAATCTAAATATGATTTACATAGCAAAAAGAATATCATTCAGGGACGGACAGCCTAAGTACCTGCAGTGTCAGAGTACCTGCAATGGCGCTCTACCATTGAGGCTCGAAAATTTTTCAAATAAACATCTTCGGAAATTTTCTACATTGAAATCCGTTTTGAGGCATTCTGAAACGAATTCAAATATACATATACATTTATTCATATATGTATGTGTTATTTCAGACGATAACGCTCTTTAGGATTGAGATGATAAATGGGTTCTCGCGTCACAAAATCAAGATCTCCAAATGAAAGGCTGGCCAGCAGTTTTTGAGCATTTTAAAACGCTCAAACTTCAAATGTGCTTGAACGTAATAAGAAAGTTCCTAAAAATGGCTAAAAGTAGTTAAAGATCGTTAAAATTATATTCTATTGCAGAATTTCAGTCAAAAGAAGTATATTTACAATAAACTGTAACATTAAAAAATTGATGCACTAAAGTATGTCGAAAATGTTCTTGAATTAAATGATATTTGCTTTAAAATCGGTGAAAACTGAAAAAAATCTACTAATTCGAAATCTTTTTTGAACCGCAGAATATTATTCAGAACGAGTTGTTTTACAATGAAAAGGGTAGCTAACAATTTCTTCGCACTCAACGTGCTAATTCGGATTCAGCGCACTTGAAAGCCCGATTGGTACAGATTTGTATCTCCAAAGACTGTTTAGTTTGGCCAATAAACGGGTAGGAAGATCACGCGTGACGCAATAGTGAGATGAGAGTTCCCCCAAAGTGAGCGGAGGCCATGACATCATCGTGAAAATTAATTTCAATAGCAGTTGAACTGGTCGGATACCCATCATATAGCACTATCATACAAAACTGAGTTCCACTCTAACGAAATTAATTAATCTTTTTCAACAATTTCACGGGCTATTCAAAAAATGACATCCGTTTAATTAATTTTTGACACGTAGTTGAGTGCTACTTCCATCGATTCAACTATACAGGGTGTATGGGAAAAAGGTCTGCCAAACTGCAGGAATCCGGTTTGCAACTAAGTTCTAACAACTTTTGCCCGTTAACAATTTTTCAACCCGCTTAAAAAGCCAGTTTTTTTTCAATTTTTAATTTATTACGTGATTTTGATCTTACCTTACTAAATTGGTCATAAATCTCCTAGTTCGCAGTGTAAATTCAAATTTGAAGATACCGTTAAAAAGAACATTGATTTTCACATTGGATAGATGCCTAAACTTTTCCTAGAATCGGGGTTTGAGACACTTTTACTCACAAAGTGGAGTTCATTTGGTGTGATAATGTTTTGTGTTTTCAGGGATGAAACTAGTTAGCTAAAGTGTGAAACTTGTTATAACGGGGATCGGGAGATCTGCAAGTGTTACCATTGAATTCAGCATGAAAAACGACCCCGAGTTTGTTTAAAAATTGAAAAATACGCTTTTTAAGCGAGTTAAAAAATTGTTGAGGGACAAAAGTTGTTGCAAAATTAGTTGCAGTATCGACTCCTGCAATCAGGGAGACCTGTTTAGTGTACACCCATACATATATGTGTACACTAAGAAGAGACGATGCTTTTCTATGGAAGCACTTTTCATGTTACGCCTATCTTCTATTGAGTATGGTTACTTTATTATCATTGTTGTACCAATAATACTCGTTAATAAAAGATATCGAATAAATTATAAAATATGAAATTGAGAAAACTTTGAGGCAGGATGCTACATTAAGGATCCTGTCTTCACCATACTGGTTCTACACACAAATTGAATTTACTAATTGAGGCGGACAAATAACCAATACGAATATCCAGCCTATTTACGAATTTGCGATTTGCACAACAATACCATACTCTGAAGATTTAGGCTTGGATTGGATACTATATGCCGAGTATCTATAGGTGTCCAATACAGATTCATACCAATGCCTAAGTTGATCATATAATACTTGCATAGCAAATCTCGACCTTTGAAAATGTTCTTGTTCGTTGTTAATAATTGCTTGGGCTATATACCCAGAGTATAGACCAGTATGTAGTATAATGACGTGAAAAAAAAAAAACATGATTGAGCTTGACGAATGAGCTTGAAGTCATTCTTGAAAAAAGTATTTTTATCCATTTTTTCAGATGTTATGGATTTTGCAGTAAATATTAATGAAAATTTAAGTCGATTTCTCAGCATAATTTTATGTACCTTTACATTTTTAGCGAATTTTTGTGGAAAATGAAGCTATTGCAATGGCTCCAAAAATTTTAAAATCACAATTTTTGAAAATGTTCGTAATTTACGAGTAAATCCGTTTTGAGACATTCTGAAACGAATCCTAGAGTTTAACATTTTAAATGTATATATATATATATATATATATATATATATATATATATATATATATATATATATATATATATATATATGTACATATGTGTGTCCTTCCAGACGATAACTCTCCTTAGAATTGAAATAAAAATTCCGTTCCTAGGCCAAAAAATCAAGCTTCCCAAGCGAAAGGACGAGTTAGTTGGCCAGCATTTTTGAGCTCATGTCGCGAATTTCAAAAAATTGCTGAAAAAAACACTAAAAATAGCAAAAAACGGCTAAAAATCGTTACATTTATATTTTTTAGCAGAATATTCCTCAAATAAAGTTTAATAACTATAAAACAGAACATTAAAAATATTTATGTGCAAAAATGTGCTGAAAACGTACTTAAATTTCATTAAAATGTGCTAAAAAATCGAGAAAAAAAATCCCAAAAAAATCAAAACTAAAAATCTCCTTTTGAATCGCAGAATATTATTTAGAACAAGTTTTTTGTCATAAAATTGGTAGTTAACAAAGTTAATTAGGTGAAGTGAAGTGCCGAGTATCTCACTGATATTTGAACCAAAATTGATGTTATAATTTATTGTGGCGGATGCTCATCTCAGTGGATTCAGCAGTTCAGTATAAGGGCTGATTTGAGAATATAGAGCTGATACTGAGGATTCAGAAACGAATCGAAGTTCACACTATTAAATTCGGGTGTAAGTTTGAGTTTGGAGGAAATACTAGCTGTCTTCTAAATCAATCACAGCGCCTCCACTTCTTGTTTTATTTGGATATTAACAATTAAAAAAAAGTTTTCTGTTATTTCTTCACTAAAATACTACATGGCGACACATGGAAAGTACTCTATTGGATGATGGAGAATCGATTTTGCTTGTGAAGTAACGAGAGCTCTTCACCTTCTAGGTCAAGAGTTCGTCAGAATCCGATCTTCACAGTCTCTAGAAGGTTGAAAGCTTCAAGCAAATGACAAAACGTTCACAAATATATATAACCTGCTTAATGCCTGTGCACCCATGTTATGAGGCCAAAATTGCAGTATAGACTTTCAGAAGTCTCTGTATCTGAGTAATTTTTCAATAGACATTGCTGTGCGGCATCACCCTAAAATAAACCCTACGCTTCACTTTGTGACAAACAGATGAGCAGGTCCCTTCGGTTTTTGTAACACTCCTTCATAACTGAAGGTTTGTTGAATTTCTGTAGAAAATTGAGCAGAACAGTAGTTGGCCAATATTGGCATCGGGTGTGTCTCTCCTCCACGAAAACAATGTGATGAATTAACAATAGATTACCCCATTTAGCTTGATATTTTGAGCTTGGGCATTCTGAAAAATACTTAGCGAAAAAACTCTCGGTTTTTATAATAATTTTTTCCGAATTCTAATGCCAAAATTCGAAATCCCGGTAACGTAGTGCATAACTATGAGTAGGTAGTCAGTTAAATTTGTCAAACAAAAAGGAACTACGCTAATCAGTTTAAAACTTCTTGAGGTCTGGACGCCCGAACAGAAATAAGTCTTAAAAACTCGTTCTTAGTGCTTTGAACCCTCCTTCTCCACCACCCAAATGCAATGCTCAGCTAGGCAGCATCCATCGTCAAATTTTTAATTAGAATTTTCGTACAGTTATTCAAAATATCATCATGTTGTAAAATACTCATACGTTCCTATTCATGTTTTTTTTGGAATCGCTCAATATCTGATTTTGAGTTTTATTTTTCCGCTGGAATCACTCAATATCTGATTTTCAGTTATTTTTCCACTGGAATCGCTCGATATCTGATTTTGAGTTTTATTTTTCCGTTCACTGGTAAGTTTCATTTTCTGAGCGATATTTTTTCGCTCCGAAAATAAAACTCAAAACGCCTACTGTGCCTCAAAATTGGTCAAAATTAACCGAAATTTACCACACAGGCTCAGTTTGAGACGTAGTTAATATCCCATCATCCCACAGCCCCATAACCCCCCCCCCCCCCCCCCCCACCACTCCTCAATACTCGGGGTTGCTATGGGTGGAAAATTATGTTTTCCGGGTCATGTAGGGAGGTGTCGTATCTATTAAATATTTGACGCCGAATGGATTAAGATGGGCCCCGAACCTGTCTAAAGCACCCGGTAGAGAGAATTTGATTTTAAAGAAAAAGTATGGAGAGCTAGGTATGTTTTTACGTAGACAATATCAGTGATTTTATGTTGGAAAAGAAGCTATTTTAATGGGTCCAAAAAATTGAAAATTTAAATTTTCAAGAATTGTCTTAATCTAAATCCGTTTTGAGACATTCTGACTGATTGGTCATTCCAGACGGTAACTCCACTTAAGTTTTTATACTTTAGTATAAAACATAATTTTCCATACATAGCCACCCTGAGTAATGAGGAGTGGTGGTGGGGGGTGATAGGGCTGTGGGATTATGGGATATTAACTACGTCCTCAAAATCAAATATTGAGCGATTCCAGCGGAAAAATAAAACACAAAATCAGATATTGAGCGATTCCAGCGGAAAAATAAAACTCAAAATCAGATATTGAGCGATTCCAAAAAATAAATACCTATAACTCCATTTCGAACCCTGTCTTGAAAAGATAACTAGAGAAGTTTCAACTAGTTACGATTATCACGACTTGTTCTTGTTCTTGTGCACATGGTGCCTCTCCCTGGATCTTCCCGTATTGTATGGTAACTTTTTTTTAATCAATGGCAACCGTTTTTCCGTTATACAGTAACAACCTCCAAAACATGAATACACATTTGTTTTCTAGTCGCGCCCGTGCTCGTCCTCGTTCAAATACAAAAATGTCTGTTTGTCCTACTAATCTATATTTTACTGAAAAGATAGATTTAGGATATGTTTGAGATATTAGCTTAGGAACATACAGACCACTACACTATACACATCATTCTGATCTATTCATCCAAGTAATCTATATTTTACTAACCCCCCCCCCCCCCCCCACCTTCCAATTATGATAAGCAAGCTACTTATTGGCTTGTTATCGCATAACGGAAAAGGTTCCTCTTCCTTGAATTCGAGAACGTTTTCCCGGTTTAAGTGTGTATTGTTTCACCAACATGAACCCGTCACGTCGAGTACAACTCAGATTTATGTCCATTTCGCTCTCGTCGACCTGGATAAGCCAACCGAAAACAAGAGGAAACTAGTCTGTACACATTTGATGGACCTAATACATATTTCGCTAGCTTGGGATGGTCAGAAGTCCTCACATCAATAAAGTGTTTACTACAACACTCACTACTTACAATGAAGCTAAGGGGCAAAGAATATAGGGTTATTAGGTTGAGATTGGAAGTGGTATAGAGCTCTTCCAAAGGTTTAATCAATGGTCGACCGGCTTTTCCAAATGAACTTGTCAGGATCAGGACATCAGTAGTTATAGAAATGTTTATTCCAAACAAGAAATTATTATTATTATAAGCATTTTTATTGTACTTTCTAAATTTCTACCTAACATTTCACTTACGACGATAAAGGAATCAGTCTTCTTTAATCACTTTTGTTCTAACGAGGCCATTGGCGAAACCGGTCGACATCTATGAAAAGCCATTTATGAAAACATTTGGAAGAGCTCCATATCACTTCGACTCTAAATGTATTACTCCATATTGGACTAGGAGATGATTATCAACAATATAGGGTTACTTTCACTTGAAACTCGCAGTTTTCAAGGAAGTGAACAAATTTTATAGGCGAACAAATTATTATATTTATGACATTCAAGCATAACACAAATTTCAATAGTTGGAGATTTCGTAGAGATAGAAAAATCGTATGATATAAATTTCCAATACCGAAAACCATGTGTTAATAAACATGAACTCAACTCGAGGGGTTCAAATTTAAACAAATAAATTCAATCATTTTCCGAGTTTTCACCAGGTTTTTCGCAATTTCACCAAGGCAGTACCGTTGGAATTTACAATTACTTATTTACCACTGTACGGCACCGATGGATTAAATTCATTTGACAGTTGAATTTCCATAAAGACCACCTTTTCACACACTGCAATCGGTGAAATAAAAATTTTCTGAAATTCTGCGAGGATGACGGTTATTTGAACATCTCGGACTTCTTCCACGTCTTCTTGGCATCATATGAACATATAGGATACATTTCATCAAATTTGTGCGTGAGTTGAGGGGGGTGAATATACAGGGTGTCTACAGAAGTTATGGGACAAACTCGAGGAATTGATTCTAGAGCTCATTTCTGATCGAAAGTAGCTCAATGAGATTTCTTTTTAAACGCTTTGTTTTCAAGTTATTCTATTTTTTATGATTTTTTCGTGTTTTGTACCTTATGACCTTAAAACGGCCATAACTCCCCCTAGAATCACAGAAAACTCAAAACTAAGAACACCTTTGGACCGACGGTTGAATTTCCTTTAACCCTGATATAAAGTAAAGCTATTTTAGTTAGTTTTAATTGGTTTAAAAAAAACCAAATTACAAAATTATAAAAAAATATTTAAAATCGAAGTTTTTCCTCGCGTATTTCTGCTATCGGTTTGGGAATTTTTTGGCAAGCACTCTTCGGAAAAAATTTCCTCAAACTATCATATTTTGAACGGTATAGTCAATTTTACTTTTACTCTGCTAATTGGGGGGGAGAACAGTGTGTACGTATGTTGGATAACATGGTTTTTTCTACGAAATCGAGGGTTGTAGTGAAAATTACCATCTGTGAAAATGCGAGTTTGGGGCCGGTTTCTACGTATTTTTTCACGCTTAATCGAATGGTAACTCTTGCAAGTCTCCTCAACTCCGTTATAACCGAGTTTTACACTTCAACTTACGATTTTTACTTACTCACGATTTTACTTTGGCCTCTATTTTAAACCAATTAAAACTATTAAAACCACTTTACTTTACATCAAGGTTATAGGAAATTTAACGGTCTTCCCAAAGATGTTCTTAGTTTAGAGTTTACAGTGATTCTAGGTGGAGTTATGCCCGTTTTAGTGTCATAAGGTACAAAACTCGAAAAAATCTTAAAAACTTAATAACTAGAAAACAAAGCGTTTAAAAAGAAATCTCTTATAGCAACTATCGATCAGAAATGAGCTCTGGAATGGACTCCTTGAGTTTGTCCCATAATTTCTGTAGATACCCTGTATACTGTATGCATATGAGCGAAGGGATAACAGCTTTGACTAATTTTGAAGACAAGTGTTTCGGGATGGACGATTGATGGGGCATAGCGGAGAGACTTTCGTGGTTGAGAAGGGATCGCATAGGTCGCAGCACCTTCGCACAGTGGTTGAAAGCGGAAATACGACGAAACAATGAATGTGGTAGAAATTAGTCTAGCGTACCATCATTTCACTGCTCCATACCTTAATAGTTACAATTTAAACTATACTTACAATTTAAACACAAATACCTTTCTAGTATAGTTACACCAGACACCAGTTTCGTTGAACAAATTGTTGTAATATTTAATATAAAATTGAATAATCGGTAGTTGAAGAGCTTCCATCAAACGAAATCTCATCGGCTCAAGACGCCGGTACATCACGTATCCCACTTATACCAACAACTGCAGGTTTGTACTTGGGATATTTATCTCCAGGTTTGTACTTGGGATCTAAAATTAGATTATGATAACTTCCAGAAAAATGGAGATAATTTTTGAAGGAATATTTGAGAAGGAATAACTATGTTGGACAGTATACAGTATTGGCAAGTACATAGGTAAGTAACGTGCTACGCATTTCGATACCTTCCGCATTCCAAGCCTGCAACACAAACTGTTAGCTCTGGCAGTGGACAATAGACTCCTTCGCCCTCTCTTCTTGAACAGCAGTGTGAGAGAAGCGAAAACTGTGAAGGTGGTTGAGTATTTGTTTTCTTTTCGTCCCATTATATGTTAAAATTCTTTTCTCTCTTCAAACTTATGATCTCGACCGAAATGGGATTACTTAAGATTCTTTGGGTATGCCACTGTTGTCAAGACAAGAGAAGTTTTTAGTTCTGTCGTTTTCGTGTCGGCTCTTATTTTGATATTAATTATGTTCAAATATGATAGCTATCATTATTTCCCGTTCTTATCCTCAACTATCGAGTGCCGAGGTAGCTAACCTAAAAATCCAGCGAAGATCAGCAAAGGAGATCTTCGTTAGTAGTGCAATCGCGGGATGGAAAACACAATTCTTGAACGCTTCAATTCAGTTTAACTGCAAAATTGAACAATTTCTTGGCACCTTGGAAATCATGCTGACTAGTGTTATGAAGTTTGAAGGTAATATCAAGTCGTTTGAAGGCGGAATGAAAAAATTTGATCAAGATAAAGAACCAACTGCAAAAGAAGAGAAGTAAACTAAAACGTATCATTAGTTACATTGTCCCTGGAGATTCTGATGAAAAAAATTAGGAATTAATCTTCAGAATCATCGGCATTTTCAATAGCTTCTTGTACGTACCTGAGGATGAGCTCACAATACACAATATCCCAAGAGCGGGCCGTGTTTTTGACATCAATCTACGCTCTATAAAACCTGTGCGTATACGGTTTGAAAAATTGAGGGTGAAAACTCTCGCCTCACAATGCTTTCACAAATGCAAGACCCCTCTTTATATCGTATCAGTTATATACGCCGAACTCATTACTGTCCCTAAAGGCGGCAACGCAGATGAAAACATCTCATCATTAGTTCTGGATTCGTCTCTTCCATTGCGATGTAATATAAGGAGCAGAAAAAAGTTGAAGTAAAAGCGATGACGAAAACACGTGTCTTTTACTGAAATACGGCGACTATACAAGACGAATAATCTTCAATGTACTGCATCAAGTATGTAAGGCAAGAAATACCTTCTATTTTGCGTATTATTTATTATTTCAAAAAATACTGTTTAGCGTTCTTAGCATTGGCATGAATGAATTATTTGACGTATTCGCAGGCTAAACTTCTCGTAACAATGTCCCCCATAAGTTTGTACAAATAAGCGTATCTACCAATTTTATTTTCATTCTTATTATTTAGTAAACTGAACATGCTCTCCCATGGCCCCTTCTTATTCGATTCGTACTTTGACGAAGTCCCTTCCGGGAATAAGAGCTTTGTTTGTTTGTTTGTACGGATATAACCGTACTCCAGGTTATATGGGAGGGATTTAAACCTCACCTTCCTTTTTCCACATTGGAACTTAGCCTGGAATTTTTCAACATATTACTTCAGGCCGAGTCCTTAAGAAATGCCTTCAGTCCTTTCGGTCCATGTGCTCCCTCTTCTGTCTCTCCCGTTCCGAGATGATATTTTTCTGGCGGATGTCTTCAACGTAAAAAGCTACAGAAGTCAAATGTCGCTCCTGTTCAATCAAGGAGAGATGCGTCGGCATTGCATCCCCTACCAATTGGGAGAAACATTCTACATTCGACTTATCCCCTGAGACGAGCGTAGGGCTCCTACAAAACTACGCTATCATTTCCCGTTGCTTACCAAAATCTTGACCTCCTGCCACAACTTTCATCTGTTGCAGCAAGCCTGGATTGTACTGGTCGCGTACACTACAAACATTACATACCTACTCCAAAACATGTTTTATAACTGAGACCAAATGCTTTCAACTAAAGGTTCTCGGTTAGAACTTTTCAAGAAGGTGTTGTAAGATGGTTATCTAACTGCTGGCCGTGAGTTGGAATGAGATCTGTCAGATACAAATCGTAACTATTATTGACTTTGACATTCTAATACATCATTAGTTCTCTCATGAATGCAGGAACTGCTGAGCCGTAAATACTGTGACGTCGTGATTATACCTTTTCTCCTGTTTTATGATGAACGTAACAGGGATTTAGAACTGCAAGTCGGTGCTCAGGGATTTTCAATGACGCTACATCTGAATTGTTGGTCAAAAGCGTGAAATGCCAACTCACTTGAATTCGCCATTCATCTACTGGGCCATCAGGAAATTCTCGTAATGATTCGCCGCGTGTTATACGTACAACCAAAAACTTTGGAATAGGGTTGGATGATGGTGAGGGTGGAGGGGATGTTGGATGAAGTGAGGCCTCGGGGAGGATGAAAGGTGGAAGTGTGAAAAGCAGAAGTTGGCCGTACAAGTTCCACCAAGGTGAGGTGGCTTCATCCCGCCGCAAAGTTTCACGGAGGAACCGCTTGATAAGCTCCAACTCGGAGGATGAGCTGCATACGATACAGCTTTCTTAGTTGTTATTCTGTGGGGAACCCTCAATAAAATTTCGGGTAGCCCAGTGATTGCGGATACGGGGGAATTAAGATCGAAGAGGGCGTCGACGAGGGCTAAAGCAATTTAATTACATTTCTAGTCAAAGTTTCATGTGCTCGAGTTCCTTGCGTACCTCCATCACCGCTTGTGCAAAATGTTTCTGAAGACATGTACACGGTGAATCAAACTTGAGCCCGAAATTCCAGATATTAAAAAAAGCTCCAGAGATGGTATTCCGAATCACTACCTATATACATTTGAAAAATAGACTTTTTTTTTTCTTTACATGTGAAATGATACCAGTTACTGTTTCTCAGGGATATTATGGGAGTGTTATTTAGTAAAGCAGAAAAATTATTTACGAAAAGTTTGAGAGAGTACACAGAAACGAATGAGTTTATTTTCCAGAACATTCCACAACATGTGGCAATACATTTCATGACAAAAACAAACTTAATAGAGGTAGGCTAATGAACTTAATGTTTGACTTCATCCCCCCCCCCCTCCACCCCCTCAAACATGAAACCCTTAGAGCCGATCTGTTCTTGATAAACGGACCTTTAGGTAGACTTTTCGTCAAGATATCTGCCAGTTCGATACGTGCTCAAGAGTTAATTCTCCATTCTCGAACTTCTCTCTTAAATAGTGAAATCTGACTTCGATATGCTTTGCTCTTTTGTGGAATTCTGGGCTCTTGATCAGACGAATGGTACTTTGATTACCCACAAGAAGAGTAGGTAATTGACTCCCTTCAGTTAGCTCCTTCTGAAATCGAGAGACCCAAATCATTTCTTTGGTTGCCTCACTTGCAGCTATGTATTCTTGACCAGCAAGTTATCGAATCGTTTGCAAAATCAGAATCTGAAAACCAGCAATTCAAGTTTAATGTTTCTTCTGTTCGGTACATCAAACCAAACTGCAGGGTTCTATTCAAACATTTTGATATTCTCTTGACTGCGATCCAGTCAGACTTTGTTGGACGATCCAAGCTTTCTGAAACCACGCTAACGGAGGAAGCCAGATCAGGTCGGGTAGTCATTGTTAAGTAAATCAGACTTTCAACTGCTTTCCTGTATGGTACACTCTTCTCAAGTAGTGTGCAGTCTTCTTCTTCTTTCTTCCCTTCTGATGGAGTCCCAACTGAATTTGATTCATCCAAATGGAATTTTGATAGGATTTTTTGTGTGTAGGACTCCATGTGCAGGAAAATAGAATCATCCTCAAGCCTCTCAATCTGCATGCTCAAATAGCTCTCCAAGGTTCCAAGAGTTATTTCGAACCCATCTTCAAGCTCCTTCATAAAGACTTGAATTTCTTCCTTCATCCCAATCACTATCCCATCATCAACATAAACAGCTACCAGCAGTCTCTCCCACAATCGATAACCATTGTGAACACCACTATATCCTACGAATATACTGGCGTTGCTCTTCTTGTCCATTTTTCTCCTGTTAGCCATAGGAATATGACTATAACATTTGCTTCCGAAAATCCGGAAATAATCAAACTTATGTGATTGACACTTAGTCCAAAGTTCAATAGGTTTTTTTTTCTTCTTAATTTCTCCTAGGCAGCATAAATCTTCTCTCGAAAACTACGTAATCAGTAAATGATGTCGCTCTTCCTTCACGTGACTCATGACATTAACCACTATAAATATCAAAAGTAACAAAGCGTAACACGATATATTCAATGGAATATTGAGGCTATATAATTTACTACTATGTGTATAAAGTTTTACTGCTCAAATTTTAGAGCTTTTTACTGCTAGAACTTTAGGTATTTCGTTTCCAAAGTTGTTTCGTGGGAAATATGACTTCGTTATTCATCTCTAGGGTACTCGTTAAGAGCTTTAGGTGAAATGAAACTATAGGAGTGTACCAAAACAGATTTCAGTGAACAAAATGTTTCGAAATGTCGTACTATCAAATATTGAGGCTATTGTCATAAAATTGTTAGAAAATTATCCCAGACTGAGTCAATGATGCTAAACCTCTACTAACAGGGTGAAATGGAAAAGTAGTGCCGAATTCGTATTAATACCAAAATAGAGGAAATTCAAACGTATATTTGAAAAAAGGCGCTATTGATGATAATGCCAACAAATTGTACCGTGAGGGTAAGATAAAATCGATTGGCATGCTAAAGGTTATTCGGGTCCCTCTTGGGTGTATTTTGCTTCCTATTGGGACAGAACAATGTTTGATCTAAGGTCCAATTTCTGTTATGTAGTTGAGCGCTCAACTCGCGGTCGAAGTTATTCTTGTTGGATTGAATGTGTGTATCCTTGTTTGTCAACTTCCTCCCTGTTATATATGGCAGCTTTTGTCTCGCGTTGTATTGTTTGAAAATAGCGAAATTGAGCTCACCTCTAAACCCGGCAGCAGTTTCTGTCCCTTGGAAAGTTTTACCAGGGGGCTAGTTTCAATAGGTGCTCCAGCTGCTATAGGTATCGGTGATTTGGTGATACTCAACCCGTTTTACATGAGTTCCATTTACCGATATGATGGAAGTAGCGTTCTCGACTGCCTTGGATTCACACAGTTATTCAGATTGTGGCTCTCTGAAACTTGTTAGTAAGAGCTGGCCCGATTTTGAATTTCCGTATGTGGTTTTCCTCGCTCACAAATTTCATATAAATATAATTACAATAAGTAGTTTTTATTATATATCTGCTCGTACATCATCGCCCGGATAGAACTTATCCAAACCAGAAATCTATCTAGCTACTTAAAACTAGAAGTAATGTGGTATCTCTATCTCTATCTCTATTATTTATAAGAATGAAACTCCGTCTGTCTGTTTGTCTGTCGTGTCTATGCACGGCCAAACGGCTGAGTGGGCCGGATCTACGAGTGGGGGGATCTTCTTGGGATTTTCCGATAGGGTGTATAAGCGAATTTAAAATTGTCTAATCCCACCCGAACCATGGGCCGTAGGGCGGGAGGGGGTCGAAGTAAGAATTAATGTGCGCTTTTTGGACTTCCCCGCTTCCCCTACCCCTCTAAACGGCCGTTGACAATTCCGGAAAAATACGGGTTTCGTAGGTTTTTGAACGAGGAAGACGACGGCGCGATCGGATCGCGAAAAAAGTATCGGGAAATGCGTTAAAAAAATGCGAGAGTACGGACCCGTTTTCTCGAAAAGTCGGCCGAAAAACTTGGTTTTTTCCGATTAAAATATACCCCATAAAGGTACGTTTTTCGGGACGGTTTTTGCGGGCGAAATACAGCTTTGGGTCCGCCGAATCTGAATCCGAAATCGGATATCTAAAAAAGTGACGTTAAGTCGGTCAAATCGCGAGCGGAAGCGAGGGGAACCGTTTAATATGAGAAATTAATCGACCCGGGCGCCCGTTTCACAACGTTGCTTACCAGAAGGGACCCTCACAGGGGGGTTCCCATTTGCACTTCTACGCAATACCTTGCGAGGCGAGCAGGTATACATAGGTACCTACCTTGCGAGCGAAGCGAGAGCCATTTCAACAGAATAAATACGGACTTTGTCCTACACATAGACAGGTATACCTTGCGAGCGAAGCGAGCAACATCCCCTAATAAACTTTTCGTGGTTCCACATAGTTTTATAAGATTTACTTTGTTTGTAAGAATTTCCAACAGAAAAAAACGTCTGCCAAGTTGGGTGGGCAGTATAACTTCCTCAAGCGAGCGGAGCGAGCAACATCCCCTACAGAAGTTAAAACTACCCTTAGAGATCTACCGTTTGCGAGCGAAGCGAGCAACATCCCCTACACGTTGCAATTGTAATACATCGCATGTATACAGCCACACATTGCGAGCGAAGCGAGCAACATTCCCTACATGCCACACTTTGCGAGCGAAGCGAGCAACATTCCCTAATAAACTTTTCGTGGTTCCACGTAGTTTTATAAGATTTAATTTGTTTGTAAGAACTCCCAACTGAAAAAAACGTCTGCCAAGTTGGGTGGGCAGTATAACTTCCTCAAGCGAGCGAAGCGAGCAGCATCCCTTACAGAAGTTAAACCTACCCTTAGAGATCTACCGTTTGCGAGCGAAGCGAGCAGCATCCCCCACAGAAGTTAAACCTACCCTTAGAGATCTACCGTTTGCGAGCGAACCGAGAGCCATTTCAACAGAATAAATACGGACTTTATCCTACACATATACAGCAATACCGTTGCGAGCGAAGCGAGCAACTTAATGGGGGGTCCGGGGGGCTTGCCCCCCGGCTGGACGTGGAGGCGAGCGTAGCGAGCCGGAGCGGCTAGTTATTAATAAGAATGAAACTCCGTCTGTCTGTCGCTCTGTCTGTCTGTCGTGTCTATGCACGGCCAAACGGCTGAGTGGGCCGGATCTACGAGTGGGGGGATCTTTTTGGGATTTTCCGATAGGGTGTATAAGCGAATTTAAAATTTTCTAATCCCACCCGAACCATGGGCCGTAGGGCGGGAGGGGGGTCGAAGTATTAATTAATGTGCGCTTTTTGGACTTCCCCGCTTCCCCTACCCCTCTAAACGGCCGTTGACAATTCCGGAAAAATACGGGTTTCGTAGGTTTTCCTACGAGGAAGACGACAGCGCGATCGGATCGCGAAAAAAGTATCGGGAAATGCGTTAAAAACATGCGAGAGTACGGACCCGTTTTCTAGAAAAGTCCGCCGAAAAACTTGGTTTTTTCCGATTAAAATATACCCCATAAAGGTACGTTTTTCGGAACGGTTTTCACGGGCGAAATACAGCTTTGATCCCGCCGAATCTGAATCCGAAGTCGGATATCAAAAAAAGTGACGGAAAGTAGGTCAAATTGGGAGGGGAATTGCGAGGGAAGCGTTTAACATCAGAAATTAATCGACCACGGGCCGCCGTTACACAACGTTGCTTACCTGAAGGGACCCTCACAGGGGGGTTCCCATTTGCACTTCTACGCAATACCTTGCGAGCGAAGCGAGAGCCATTTCAAATAATAAATACGGACTTTGTCCTACACATATACAGGTATACCTTGCGAGCGAAGCGAGCAACATCCCCGAATAAACTTTTCGTGGTTCCACGTAGTTTCTAAGATTTAATTTGTTTGTAAGAATTCCCAACTGAAAAACACGTCTGCCAAGTTGGGTGGGCAGTACAACATTCCCTAATAAACTTTTCGTGGTTCCACGTAGTTTTATAAGAATTAATTTGTTTGTAAGAATTTCCAACAGAAAAAAACGTCTGCCAAGTTGGGTGGGCAGTATAACTTCTTCAAGCGAGCGAAGCGAGCAGCATCCCCTACAGAATAAATACGGATTTGCGAGCAAAGCGAGCAACATCCCCTAATAAACTTTTCGTGGTTCCACGTAGTTTTATAAGATTTAATTTGTAAGTAAGAATTCCCCAACAGAAAAAAACGTCTGCCAAGTTGGGTGGGCAGCATAACTTCCTCAAGCGAGCGTAGCGAGCAGCATCCCCTACAGAAGTTAAACCTACCCTTAGGGATCTACCGTTTGCGAGCAAAGCGAGTAAAATTCCCTAAATGCCATACGGCGCGATCGGATCGCGAAAAAAGTATCGGGATATGCGTTAAAAAAATGCGAGAGTACGGACCCGTTTTCTCGAAAAGTCCGCCGAAAAACTTGGTTTTTTCCGATTAAAATATACCCCATAAAGGTACGTTTTTCGGAACGGTTTTCGCGGGCGAAATACAGCTTTGGGTCCGCCGAATCTGAATCCGAAATCGGATATCGAAAAAAGTGACGGGCAGTCGGTCAAATCACGAGCGGAAGCGAGGCGAATCGTTAAAATTACATTTTTAATCGACCCCGCCGCCCATTTCACAACGGAAGGGACTCGACTTCTACGCAATACCTTGCGAGCAGGCCAACGCACGCGCGCGTATAAGGATGGAACTTTCCCTTTCGAGCACCATTTCAACAGAATAAATAGGTACGGGTTTGTCCTACACATATACAGCAATGCCTTGCGAGCGAAGCGAGCAACATCCCCAAATAAACTTTTTTGTGGTTCCACGTAGTTTTATAAGATTTAATTTGTTTGTAAGAATTTCCAACAGAAAAAAACGTCTGCCAAGTTGGGTGGGCAGTATAACTTCCTCCTACAAATCGAGACCGCCGCCGTTTCACAATGTTGCTTACCAGAAGGGACTCGATGACTCATTTCAACAGAATAAATACGGGTTTTTTCCTACACATATACAGCAATACCTTGCGAGCGAAGCGAGCAACATTCCCTAATAAACTTTTCGTGGTTCCACGTAGTTTTATAAGATTTAATTTGTTTGTAAGAACTCCCAACTGAAAAAAACGTCTGCCAAGTTGGGTGGGCAGAATAAATTCGGATTTTTTCCTACAAATATACAGCAATACCTTGCGAGCGAAGCGAGCAACATCCCCGAATAAACTTTTTGTGGTTCCACGTAGTTTTATAAGATTTAATTTGTTTGTAAGAATTTTCAACAGATATTAACGTCTGCCAAGTAGGGTGGGCAGTATAACTTCCTCAAGCGAGCGAAGAGAGCAGCATCCCTTACAGAAGTTAAACCTACCCTTAGAGATCTACCGTTTGCGAGCGAAGCGAGCAGCATCTTCACAGAAGTTAAACCTACCCTTAGAGATCTACCGTTTGCGAGCAAACCGACAGCCATTTCAACAGAATAAATACGGACTTTATCCTACACATATACAGCAATACCTTGCGAGCGAAGCGAGCAACATCCCCGAATAAACTTTTCGTGGTTCCACGTAGTTTTATAAGATTTAATTAGTTTGTAATAATTCCCAACTGAAAAAAACGTCTGCCAAGTTGGGTGGGCAGTATAACTTCCTCAAGCGAGCGAAGCGAGCAGCATCCCCTACAGAAGTTAAACCTACCCTTAGAGATCTACCGTTTGCGAGCGAAGCGAGCAGCATCCCCTACAGAAGTTAAACCTACCCTTAGAGATCTACCGTTTGCGAGCGAACCGAGCAACATCCCCTAAATGCCATACTTTGCGAGCGAAGCGAGCAACATATCCTACATGCCAGACTTTGCGAGCGAAGCGAGCAATATTCCCTACATGCCACACGTTGCGAGCGAAGCGAGCCGGAGCGGCTAGTTATTAATAAGAATGAAACTCCGTCTGTCTGTCTGTCTATCTGTCGATCTGTCGTGTCTATGCACGGCCAAACGGCTGAGTGGGGGGAGTGTACGAGTGGGGGGATCTTTTTGGGATTTTCCGATAGGGTGTATAAGCGAATTTAAAATTTTCTAATCCCACCCGAACCATGGGCCGAATGGCGGGAGGGGGGTCGAAGTAATAATTAATGTGCGCTTTTTGGACTTCCCCGCTTCCCCTACCCCTCTAAACGGCCGTTGACAATTCCGGAAAAATACGGGTTTCGTAGGTTTTCCTACGAGGAAGACGACGGCGCGATCGGATCGCGGAAAAAGTATCGGGAAATGCGTTAAAAAAATGCGAGAGTACGGACCCGTTTTCTCGAAAAGTCCGCCGAAAAACTTGGTTTTTTCCGATTAAAATATACCCCATAAAGGTACGTTTTTCGGAACGGTTTTCGCGGGCGAAATACAGCTTTGATCCCGCCGAATCTGAATCCGAAGTCGGATATCGAAAAAAGTGACGGAAAGTAGGTCAAATTGGGAGGGGAATTGCGAGGGAAGCGTTTAA
This sequence comes from Adelphocoris suturalis, assembly GCA_030762985.1. Classification (NCBI taxonomy): domain Eukaryota; kingdom Metazoa; phylum Arthropoda; class Insecta; order Hemiptera; family Miridae; genus Adelphocoris; species Adelphocoris suturalis. Next base: position 66,537,332 of record CM061045.1, on the reverse strand, counting down.
CATCAGAAATTAATCGACCACGGGCCGCCGTTACACAACGTTGCTTACCTGAAGGGACCCTCACAGGGGGGTTCCCATTTGCACTTCTACGCAATACCTTGCGAGCGAAGCGAGAGCCATTTCAAATAATATATACGGACTTTGTCCTACACATATACAGGTATACCTTGCGAGCGAAGCGAGCAACATCCCCGAATAAACTTTTCGTGGTTCCACGTAGTTTCTAAGATTTAATTTGTTTGTAAGAATTTCCAACAGAAAAAAACGTCTGCCAAGTTGGGTGGGCAGTACAACATTCCCTAATAAACTTTTCGTGGTTCCACGTAGTTTTATAAGAATTAATTTGTTTGTAAGAATTTCCAACAGAAAAAAACGTCTGCCAAGTTGGGTGGGCGGTATAACTTCTTCAAGCGAGCGAAGCGAGCAGCATCCCCTACAGAATAAATACGGACTTGCGAGCGAAGCGAGCAACATCCCCTAATAAACTTTTCGTTGTTCCACGTGGTTTTATAAGATTTAATTTGTAAGTAAGAATTCCCCAACAGAAAAAAACGTCTCCCAAGTTGGGTGGGCAGTATAACTTCCTCAAGCGAGCGTAGCGAGCAGCATCCCCTACAGAAGTTAAACCTACCCTTAGGGATCTACCGTTTGCGAGCAAAGCGAGTAAAATTCCCTAATATTAAATAAATCGTGATTTTTATAGGATCAAGTGAAATCAGCAGATGACCATCAAGTTCCTGCAGCCGAGTTGGTCCACTAGTTTCTGGGAAAAGCTCTGGGATGGCTTACTTACCGGCGGACGTACGGATTTTTTTTTTTTTTTTTTTTTTTTTTTTTTTTTTTTTTTTTTCTTAAAATATTCGATTATTGGATTGTACGCATCTTGAAACCTAAACCAACAAATTTTGAGGGGTCTAATATTTTTTTCTTGGTCGATAACAAAGGTTCATTAATGAAGGTAATAAACCAAAAGTGGTCACTTTTACCTCTTTTCCAGACAATCGCAATTCAAATGTAGGGACGGTGCTTCATGAGGATCCAGGAATAAGACTAAACGATTTTTCATTGTTTGCTAGGTATAGTAATATAATAACGATCTATGATGAATCGGACGGGTTATTAGGACAATATAATTTAAAAATGGAGTTTTATTCACAAGAAGTAACACCAAATTCCCAAAACTTAAAAAAAGGCGTAATGCCACCATTTACACTCTACTATGCATCATTATTTCCTTACGTATTTTTACTTAGTGTTTTTCCTTCCAAGTTAACCTATAGATAGTGAGAGCATTGCTTCCAGTTTCGGGAGATTACAAAACTGTTATGTCTCCAAAATCAAAATTTCCTCTCACAATTCACTTTTTAGGCATTCTGAACAACTTCCGTCCCGCGTCTGTCTGTCCGTGTCTGCAAATTCTTGTAACAAGCCTAATTTACACATTTTTCATGCGATTTTGATCAAATTCTCAGGGAATGTCTGGATTTCGGTGTCAATGGTCCCCTATCAGTTTCATTGTTTTCAAACAAATAAATAATTCAATCTGTGCATGCACAAATACCATCAAGCATTATTTTACCACGCCCTAATCCTCTGATCTCGCTCAAATATGGTGGATGGTTGGAAAGAAACGATTTTGTCCCTACCAATTCCAACATGATTGCGTCATTACCTGTAGTACTGCATACGTGAACGTTAAATTCTTGTTAATGCTTAATTTCTACAGTTTTCATCCGATTTTGATACAAATTTCAAGGAATGTGTGGGTTAGGCTATAGATGGTCCCTTATCAGTTTCATTGTTTCTATATCAATGCTGCCCCCCTGCGTATGCGCAAACATAAATTCGACCAACATAAGTTTTCCTCGCCCTAGTCGTTCAAACTTACTAAAATTTTGAGGAATGTTGGAGGAAAACGATTTGATCTTTCCTTATACATTTCAACATTAGTTGCTGCTGCGCTCGCACGAATTTGAAATCCACGTAACAAGCTTAATGTCTACAGTTTCCGATACTTTGCAGTTCGTGAATGGCCAGTATTCATTCGTATTTCTTGAATAGGCCGTGTTTTATTGGGGAATCATCTCACTGTTCCCTTCTGCATAATTAGACATTCAATTGAATAAACTGTCACAGGGTAACAAACGAATCACGCACTGCCAAAAATTTGGAGAGTACTGGGAATCAGAATGGAAGGTCAGAATCCAGATTACCACGAATTGCTCAAGAAAACAAACAAACACCTGAGTCACATTCCCCTTTCTTGCCATGTTTTAGAAGCCTTCCTCGTTGATTCAGTGGATGAACCGACCTTCCGAATTGTTCCGTATATTTTTCTTGATTGACCGAATTCCTACTATTTTTTTACGTGTTTGGCACGTTTTTCAAATGTTCCATAATGTTTGTTTTTGACATGGTTGCCATAAATCAATTTCGAAGAGAAGTGCAGTTTTTAGTTACAAAAGCTGGGATACGCTGTCCTCTAACAGATACCGCGAACGACTTAGTAGGTCGTCGAAATATCTTTCACTATTGTCCATCTTCTTAACATCCATGTTACATAGATTTCCATCGGAAATATCAACTTTAAGGTGAGATTTAATTCCATTCACACTCAGTTCGATATCCACTCCTTTTACAAATAAATTTTTGCTTAACAATTTTGCGATGGCACGGTAGCTTGAAAACCAACCTCAGTTAAGACATCCGATTCTTATCATTCATTTGCGACTTGTAATTACCGAACCTAGTTCATTTTCAATCGTTTGCGCTCTGCTCTGTTAATAAGTCTCAGTTCGAGGTTTCTATAGTAGAGCAAGGTTCGACAATTTTAAAAAGAGACCCATAAAGCTTTTGAGAAAACTAAAAGATCGTAAGTGCTCTAAACAATTCGAAAAAAGATTGGGAAAAAAAACTGCAAAGTTAACGCAATTGAAGGGCATCAGAATAAATCACAACTAAAATTCCCACTTTCTATTATTTTCAAAAATGTTGCTTCGTTTGTACCACATTTTTTGTCAACACAATTTTTAATGACAAAGCATCTACTGAGATGGTAAGAGTTGAAGTAGCAAAATACCTGCACGTTTTTCCTAATTTCTAGTAGTTTTAGACCCTGCAATTCCAACTCTTCGACATTCTGAAGCTTCTTGGATATAAGCTGACTTGCATATAAAGTTTCATCTCGATAGGTCAATGCGTTACAGTCAATCGAAAATGACCGAAAGCAAACACAAAACTGAATATAAACAATACTTGCTCGCTCGCTTCTTCTTCGTTCCTAAAATGGAATATGTACTAGACTTGTATGAAACTAGGATTTTTTAGATCCATGAAAACATTGCCAAATTAGACATAAATATGGCTAAAGAGTACCAGGAAAGCAAAAGGTGATTATATTCTTGTTGCGTGGCGACGTGAGAAAAACGGAACCGTGCCCTTTCATTTATTGCTTCTCCTGCCGAAAAACAACGTCTTTTTTTAATAAACTCGCCCCCTTCCCACCTCAATAGGATTGAGAGAAGAGATAGACGGATCTTATGGCGAATTTTTCTCTTTAAGTTAGTGAAAGACAGATTTGAAGTTTAAAAAAAAATAAAAAATAATAATAAAAGAAAAAGATCACAGCACCTGGAAACATTTCCTTAGTGCATTTTGGGAGAGCGATCCAAGGGTGTAAAATTGAGAATACGCTGAACAAAACAAAAATTAAATATGAAAATTGGTTGAATGGAAGCTGAGAAAAAGGAGCTTATCCGTTGACCTATATATATTTAGGGCAAGAAGGAGGTGATTGCCGGGAGCGCTTAAGCTCAATTCCTTCCATTACCTGCCCTTGGATTTCGAAGAATTAGTTATCTGTTCAGTCAAATGAAGTTATTACTAATAATAGTATGCTGTATTCCAGATAAACGCTTGGCCTTGAAAATTTGTCAAAACTGAACACCTCTACCCCCATCCGGCTTTCAGCCGTGACAACCGGCAGTTAGCAGCAATGTTTAGTTCATTCTCAATCCGTGATGGCTAAGGAATTTAAATTGAAAAATCTCTCCTAATACAGTTCACCTCAAACAAGCTATTTTCTGGAAAAGAGGTCGACAGATAAAAGAATCCTAAAAGAGCGGAAGAAAGGTTGCCCTAGCATTGTGTGCGTGAATAGACCTCTTCAGCGGTTTTCAGAATGAGTGCAGTCGAACCCGTATACATCCCCTTCCCCTGCTCTCAGCACATCCACCTCACCCCCTTCTACCACCCCTTCCCCCACCCCTTCATGGTCTTATTGAATTACTGAGTTGAGCGATTTCATTGTGCTTGGTTTATTAGGGTCTTTTTTCCCCCTTGTCAACTCTTTTCAACTTGAATTTTTTTTCTTCTCTATTTAGCCCCTTCTACGCTTACAGCGTTTTTTCGTTTGACGTTTTTGATATCAAGACAATATGATTAGGGAAAGTTCCCCAAATAGTTGTGCGATTTGGGAAAGGGACATCCAAATATCTGCGTAAAATAATACATCTTGAACAGAGAACCTCCTTTCTCGCTGAAGTCTGTTAAAAAAAAAGGAAGATCACATATGTATTATGTAAGGACTGCACGGCCTTGATATTGTTGTTGTTACTTCTGTTTCCTCACTTCTGAAGGTCAGAAACAAGAAACAAAATATTATTATGAACGGACTTAGTATGAACGGACTGCAGATTGCTTTCAATAATAACGCCGCATCTTGACCCACCAATTACTTTTGCCCATTGTCTGTCTTACGATAAGTGAGGATCGTTTGACATAGACAATGTTGTACCTGTACCAAGGAATTTTAAGTTTATAGATCATGGCTATCGTGAAATTCTCGAAACTGGTCTACCATTTACTGCTTCTTATAGGCAATTCATGAATCATCCGCGTTATGCTGTTAACACTCCACCACGGATTTTGTTGCAGTGGGATCAATGGTGGATAAGCACTCTCTTCGCACAAAAGTGCTTTTACCGTTCATTACTCTCAACATTTCTGTCTCATTCAGCTCAAATTCAAAACGTTAGAAGGGACCTCCATAGGCTTCTGTGTGAATTGAATTACCTTAGAATCAATGGTGAGGATTAAAGTTTCAACCATAGCCCACCCAACGCGATGAATGGACAATCTAGCTGAAAATCCACTATCAATTTTTCTGTCCTGTTCGTAATGCATTCTAATTATGTGCCAATCCCAGTTTCAACTTTTTTTAAAATAAAGTTAAATCCTTCCGGTGAAACTTAAGAGAAGTTCCATGTGAACAGTATAGCGTTTTCAACAAATTCATAAACACCCTATCCGTCCTTGTGAGTTTCCCCCAAAGTTTGAACTTCTGAAGCTTCAGTGAAATCGGAAAATTCATTTCTGAGCTAAAATGTACAGTATCTCTGGAAGTTCACGTTTGCTTACTTACAACTATCAGCAGACCTATGTTCAATTTGATTAATTAAAGATACAGTTCCAATTACATAAGATAACGTTTAAATCAAGATTCCATTGTCAAGAGTCCATTGAAAACCGATTGCAATCAATGCTGAATTCATGAACGAGCTTGTGGGATTTTCAGGACGACCATCACCGTGGATCAGGTGGTGGCGAGACGGGACGATGATCGACACATCAGATGCCAACACGAGTTTCCCCAACGTGAAGGACAACCAGCTGTCGGTGGCGAGCCTGGACAGAGGCTACCTCAACGCTGTCTACACCTGCCAGGCGTCCAACAACAACATCAGCCATCCGGCTACTACGAGAGTCACGATTGATATGCACCGTGAGTACCGACCTTGCCCTTCGCACTCGTGCATGATTTATATTGAAGGTGTTCAATTTGTTTATAGATCGTATTGTTCCAGCACAAGTGAATATAGCTCCGTTGTTAGGAAAGAAACATGAATAATATTTTTGAGCAAAATAATACGGAATAAGTTAGAAATACATTCCAACAGTGACCTAATGAAGCACAGAGTAATTATTGGTGAATTGATTATTCCCGCACTACAGCGTTGTTAAGATTTGTCTACAGTTCCCGTAAATTGCAAATCGGATCATCGTGAATTCGGATGAAATGATTTTGGGTTCAAAGTAACAAGAAGGGGACGCTAATGAAACCTCCAATCCCAAAGTGAGTTCATGAAAGTGCACAGCATTTAAACTGCTGGGAAAGGAGTGTTCGTGTAGTGCCAACAATAAAAGAATTAGTAGCAAATATACAGATAAGATGAGATTACATAAAACATACTGTTTTAACAAGTATTCAACGTGCATGAGTTCTGTTGTTTTTCTCATGTGTTAAACGATGAAAGCTCCTATTTCATAAATCGCTCCCTGCCCTTCCTAGTTATGATTAATGAGAACATTAAGTTATTACTCGTAAAATATGTCAGGTAACTCGTCTTATAAATATTATGCTGGTCATTAAAAGGTCTAATTTATTGTAGGACTTCAAACGATTTTTTTCTGTATTTATTTACTTATTATCATTTTTTCTATTTTTTTTATTTGGTAGTGAATATAAAATATCCATTGGAATGTTCAAGACTCTCAAGTCTATATCCTTACCATGTGAAATAAAAAGAGAAATAAACAAATGGAGTCAATGAATAATAAATAATAATTTATTTAAATATGTATGTACATAGGTGCGATGAACTCAGTTATATATTTATTAGCCCGACCATTGCTATGCAATCTCATGTGTGACTGATGACGCGTTACAACTCTAATCATTTCATAAATTGTTTCATTAGTATTGAGCAAACCTTTATAGCAAATAAAAGCCTCACATTTGGTATTGTATCTAGTACTACTCTGAAGTACAACAATTGTATTTGCTATATACCCATTCGCAATGGATAAACTCCTGAAGCCGACTCGCTTTGATGGGAATCCTGATTCTCCAACTGCCACTAAAGAGTGGACTCACTGGTTTAAGACCTTTCAAAACTTTTTAGAAATTTCTCAAGAACCTCTCAATGATGAGGATATGTTCAAGGTAATTATAAATTTTCTTTTGTTCGACGTTTATGAGCTGATCAGTGACTGTACATACAACCTATGAAGGAGTAATAAACACTCTGAATTTAATTTTTGTGAAAAAGAAAAGCGAAATTTTTGCACGACGCTTACTAGCAATAAGGAAACAACTGCTAACAGAGACAATTGACCAGTACGTTCAAAGCTGGAAAACTCTGGGAAAGGATTGTAACTTTCAACCTGTTAATAGTGCTCCTGGCCATAGTGATCAATACATCCGTGATGCCTTCATCAATGGCTGGCTCTCCACTCCAATTCTTCAGCGATTATTAGAAAACGACACTTTAGGACTAGATGAGGCTATCAAACAAGCTCTTGTTCTAGAGGCAGCTGAGAAACCAACTGAAGGGTATTACCAAACTAGTTATTCAACAACCAATTGCGCTAGTTGTGCTCCCGTTTCATCTCAGTCCGAAGCTCCTTCTCCAGACACTGCCTCTACTGACTCTACTGTTTGCGCGATTCCCAAATCGGGAAATAAATTCTTCTTCTGTGGTTATGATAAACACCCTCATTCTAAATGCCCAGCGTAAGAGGCTGATTGAAGTAAATGTGGAATCAAGGGAAATTTTGCTAAAACATGCTGAAAAGTTAGTAATAACACCGGAAATTCCGAAGTTTCTGCATCCCTCCTTACTTCAATAGATGGAGAACTTTTGAACATGCTGCGTCATGCTGTCATTAAAGTATGCATTAATGACACTCCTGCTCGTCGCCTCATCTATACTGGTAGTTCACCTAGTTTTATAGACCACGATTTCATTATCAAGAACAAAATACGGCTCTTCCCAGGGTTAGGCCGGGTATCAATGGCTTCAGCTTCTCTATCCTCAAACATAGAAGGATTTGTACTAGTCAAACTTGAACTAAATAATCATATCTACTCTTCCAGTAAATTGACAGTTATGAAAGGGCTTCCCGCCAAAGTTCTGATAGGACATTACATACTAGTGGAACATTCCAATAGTTCACTCACTTTTGGAGGGTCAAAACCACCTCTCAATATCACTGCGACAACCTGTGCCCTTGTAGAGTCTCGTCGTTTATTTAGCAACTTAACTACCTGTAAGCCTTAGCCACCAAGTCCAGACGATACTCAGAGGTTGATCTCACATTTATAAGGACCGAAACGTCAAAGCTTCTGTCCGATGGAGTAATTGAAGAAAGCAAGTCTCCTTGGAGGGCTCAGGAACATCACAAGAAACGTGTGGTCATAGACTATTCTCAGACGGACAATAAATTTACTTTGCTTGATGCGTACCCACTCCCAAACCTCGACGATTTAGTACGGAAGGTCGCCAAATACAAAAGTTCCAGTATTATGGACCTAAATTCGGCATATTATCAGGTTCCAATACAGGAAGAACAGGAAGATCAAAAACCTTACACTGCTTCTGATCAGCTGATAAGCTCTACCAGTTCACGAAGATTCCTTTCGGTGTAACCAATGGTATAGCCTGTTTTGAACGAGTTATCGACAAATTTGTCACCCAAAAAAATTTGAATGGTGTATTTTCGTATCTTGATGATATCACGGGTTGTGGATAAGATAAGAAGGTCCATGATCTTAATAATCTACCTTGGTTCCTCACAGCAATCGACAAGCATAATCTTAAAATCAATAAAGACAAAAGCAAATTTGATCTTACCTGTATCAATTAGCTCGGCCATATAGTTTCCCATAATGGCATGCGGCCAGATCCCGATCGCCACCACAAACCACTGTTAGAAACGGTAGTCATACCAGAACGCTTAGGGAACTTGATAGTAGTGGTATTTGTGATACCCCACTTCAACGGAAGACGATTTGGTAATGAAAACAGTCAATGAAAATATTTTTGACAAGGATGGACGATGTTACGTTTCTTGTCCGTGGAAGAAGTTCCCTCCACATCATTCAAAAAATTACACTTTAGCTTTTTGGTGATTTAAACATTTGTGGCAAAGAATAAATAAGCAAAAGTTAAGAAAGAAGTATGATCAAATAATTCAAGAACTATTGAAAAATGAAATTATTGAATTAGATATATTTTATCCTGTACTAATATCAGGATAGGGTTTCTTGCAGGAATTATGTGCAGGCATGTACGACTGGGCTCAGCGTTTTTAAAACTGAGATGTTGGAGGATATTAGAAGAAAGTGGAGAGGAATTCCTAGTGTATGTTTTGTTTTTCGGCTTATTGGCAGGAGAGGAAACGTAGAAGTTCACGGGTATTGAGATGTTTCCAGGAGTGCGATCTACGTACGTTTCGAGAAGGAAGAAGTCAAATTGGTTTTTTCTAAAACAAGAGTTGCTCGAGAGTTGACAGTTTCTTTGCTATTATCAGAAGCAGTATTAGGGGTGAGATCTTTTCAGTTGCTAAGGAAACGCTCAGACATCAATGTTTAGACAGATTCCCATTGGATTAATCCACATCGCGCAGTTCGTTTGGACCGAGTGGAAAGATCTAGAGAGAAACCCTGCAATTGCCTAGAAGAAAAATGTTATGATAAATCGGTCAAGTTTACTCCTAGGAAGCAGATCAAGACGGGATGGAAAACTTGACACTCGTATTCGAGTCGGCTGGGAGTGTTGCGGACCTGCCGCAAATTTAATTATTTAGAGGTTTTGTGTTTTGAATACATTAACTCATTTGGAAACAGTATCGGCAATTTAAATTAACTTCACTACAATTAATTTGGCATATGATAAATTTTTAAATTAACAAAAGTTTGTGGTTCCGAGGAAAAATATAATAATTTTGAAACGAGATATTACCGAAGTCTTATTATTTCAAACTAAAAAGAAAATAGATACGAAGTTAAAGTAGAAGTGAGAAATAAAATAAAAAACGCTTCCACTACAGGAGGGGGGGGGGGGATTAGTTCCCTACCTACCACATCGAATATAACAACAAGTCGCGAGAAGGCTCTAGGCTGTATGTTGAAAACGGGACAATCAAAAGCTATGACTCAATCTAGTGAGTAACTGTTTACCTCCTTACCTACATTGTTCGTTAAACCATGTTCGTCAAAAGACTGAGACAAATCATCATGAATACTGAACTTTATTCAATTGATGCATTTTTTAAATTACAATCGCAATTTATTTTTAGTTTTGTTTATGTTAGTTATTAGAATGTTTGTTTCTGTTATGATTTCTTTTTAAATGTTTTGTGATTTGGTGAAAGTTTTGACGATTGTTACACCATCTTCGTTGGTTCGACAATAAAAAACGTATTGAATTGAATATATAGGTACTCGAGAAGACTAAAAGGGTTATAAGCCTAGATTACATTTATTACAAAATATCACATTCTTAAAATAGGTATAATACGAGTATAAATGAAAAATTAAATTCAAATGCTCAATTAAAGTATGAACAACAAAAACAAAAAATCGAAATCGTTATATGTTGTGAAAGTAATGAGAAATTTGGGATCAGATAAATGTTATTTATTAATTTTAAATATTTACTCAAACGAAATTTCTACGATAATTTGAAAGAACTAAGCACCCTATTAGTCTTTTTGAGTACCTATATACCTATTCAATTCAATACGTTTTTTATTATCGAACCAACGAAGATGATGCGAAACAGCTTTTAGGGATGGATGAGTAGAATAACGAACAGCCACTACAGAATAACGTTTGCTGAATAAAATTCTCAAGATCTCGTTCACTGTTGATTGTGTGTATTGCTGTCTGATGTCAACCTCGAGTGTGTCAAACTGAGTATTTATTACAAACAACAGACTTACTACTCTGAAGGTACAGAACAGTAGTAGCTATATTAAAGCACATTTCTCGAAAATCGGGAAGGGGAAAACTATACATATCTATCAAAAATATGATGGAATTAGCCGAGGTTACACTCGATAAGCTATCGTGCGGTCGGGAATACACAGAGAGAAAGTAGGACGCTGTCCGTGGCAAGAGAAAAAGAGTCCAATCGAAAACCTCCGATTGGGTCAATAAGTCCGGGGGGTATAAACCGGAAACTGATGGTAATTCATTCCGCCACGGCCACGGAAGTGGAAGAGGCAAACGGGGTTTCTCTCCCGACCCCCCCGCGAAAAGCTACACTATATACCCGCCCAAAGGTAAATAAATCCCCTCAATTTCGCCAATGATAGATTACCTGGGTAAGTGCCAATCTCTATGCATGCATGATCGAGCTCCCCGCTTCGCAGGGCTCCCCGATCCCCTGAATTCTCGCCCCCCGACAAAACCCCGACTTTCCGCGGGACCGCTAAGATCGCCTTTTAATATTCCACTTGTTAGGTGAAATACCCCGCGGCTTTTCCGTCTCGCATGCACTTGATCAGTTTTTATTTCACCGTCAGAAATTACGATGATCGACCGTAACAACACGTGAGTTAAACGTAACAATTTGGTGGGTAACAACGCGTGAAGCCGGAGGTATCGGATTACCTGGACGAGTTCCACCTACGGCGAGCGGTTTTCAAATTGAGGTGTCAAGTTATCTTCATACAAATTATTTTCTCTCGGTCGGTGATAGAATTATGTTATATTCTATTCAATTTGTAATCAAGGTATCAAGAATGAGAGCATTCTTTCATATTTTGCACTTTTCCCTCTTTGTTCATGTCAATTTTCCACATTTTATGCACTTTTTGCATTAAAAAAATCATCAAAGTCATATTCATGGCAAAAAAAATTTCTAAACAATTTTTGATAAAAAACATGAGTTTATAGGTGATAACATTTTCAAAATTAATATTCTACCATCAAAAATAGGAATTTAACGATTTGAAATTATCCCCAATTACTGCTTACAAGGCATTCAACATTGTGATGCATCGCGAGGTAGACGCACTCTGTTGTTTGGGACCCAAACCATCCACCCTTGCCTTGAAACTTTCATACCTATTTGAAGAATTATTCACAGAGCGAGTCGTTGGGTAATTATTATCAGATCTCACGTATGTTTCTGTTACGTGGTGGCCATTGCTTACATACGCTGCGGCACTTATCAGGATGTGGATTAACGGTGAGCTAATCCCCCCCCCCCCCTTACAACTATACCTTCCTTGCCCCTCTGTACTTGATTCAATGAACAAGTCAGAACATTTGAGTAGGAAATAATAACATTTATTCGAGATTAATCTTATTTAATAGTCTCATTAAAATAGTCCAATATTATTTATTTATTGGATATTAGGAAATATCCATAAGATAAAAGAACAAAATATAGGTGGGTGTGTCTTTTGGGCCGTGAGAGGTAAGAAGGTCCTTAGAAAAGCATAAATAAGAGGTGAGGGAAGTGCTCGACTCGTCCCAATACGGCGGAACCAAACGAGAATATTGGTAGGTAGAGCGAGAAGGGGAGTTGAAGAAGGATGAGAGGAGAGTTAGGTATTCCTCATCAAGGGAGGGCAATACTTCAAGCAGCTGTTTGTTTCCGGAGGTCTACTTGAATGCTAACCACGTTGTAGGTTACACACAGTCTGTATCTGTCGAGCGACGGAGTTGTTGTAGCATCTCAATGGAACGAGAAGGTCTTTCCTTTAACAACTACCACCACCCGCCATCCGCCTCTTCCGGTTCCTGTTTCCGGGTTTGGCATTTCTTCGCTCCTTTGGAATGCCTCTCCACCCTCAACTACCGCTGGCTTTTCTTTTTCTTGGCAGTACCACCGAATTACGTAATAGAAAATTTTCTCAGGGTATACTGAAGTTTTACTTTGTCGATGACTTCGATCGCACTCTCATTGTTTCCTCTGACAATCAATTTTTCCTTGGTTAATGTATGATATATTTCGTTTTTTATTCCTTCTCATCACAAGCCAAGTAAATTTGAGCTGCATCAATATAGACCTGAACTTCATCTACAAACAAATCATTACGAAATAAAGGAACGTAGGTATACGTACCTGCCACTTTGTCTTTCTATTTGCCGCAAAAAACTGACGAGAAGTTCAAAAAAGTCAACGAAATATGTAAAGAATGATTAAGAATAGTATTTTTTATATAAATAATAATTGTTCTGCCTAATACTCTCAGTCGATACCAAATGCAGATGAAAGGACTCAGAAAGGCTTTTTGGTAGAACTTGAAGCGTAGGTGTGTAAATATTTTAGTCTCTATAATATTTTCTCAATATTTACGTGAATTTCACTGCTTCCATATTATCTACACAAACGCTCGAACTCGAAACATGAACATCTGATGAGAACTTGTTCACACCGAAGCTATGAATATTATAGGAGCCATAAACTCAAGGAACTAGGAAAACTTGAGAAAAAGTTCACATCAGACTTGAGATGACGCAAAAGTGACACGCCGATTATGCGTGCAATATTATACATATATTATGTTAGCAGATTATGCGAGCAAACTGCGTAAGAATTTTAAAAAGTTCCAGTCATGAAGCATGGTCATATGAGTTAATTTTCGTAAAGCAGGTATCGTACTATGTTATATTATATTGTTTTCAAAATTCAGGGCATTGAGTGAAATTACATTTTTAACAAACAATTGAATGGCTAAGAACTCATTCCAAATAATATTCTACTACGAAAATTCACTAATGAATTTCCCCAAGCGATTCTATGTATCTCTAAACTGCCAAGTTTTTATGGATATTAGGTTTTGACGGCAACATAAATGCATACATTGGTGTAAGTATAGGTATGCGAACACTTTTCAAAAAACTGCACCATTCAAAAAAATTAAGAGATCATACCCCAGATCAATCGGACAAAGTTCACATTATATCTCATGTTTAGGTAACTAGTGGGGATGAAATGCATATTTCCCCCCTCTCGAACACTGAGAAAAGCTAGCGACATCAAACTCCAACTTGAGCCAAAACAGAATGAATCGCGCTTCTACATGGCTATCAGTTCTAATCCAAGAACGGAATAAAATATCGCAATTCTGGCTTCACCATCGTGTTCAGCATTAAAAAAATCTTTGAAATGAAGCGCCACTTGAAAAACAAAATCGAAAATTTGTTTTCTAAATAGGTACCCAATCCCCCCCCCCATCACCATCCAACGATTTTTGGATTATTTTCTTCTGATTTTTATTTTCTTAAAACTTCGTATCAGCACCCCATAAAGGCTTTCCAAGTTTCACTTCAATATCTCGAAAATTGTGGGGAAAAGTTAGGTAGATGGGGGTTACTTATTTTGAGGGAAATGCTCAGATTTCATTCTGTTTCGGCTCAAGTCAGAGCTTGATATCGCTGGTATTTCTCAGTTTTTGAGATAAAACAAAAAACAGACTGCATATCATCTCCATTGGGTCTCAATCATGAGATATAATGTGAAGTTTTCCGATTGTTCTAGGGTCTTTGACGTCTACAAGGAAAAGTGATCCCTTAATTCTTTTGAGGTGTGTAGTTAGGTTCTACCGTTTCTGACCCATTGCTAAACTTCATTTTTTCACAAACATTTGCTGGCAGGTTTTCTTGCTATAACACACGTTCTGGTTGAATATTCGCTGAGGAGATTGTGTGAAGCTTCCTGCTAGATGTTTCCGTTTTATAAATTTAGAATATTTTCATTGAAATCACGTAAATTACTCTTTAAGGGTATGCTAATAATATCGAACTTCTCTAATACATGTATAAAATATTGAAGGGTTCTGGAAATTTTGTTCATAATAGCTATTTTTATTTATTTCCCAGGAAAGTATACACAAACATAATTGTAGGAATCAAAATACAGTCTGATTCAAGTGAAACAATCATTGTAAGGAATTGATTCTGGATGGTCTTCTCAGGCTGCGACACAATTGGTTGGTCCAAAAGGAGCATGTGCACATACGTAATCCTGAAATTCATTCTAATACCCAAACACCACTCCAATTTGGTCTATTTTTATGATACTTGCAAGGAATTTTCGATATAGGTTCTGGAAGAATCTATTAGATTTATCGTCGTATCATGAAACACCCGTTGCGGCAACATCTCCTGTCATAGGTAGATAATTTTTAAACTTAGCGATAAGTCATTCGCAAAGTGTTTTCATGAACTCTGTATCAATAATCGAGATCTATCAGCGTCCAACTTCATTTCCTCGCAGTTTTTCACCCCAAGTACAGCTCGTGGCGGAGGGGATCGTTAGCTCCGTCGCTTTTCAATTCAAGCTGATTCCTCAGGTCTCATCCAACTCTAATCGCCGTCTGAACTCTTGTCATTCCGTCTATTGTCCGTACATCGTGGAGTGTTGGGTCTCAACTCTCCATCCACCATTTTTCTATATCTATCAAAGTTGGCGATCTATTCTACCTCTACAACTCTGCATTTCAAATCATGTAATCCAGTAAGTTTCTTTCTCAACGCAGCCCAGCTCCATTGTTCCTTGGATAAATGATGGAACGAATATTTTACGTTAGCCCTTCATTATTTTTCAAACCCAGGGCAACGTGAAGCAGCAAACTGCCAAAACCACCCCTCTCCCTCGCTGTACCAACACTATTTTGGAAGCTCGTGCGTCACCTCCACTTGCTTTCTGGCACCAGTGATCCTAGAGTACCGGCCGCTAGCTTTTCACTTGGATTGAGATCCAAGAGGAAACAAATCCTTAATTTCTTTTCTTTCTATTTTCTCTAATTTTAAGTTCATTTTGAGATTGGTTCCGTCACTATAGTGATACAACACCCATATCACATCAATACCCCTACTCGCTCAAAATTTGAGGGTACCTAGCTGGAAGATAGTGCGATGATAAGTGTTCATAATTTTATAAATTGCATCGTGATTGAACCAGCAATGACTACTACGCATGCACAAACATGAAATTTGTTAAAATAGGCCGAATGTCCAATTTGAATGAAGTTTTCAAAAATTGAACGGATGTTCCATTGCCTTTGGACCATTGGTAGAGCAATTTATAGGTGGCCATAGGTAATACTGTCTAGGTATCTAGTAAAAATTGCTTTCAACGATTTTGTCTCATTTATCAATCAACCCATTTTTATGGCAGAGGTTTGTCGTTGTCCGCCGGTTTGTTTAAACATTTGTTCGTAATTGATTACTTAAAAACGGTCCAACAGCGCAAGTTTAATTTCAAAAATAATTTCAAGTTATCATATACTGGTAATTTCCTAGAACCGACGCTACTGTGTTAGAGAGACTCGTGAAATCAATTATCTGTAAAATGTATTCCAAGAATTTTTCCATTATTAAACGTGTCCCGGATAAATATTATACAGTTTATTCTGATGTAGAATGGATATGAATGGGTGCCTACGCAATATATGAGGCGGATGGACAGCGCTGTCAACCAACCAGAAGTACCTACTGAGCGGAAATTATTCAGTGCCCTACCGCCCGAAAAACGGATTGCAAGGAACACACGGCAACAAAAGAAAGGGAAATTTAGGTTGCAAATTAGTCAACTGGGAAAACAAGGGATTCCACGCAATCTGCAGGGTCCACATGGTGAAGGTGATTCCTATGAATAATTATTCAGGAATCAAAGAAATAATATGTATACGACATTAATAAATTATACACTTTGATGAATTTAGAGGGAACACAACTGATTCTAGGGAATTGGGCCGAATGGGAGAGAGGACAATATTAAATCACCCTCTTCCTACTTATTGGAGATATTATCCCTCTGTTTATTGCAAAACAAGTTATTTTTTGTTATGCACACTCACAGACACAAACAGCAACTATATCTACTGATGAACTTCATAAAGAGTAGAAGATTCACTCTCTCTCTCTCCCTCTCCCTCCCTCTCCCTCCCTCTCTCTCTTGAAGTGCAAGCTCAATTAAGCAAATTTTTAGTCGGAGTGGTGTACAGGTCTCCAAAATCCAGTTACGTGTCTAACGTTTTTCATGACCTTTCTTCTTTCCTGCATTCATATGATTTTACAGTTATTCTCGGAGATTGGAATATTGACATGATGACCAATTCCTTTGATAAAAAACACCTCAATGATTTACTGATTGCTCATAATTTGAATCTGTTACCGCTTCAACCTACGCACCACTCTATCTATCCTCCTGCGAATACTCAGATAGATCATATTATTGTCAATGTGTTAAGCAGAATAGTAAAATTTGGGCAAATTCCTGCTTCAGGTCTTTCGAGACATGATTTGATTTTTTGTAGTGTGGATTGTAAAATTGAAAAGAACAAAAAACGACGTATTACATTTAGAGATAAGAAATGTGTTGATAACAATTTATTAAAAACGATTGTAAATATAACATTGTTTAGGTATAAATATAACTCGTTTCATTGTGTGTTTGTTGTGGAACTTGGATTTTTTGTTGATTCGGCTTCTTTTATTTTCTTTATATTCCTTTGCTTTTCTCTTAATCTTGTTCATCTAAATCTTGTTCTTTTCTGGTCTTCTGTTAGTCGTAATCCTCTTCACCGCCCAGGAGGGGTAGAGGAGCACCATCTTCCAGTCCTATAATATGGTCTCGCTCTTCATTCCACTCCCGAAGATTGTACGTGTTCCTTCTTGGGTGTCTCAGTCTCATTGACACGACGTATGGTGGCGATTTGAAACTTGATCTTGACCCAGCCTGAGACCTCGGACCACGGTCTTCCCCATTTCCCTGCCAATTTCATCGCCAGTACCTTTTGAAATGCAAGGAATTCCCTATGTAATACCCCCTCGCATGAAGTTATGAGTGGTGTGAATGTGGCTCTGAGGTCTTCAGATCGTACTTTCTTGCTTTTCTCTGGCGGCGTTCTCAGCTATTTCAGGCCATTGCCGGGAGGCATAGGAAGTAGCGTCGGCGTTCGTAACGCGTTATCAAAGAATGACGCTCTTTCTCTATCCCATACCCCATGTGCCTGTATGTCTGCAACTAGCCCTGGAGTGCCGTTGTCAGCTTCCTGCATCACTGGTTCAACTACCACCCCTCTCCATGCAAGATTTGCTAAGGCAGCGACCGTATCACGAAGCTGATCATGTCCTTGTTTTATCAGGCCCCCCCGTTTGCAATTTAGAGCATGGTTTACCGAAAACTCTTCATTGCACCCATCGCATGTCATTGGAAGGCCAATGGGGTCGTGTCCGTACCGTAGGCTTATGGCGTCACGGAATTGCATTGGTGACATATCTAGCTTGTCAGATGATAGGGGAATGACAGATAGCCATTGAGATGCGTTTCCTTTGGTTATTCTTTGGACTGTGCGCTTTATTCGAGGTGGCAGGGCATCGATGAGCTGCTCACTCTTTTCCTTGTTGGCCTTTTCCCTTTCCCGTCTTTCTGTGGCTAACACTCTTGAAGCCTGCTCGTTATGATCGTTAATATCGAATCTTGTCCCTGTCGTTATGCTTTCTACTAATTTTGAAGTTGCATTTTGTGAAACACGACAGACGGACTCAGCTGTAATTACCGGGTCTTCTATTTGCATCCCTCCCATCCGAACTGGTAATTGGAAGAGTTCATGTTCGAAATTTTCGATCTGTCTCCCTAGAATTGCTGGCGTTAGTTGGTTACGAATGGCAATTTTAAGTGGTTCGTACGAATCTCTACAGCCTTGCACTACCCTTTGCAGATGTGACCACTCCCTTTGAAGGGATTTTGTAAATGCTGCGTAGGTGGCTTGTGGGCTTTCGTGGGCACAATGGGTGAATGCACCGACGTGATCTACCCATTCTCCCACCTTTCTTCTCACATACTCTTCCTTGTCCTCCGGTATTCCAATGACGCCCCCCAGGAACCTATGAGAAGTCACGATCTGGACATTAGGGAATAGCTCCTGTGCCTCTTGTTCCTTTCCTTGCTTCACTACCAGGTAACTTTTTTCTGGCTCAGGAAAATACCCCCATTTCGGTCCTTCACTTTCTAGTTGGGTTAGCCATTCTTTCATCTTACTCAGCTTGCCTGCACACGCAGAGTCATCGGCATACCAGTTTTGGTGCCAATTGGCTCCTTTCAACTGTCTTATGAGAGGTAGGGTTCCTATAGCGTACATGAACATCCCAAGGGGATCCCCTTGTGTCGTTCCTTCTTGACTTAGGATCACCGCTTTGCTCTGTCGGAATACTATTTTTGGATATCCCCTATACGTATTAAATAGGAAGCGGCTACACCTGGGCCATAGCACTCTTGCATTCCATATGGCCAGGGGACGGCTCAGCTCATTGAAAGCGTTTGCTGCATCCACGAGCAAGACGCCTTCACATTCTTCGTCTTGTTCGTACATCTTTGTAATGCTGTGGACAGCTCCTTCGACCCCTGCTTTTACGCCACTACACAGCTGATCTACTCCACATTCCTCCTGTAGATCTTCTCTCGTAACAAATCCGGTGCAGCACTTCGCCTACCCCTATTGGACGTACACCTGGCCTTTTGTCCAGGGCCACTCCACGTCTGGCAAGTAGGGCCTTTATTGAATCCCATTCTATCACATTATTTGTCAGAAGTCTTGTTAATGCCGCAATTGCTTCTCTAAGGCGTGCACAGCATCCGTTCCACTGGGCCCAGCACTTCCCTTCAAGCTATGAGCTGATCTCTCTATGTGATTTGCCGTTATATTTACATCGACCAGTAAAGGAAGGTCGTTTGTGAGGAATGTTTCGGGTAGAGGCAGCTTCTGAGGAGGGTGTTTTTTCTTCAAAATTTCCAAGACTGTGGTCTCACCTTCAATTACAGTCTCTGGCCGCAGTGGTCTCCCTCCTTCTCGTTCGCTCGCCCATCTTGTCGCATCCCGTAGGCGCCCACTTGAGACTAGTCGCGTGAATATTCGTACTTTTTGTCGCTGGTCCAATGTGGTGTGATATTTTCAGTTTTCTATCACATCTTACTGCTTCTTGTACCAACTCATCGTATCGCTCTTCTTCCCACATCTCCATCCTCTTAGATATAGCCCTTCTGATATCCTGGCTTGACTTTACTAACTTTTCTCGCTGCAATATAACAGCACATAATATAAAGATTCGCTCTGAAGTGCCTTCTCGGTTGACTACTTTCTGTATTTCTGTGGTTAGTAAGGACACCAATTTCCTTCCCACATTTCCTTGTATGCCATATTGTTTGCCTTGCAGAATCGCTATTTTCCCCCAGCGGTCCGGCCATAGCCCTTCAATGTGTTGATTTGATAAAGCTGGATAGTGAAATGAAGCAAACAAGTTGGTCTGAGGTTTATGGTGAAGCCGAAGTAGATGGGAAGGTGGGTAAATTTACTGAAATAACCATGAATCTTTTAAACAAGCATATGCCTATTAAAACAGTAATAGTGTCACGTCCACCAGCGCCGTGGATCAGTGAGGATATTCGACGTATGATGAAATGTAGGGATGAAGCGGAAAAAATACGTACCTATAATGTACTGGACACAAATGAGATAAGATACAGGAAATTAAGAGATAAAGTCAAACAATTATTGAGAAATGCTGAAAGAAAACATTATAGAAATTTATTTTCGAATAACATGAGACCAAGTAGTTTTTGGAAAATACTCAGAAATCAAGGGTTAGGGAAAGTTAAACAATGTGATATGTCCCCTGTTTGTGATCTGAATGTTCTGAATGAACATTTTTGTGGGAATAAAGCTATTACCAATGTATCCGCGTCAATCTTGGCGTTCTATGAAAATTTAGGTAATAATGATAATCCCAAGTTGGAAATAAAAGATATTAGTGCTGAGCAGGTAAAAAATAATCTAATAAAAATCTCTTCTGGTGCTATAGGTGTTGATGGTATTCCGGTTGACTTTCTGAAATTGATAGTTGACCATATTAGTCCAATTCTGTGTCATATCTTTAACAGTTCGTTAGAATCCTGTATTTATCCTTTGTTATGGAAACGTGCCCTGGTATTACCCTTGAATAAAAAAGATAACCCCACTAGTATAAAAGACTACAGAGATATTAACAATTTATGCGTTCCGGGTAAAGTCTTCGATCGTTGTATATATGAGGCTTTGTCCAATTTTGTTAATGATAATGGTATATTAGATGAATACCAAGCTGGATTTCGGGCTAATAGTAGTACTGAGATGGCGTTAATTAAAGTCCTTGATGATGCACGGTCGGCTATGGATAAGCGCAAAGTTTTGATACTCTGTACGATTGATTTTTCTCGCGCATTCAATTCAGTGAATCAAGACCTGGAGAGATTAGTTGGTTGGTGTAATGATCATTTACTGAGTATCAATCCGCAAAAAAGTAACGTAATAATACTTGGGTACACAAAGATTTTGGACAGGATAGATCGCGTAGCTCTTCCGAAGATTGAAATAGATGCAGACACTTTAGATTTCGTAGGCAACATAAAAAACTTAGGAGTTGAAATTGATGATAGACTTAAATGGGATAATCAAGTGTCGTCTGTATGTGCCAAGGTGTACAAGGGTTTGTATCAATTTCGACGTCTTGCCCATCAACTTCCACAAGATGTAAAAAAGAAATTAGTCCAAACTATGTTATTTCCCATGTTAGACTATGCTTCAGTTGCGTATTGTGATTTGAGTGCTGAAAAATGTGATACTCTTCAAAGAGCTCAAAATGCTTGTGTTAGGTATATCTTCAACTTTCCAAGGTGGGAACATGTAACCCCCTATTATAAAAAGCTTGGATGGCTGAAAATTCGAGAATGGCGAAGATACAGAATAAGTACTCTTCTGTTTAAAGTATTAAAGACGAATAGGCCAGGTTACTTGAGATCGAAGTTTAAGTACCAAGCGGATGCACATGCTAGAGATACGAGGAATGCATCCACCACTTTACTCTGCCCTCAGCATAGGACAGTATTATACAGTAAATCGTTTGAAGTGAGAGCAATAAGTCTTCATAATGAAACGCCTGAACTATTTGATACTAATAGTTCTATTGCTAATTTTAAGAACAAATACAAAGAAAAATTGTTATCTCTTTATAATGAATAACCAACTCGTACGAGTGCGCAATCACTGACGTTATTTATGATTTGTTTAATGGAAGAATTTAATTATTTTACTGATGAATTTTTATAAAAATTATGTATTGTAATGTTACTGACTGACATTTTTCTACTGAATTTATTATGTTTATTTCTGTAGAATTGTAAGAGAGGGCCTCATGGCCCTAAATTGTACAGATATATAATAAAACAGTCAAACAGTCAAACAGTCTCTCTCTCTCTCTCTCTCTGCCCCTCCCCATTCAGGCCCTCCCTCGCGTTCTCGCTTCTTGATGTGCACAGTCGAGCGGTCATAGTATGCTGATCGCCATCGTCATAGCGATTTCTGCAGTGCAAACACATGTGTTTGCATTCAAAACGGCGTTAGAATTTCTGATATACAAGATTCAATTATTTAGGTAATTGTAAAGAAACACCGTTAGATTATCACATATGTTGAATCTAGATTATATGTAGAATTTAGATAAATCTCAATGTTGAAAAACTATCGAGATTCGCTGTTTACTTGGATGAAACGGTTTAGTAAATGAGACTCCTCTATCCGATTCTATATAAATCGGGAGCAACGGAAACTGAGCTGATGGCCATAGTGGACTATTATAGGTTTCAAATAAATTTTGATCGGCTGTGTCATATTACAGTACTTGGTAAAGGTCACGCGCTGTAAACTCCGGCTTCTCCACGGTAACTACTCAGGGAAACCAACGCGGTTACAGCGCGCGAACTAAACTCCGGAACGTTGGTGGTTCAAATGTGTGAATATTGTTTTTCAGCAGTAGTAACGTGATATTTCATCCTTAACTGCTCATTTCTCTATCCCTCAAATCTTTGAGGGCACATTTAGTGAATGCCGATTCATGACTATTTTTAAGAAAATCCAAGATTGAATTGTCTTGGTAGAAAGTATAGTTCATACAAATTACAAATACAACTAAGGAATCTAAATACCAATTGAATTATGTGTGGTGTCACATAATCTCTTCAATGCCAAGAGATTCGCACATAAAATGGATAAAATTGAATATTAATTGATTGTTTGAGTAGTAATCAGCTTCATGTCTTACGAATTTCTGGAAAATAGCTTATTCTGGGGTTACCCAGCAATTTAAATGAGCTTTCCCGGATATAAATTGATTAGAAATTACAGAACGTGCTCAAGGGGAAGCTGGTTTTAGGTTTTACATTTCTTCTTCTCTTAAATTTAAAATGTCCAATATTGCAGGCTCTAATGATATTTTTTTAATTGTATTTATTTGTTTCATATAAAAATACCTGTAAAATATTCAAAGGTTACAGGAATTACCCCCCCCCCCCCCCCCCCCCGCTCAAGAGAAGCTCCTACAGTGGGTGAAAAGTTATACTTACATCAAAAATTTATCTCACTAATTTAGATATAAATATAAAGCAAATCAAATCATTGCCATGTCTACATCTCTCGACTAATCAGTATCATTTTAAATTATCGTGACAGATGGTATATAAAAAGTAATTTTAATTTTTGAGAAGAAAGGGCATGAAAGTTGGAGGCAATAAAAAACAGGACATTAAAATTAAATACATATCCAGTTTTGCGAAGAAATGACAGGTCGTTTTGAATAAGTTATATTGATAGAGAGAATTGCTTGGCAACTATTAAAGCTAAGTCGTATAGCAATAAATAATTCAAGTGAGAATTGGCGAAAAAATTTCAAATTTGGACTTGAATGCTGGATCAATTAAAAATTCGTTTAACGTGAATTTTATGTTTTTAAGTAGAAAAAGGCAAAAATTGAGGGCATTTAATGTTTTTGGAATAAAATAATATAAATTTCTTGACCTGAAGACGAAGTCGTCGGAGGGAGAGTGTGCATCCCTGAAAGCTTTCCGCGCGTGATTTTACCATGACTGGTAACTGAGAGGACAAACTTACATTTCAGTGAAAATAAAACAGAAGACCTTAATGCTAAATTGCTAAATTTCAAAATCTGAGGTTTCCAAATCAAAAATCATCAGAACAATATCTATATTTAGTATATTGAAGTACCTTCTGGTTGAGGATATTTCGGGTGCAAGTTTTCTTATTAAAATTTTTTTAATCGTACGAAAACTGTGTGTTTCAATATTTTGGAGTTGGAACCGATTTTTGCAAATAGACTTGACAAAGCTATTTTTCTAGGCGTTTTCAATTGCAATATTAAATCAAAGATGAGTCATTGATACGAGTGTGACTCTTTCATTACCAATAATCTATCAAGGCTCCACGCAGCTTTTAGGCAATTCTGAATCAGCTATTGACACAATAGATTTTACTCTTCTGAAAGGTCTGTCTTTTGGAAATTTCACCAACATTCCTGTTTATCTCCTTCTGGACTCAGTTGCTATGGGAGGAAGAATACGAAACTTCCAAAGTGATGACAGGGTTGTACATTTATATGTTCTCATCAATACCTTTATTGATGAATTTGCTCCACTCCTAACTACAAAAATAAAACATCTTAAAAATTCTTGGAATTCGGTAACTATCAAAAAGGCAATTTCTCTTAGGAACCAACTATAAACTATACAAAGTGTTGAAGCAACAAACAGCAACGCCGATTTCCAAGTTTTTAAATCTCAAAGGATTAGAGTGAAGAAGTTTATTCGTAAAGCTAATATTCAGCATTTCAAGAAAGCTTTTGAATTTCCCTTCCCTATGGAAGAATTATAAGAAAATATTCATTCTCCTGGTTTATGAACAAAAAATTGAAATTTATGTTTGTCCTTTGACCTATTCGAGGTTGTTCATTTCAAATTGCTCCGTCTTCATATACCCCAACTCACCCTACCTGAATTATTCTCTGATCAGAGAAAAATTCACAATTTCCTTTCTTTCCCGATATTTAAATCCCTAACTCAATCGCTGCTCAATGAGAAAAAAAAATCCGCCCTCTCTAAAATTATTTTAGGGATTCGTCGAAATATTGTGTACACGTAATTAATTATAGTACACGTTGAAGCACTTAGTGGAGGAACAACTGTTAGCGGGGTGGGAAGAGAAGAGAAAGGGTGCGGGATGAGAGAGAAATGTGGACAATCCGACTCTTCGTAGTCCTCTTAACTCGCATTTACGTACGCGTTTAATCCTCCTCCGCCTACTCGTGTCCCCTTGTTCAATCGCGGCTGAAGCTGCCTTCACGGCGTTTCCGCACCAACCAGCCGCCGCCCTCCTCACCGTAAACACGGCCACTAAACCGCCGGAATGCGGCCGGAGGAAAGAGGCCCTGAAATTGGGTGACAGAAGGGTTGAAAGAACAAGCGAGGGTGACAGGGGGAAGGCTGGAGCAGGCAGCAGGAGGTGGATGAGCTCTGAGCAAAGACCAAAGTGTTTGTATAAATTAGAAGCTCAGGACCCTCCTCTGCCAGCTCCTCCTTTCTTTGCCTTTCTTCATGCCAACCTCCCACCATCACATCACCACATTTGTGTTGTCACGGTTGAGGATGGGGGAAAGGGTATATACACAGCAGCACCCCAGAGCACAAAGCCACCCCCCCCCCCCCCCCCCGCACCGCCAGAGTTCATTCATTCCATAGCTCCTTCATCCATGATTAACGCTTGACCCCTCACTACCCCATTAGTTAGGGTTCCAAGTGACCCCTGTTCCAACCACCATTACCTCATTGACCACCCACTCGCCGCGCCGTCTTCTACATTTACAAACAAACCACAATACGATTCTTCCGTGCTTTTGCTCTGCCTCGGAGACTTTGTTTCCCTTACTCACGTTAAATGGGTTAAATTATTTACTGGAGAAGTTGAGGCAGAAGGGAGCATTACTATATTATATGACCTCATAGTCATCAAGCCCTTGCGTTGTCATATGTTGGGTAGGACGGAGGCCATTCAACTCGAAAATGGAGAGATGAGAAGACGAGATGGGGAAATCGCCTTTGAAACTGGCCAATCAGGGAGGAGGATGTTGTGTATAGATAACATCTGGTCGTGACCCTCTGGAAACCAGATTTGAGTTCCAGTATCCGTAGTTAACTTAATTTCCAACTACTAACAACTATTAGATAACTGCTAGTTCATAAGTAGTTGCAAAACGCATGTCCGAACTACCACTTCAGGATCAACTACTTTTTTAGGTATCTACATGATGAGAAAAAAAAGAGAAAAAAAAAAAAAACACTTTATTGAACATTGTAGAAGGAATGAAGGTGGACAAGGACTCCAGTAGTTGTCGAAACGTAATTGATTTGCCGAAAATTCAAAATGAGTTGCCAAAATTTCAAATTGGTATGCCAAAAGTTTGCCAAAAATTGATATTGATTTATGCCAAAGGGGTTTTTTTTAATTTTTATTTTTATTTTATTTTATTTTTTTTTTTTTTGCGAGCGTGCGAGCAAGCGAGCGTAAATGTGTGAGGAGTTAGTCTTGTGGGAGCCAAATTGCTGCTCCGTCCTCCAGTCCGAGTCCTCGGACTTGTTTCCTTGGGCCTCTTAGCCTCATGGAAACCACTCGATGGACGGAGAATTGAGTTTTCACTCGCGTCCACATCATCACTTGAGCGTAGGATTTGGACCATTTTTTGGCAAGGCGTAGGGAGGCATTCTTGAGAAAAGCGTGATACTCTTTATGCAATGCTCCATCGCATGAAATTACGAGTGGCGTGAAAGACCCTCTCAGATCTTCGGCTATTCTGTCGTATTTTGCATGCTTGGCTTGGGCAGCATGACGAGAGATGGTTGGCCAGTCCATGGAAGTGTAAAAGACTGCGTCAGCGTTTATAACGCGGGTATCGAAAAACGCAGGTCTCTCACGGTCCCACACACCATGAACCTTCATGTCTGCCACCAAACCGGGGCTGCCATCAGCATTTTCACGAAGAACTGGTTCTGTGACAACACTGTTCCATGCGAGGCTTGCTATTTTGACGCATTCGTCCCGAACCAGGTCGAGTCCCTGTTTGATCAGGCCGCCCTTCATACAATTGAGGGCGTGGTTCTACATAGTTTTTATTCGTAGAAATAATAATATGTAGAGTAACTACATAATTATTTATAGTGCAGGACGTCATGTGGGAGGAACTTGCGCATAAGATTTATTTTTTACGTCTTTTATCACCTTTCCCAGTGAAGGAGGGGGTAGAATAAAAAGGCTAAAGGCCTCAACTGACTACATAACTACCTTGGTTGAACAAAGATGAAACCAAACGTTAGTTCACCATGACGGGAGGAACTACGTGTTTGCTCACTAGGGGCTCACCAGGAAATCCAAGTTCGCTTGCAAGAGCCATAGTATATCTATGTAGTCTCACTCGTAGCACTAAAGTTATATTGAAGAAAAATTATTTTATTATTATGGTTGTTCATTCTCTACTTCAGTTAACATAATGTATTACGTTCAATTTCCAATACACATACGCACGTACTAAACCTTTCTCGAATTGAATTAGGCCTTACGTGAATTTAATTGAACATTTCAGGAAATGAATTTAAACTTCAATAAAGTTATATTGAATTCTATGCTAATCTAACTTTAACTTTAGGCAATCATGTCCTTTAGCTAATGCAGAATGTTCAACTCCCTCAAAATTTGTTGTAAACTTGAACCATACAAGTGATAAAAGGAACACAAAAAGTGATTTAGTTTTAATCATAACCGGGGAGTAGATGGGTATGTGTTTCAGAAAATTCCCTATGAATTATATCGCAATTGCTGGAGTAATAACCATAGAGCATGCGTAAAACTAAAATTGATCGACACAGACAAAACTAATGGACCAATTTCGTTAATACATTTTTCATGTTGAAGTGAACTTTTTGTCACTAAAACTATCATAACTCTCTCAATTTGCTGTGTGAATTTAAATTTGAGGATACCGATTTTTTCTATAGGACTGATGACTGAAATTTATTTAAAATAGAGGTTTGGGATAGCGCTTTAAAAACCGAATTTTACCTAATTTGAAAGACCCTGATTTTTTTTCTTTTTTTTTTCCCCTTTTTTTTAAATCAGAAATTGAAGTATGGGAACCAGGAGGTTTCTGACACTGCCCTCTTTGAGGGCAAAGTTTTTACACTTTCTGATGATGATCACAGAGTGGTGACCGAAACGTGAAGAAAATTAATATGATTACAAAGATTTTGTAATAATTTCTTTTTCCTTGGGCCGAGTCCCTATTATACACAATTATGAATAACATCACGTCCGACAACACCTCTATTAAAAAAGTTCAGGCATCTATACAATAGGAAATTTACTGTTTTTTCCAACGGTATCCTCAAATTTGAATTTACACTTCAAATCATGGGGGTCATGACCAATTTGGTGAAGTAAGGTCAAAATCACGGAAAAATTCAAAAGTGACTTTTTTAAGGGGTTGAAAAGAGTTGTTACAAATTAGTTGCAATATCTACTCCTGCAGAATTTTTTGTACACCTTGTATAAATGTCTCCTTCCAGATGATAACTCACCTTAGGGTTGAGATAAAAATTCCGTTCTTGTGAAAAAAAATTTAGCATTCCAAACATATGGATAAGTTCGGTGGGCAGCATTTTGATTACATTAAATTGTTCAAATGTCAAAAATGTGATAAAAAATCACTGAAAATGGCTAAAAACGGTTAAAAATTGTTAAATTTATATTTTTTGGCAGAATTTTAGTCAAAAGAAGTTCATCAACAATGAACTTGAACATTTAAAAATATATGCTCAAATTTATGCGGAAAAATGTATTTAAATTTCATATTGGCCAAAAACTTGATAAAAACTGCAAAAAAGCTGAAAATCCAAAATCTTTTTTGAATTGCAGAATATTATTTAGAATTAGTTTTTCCCCATAGAACGAGTAGTTAACAATTTCTATTCACTCAAAGTCGTGAATGTTCAAAACAATTTAACATAATGTAGTACGATAATTATGAAAATTCGCACATACGTTCATACTACATGGCTGGAAGAATGTTTTATATGGGTTTCCATCTTCTCATTACCTTTAGAATGCTTAATGATTAATCGGGAGTTTCATGCATTTGTCATTCACTAAGAATAGATACGTCTCGCGAGGGAGTTTTAGTTTTCGAAAATTAGAACAATATCCACCAACAGAAAATGATTCTCTAATCTACCATCGAGAGGTGATACCGATCGTTTCAGCAACTAGGAAACGTTCAAGAACAATAGAGCAACTTTTCACTACCAACAAATTATCCATACCAGTTGAAATCTCTCGCTCTGTTGGACGAAATATGGAGATTTTCTAGCCTCTTAATGCAAATTCTTGGAAGCCTGTTACTATCCATATTCGCTTCCTTGGCCCAACACCTTTCACCCTTTCGAAAGCAAATAGGTACCTTGAGTGCTTGAGATCCCATTTTATCCGTAGGACTTGAATAAGTATATTACGAGGCAGACACTAAAGGCTTTTGAAAAATTAACAAAAGTCCAAAAAGTTTGGTTTTTTTACCCCTGCTCAATTTATTTATTTTATATCTATCTTCCTTGCTTTTTATGCATAATGTATTGTAGACTCAAAGAGTCCAACGGACGTGTTTACTTCGTCTGTTCAGTAGACACATGCACCTTAACAACACTTTGCAAGGAACACACCCAAGTAAAATATGTTCGTTGTTTTCTTGAAGGTTGTACTTCAATCATTGCGAAGCTGAGGTTGTAAGAACTTCCCATCAGTCGGCACATAACACTACATTTGTTAGCCACCGGCTAGAGGTTAATCTCGTGGCATCAGTATGTGATTATTCCTACTGCCTCAGTTTTCTCATCCTCTCGTTTTCTTCATTTCTCTTCATTCAATTTCAGACTCATCCCAATGAGGATCCTACGGTCGTCAATAAAAGAAATTGCATTCATGATAACCGAACCTTGAGGATACCCTATCAAAATGGCTCGCTTCTAATTCACCCCACAATGTAAGAATCTTTCCATGAGATGTTTAGTGGGCAGGTAAACATTACAGTGCACGAATTTGATGGCAGCACGTAGGTCGAAGGCCTTAGAAATGTCAATGATAAACACAAATTCATAAGATGGTTAGTTATTTTCACATCGTCCTTGAAGGCAATAATGGCATCCGACGTCGAGTGGTCTTTGATTCCTCTATACTGGTGGAGGTGATGGCTATTATGTTAAATCTCGTGAATGCGTTTCAGAACCAACATTTCCACTGCCATGACAGATAGGAGGGTGATGAACCTATATGATTATGGATTTTCTGGCAACTTTCCTGATTTCAGAAATATGTATAATGATGCTTTCCTCCGTCGTGAATTCCACTGGTTGAAGCATTCCATTTTCAGCTGCAAGAGGTCTTCACATCACCAGTAGCTCGTTTGAGAGTTGCTACCTCCAATCAAATCCAGATCTTCTTGAAACGCAATGGCAACCTACACGCAATTTGGTCCAAGGAGCAGCATCACAAGGTGAAAGAGGCTGTGCTAAATCCTGGAAAATATTTCTGTGCCCTCATGCGTCTGTATCATGGTTGTTAAGCATGATTGATTTTGGTGCGATCTGCGAAGTTTTGAATTAACAACGTTTTATTTGTGAATAAATGGTAGCAAAATGACGACAAACACTTCAGAACAACTAATAAAAATGCTTCCTTTTTTCTTCCCACTTCTAGTCCAGTTTCCTGGCTGGACAGTGAAGGAGTGTCATTGAGACTCAAAAAATCCAGCATTCTGAGTACTTTGACGGGTATGTATAATTTTCACGCTTCCGTACGGCGAACCCCTTCTCAACTCGAAAGAACGTGGCAATTAGTAGCTCTAAGCGTATTTATCAGAACGAATTCTGATCCTTCCTTTGGAGGACAGTTGATGACGTCCACAAATCTGAGACAGTCGTATGCAAAGCCCCAACCTGCAATGGTTGCTAACTTTAATAATTACCGCATTACTGGTTGTCATTGTTGTCATTGAAGGGGAGGCTATGTCTAGAATAGTTGCCCACTAGTTCAAAGTTGGCCAAACGATCCCCAAAGGGTAGAGCTGGAAGTACGCATATTTCTGTCTCTCAGCTCCTTGTGTAAATTGTGGTATTGCTCTACACACCCCTTATGTAAATTTATATAATATATATTTATTTTTGTATTGGAAAGGTACTGTCGTATCAAGTTCGACTTTTGGCCAATGAAATCTATCTTTGTGTGAACGGATAAAAACTCTCAGCTAATAAGTCTTCACATTGGGCAAATGAATTTTAGCACAAAAGTGGTTTAGCAAAACAATTTTAATTTAGAGATATTCAAAGTTAATCGCTAAGCATAGGTATTAAATACTTTCCTGTCACCGGAGACATTTTATAATGCAGCAAGTGTTGATTTATAGGAAAATCCACTGTTAAAGCTAATATCCATCACGGGGGTTTAATTTCATTTGCCAAAAGTGTAACTCAATGGGGCAATACTATACCCTACTGGTGATAACCGAGGTTTATTTTTGTTACAGTGAAACCGATATCGGTGTTCATTACAACGCCGTATCAGCCGCTGTCGGCCGACCGTGACTACGAGATCGAGTGTGAAAGCGTCGGATCTCGCCCGCCAGCTAAAATCACTTGGTGGCGAGACAATAAAGAACTCACTACCTTCACCGAAAAGGTTAGTAAATTCATGAAATCATAACATACCTGTATCGTAGTATAAAAGACACTACTTGAATTTTTCGCTTTTGAAAAATATAACCCACATCGTTCGTTCGTTGGTACCTTATTAACCATGTTTGCGGATCATTCCTATAGTCAAAATTCGATAGGTAAATCGAATAAAGGTTCGCAGAAGTTTTGGTTTATTATTTTCAATAATAAATCTTTGTACAAACGACGAAGAAACAAAAAATTTTTTAACTCCCCTCAAAATTTGTTGGTATAGGTACGTTTCAAGATACGTGTAATCCAAAAATCGAATAAAAACAAACCTGTCCGTTTGCCATACGCCGTCCGAGGCTTTTCTCAAAAGTATTGGACCAAACTTTAATCGATTAGGCTCAAAAATCATTTATCGGCCCGTGATGTGCCAGTAACATCGACATCGCGTTTGATGAACACTAAAGGGTAGAACCTAAGGGCAGAAATATTCAAAAATCGAGGTCTTGGAATCTTTCTATGTAACAGTGATGATTTTATGAGTTTCATTTATAGGTGTGTGATTGAAGAATCGAACGAAACCACCTCAGTCGATATGCGTTTATTCGGTTGCTTTCTCTAAGGGCACACACAGATACAGCTGATCTACCTTCTCTCAACATCCACTAGAGTGTGCTTGCATCGTTTCATCACTCATTCCCACGCCAGAAATCCGATCTGTGTCCAGAGATCCGCGCTATAGCGCGGGGCACACACAGGGTATTTCCAATCAGCCACCTTAGACCAGTCTGACAACAATGTAGATACCACTGGAACTGGACATCGATTCGACAAGAAAAAAACGCTGCAAATTATTACACAAAGGTTTATTATTTATGTATTATACTGCCCTTCTACGTACATCTCTGGTCCATAATCATTAAACGCCGCTTATAGTATATTTAGTATCGGAACTAGGAGCTTCGCACCTCACAAATGGGTTCAATCCATTACAGCAGCGGAATCTCACAATTTTACGCTTTTTAATATAGTTGATAAACATAACAAATTATTACCAAGTCATCTTTCCAACACATAAAAGTGTTACCTGTACTGTATATTGATATCATTTAGTTGGTCAAATTTCAAAAAATGTGCTGACAAAATCACAGAAAATGGCTAAGAATCGTTAAATTGATATTTTTTAGCATGAGATTGGTCAAATAAAGTTTATCAACTATGAAATAGAATATTCAACAATTTATGTACGAAATTATGCTAAAAACTTGAACTTCATTAAATTTTGTTTTAAAAAATCTATAAAATTGCAAAAAATAGCCTAAAATCCAAAATCTCTTTTTGAATAGAAGAGTATCATTTAGAATACTTTTTTCTCCATAAAATTAATAGCTAACATTATCTTTTCACTCATAAATCTCCAATTTCTATGCAACTTGCAATATACAAAAAAAAAGACACTTTTTCACGTATTTTTGGCTTATAGCACCCATGGGTGTGGAGCGATCGAGCTGGCGAGAAGTTAGGACCAACTAGACCCCAAGTGGAGTCTATGTGCGAAAGAACAGATTTTTTAAGTCAATTCTAAGGCCTTTTATGGCCCGGACGGCGAACGGCGGACGGCGGACGGACATTTCAAATTTGGATTCTACGCCCCTTGAAACGTAAAGTGACAAAGTTTGAGGGGGGGGGGGGTTATAAAATTTTTTTGCTATAGATCACATAGGCTTATTATTGGAAATAATAAACCAAAAGACATCAACACGGGAGTGAATCGTAACCAGTAAAACATATCATAAATCGCCTTGAAAACTATGACAATTGTATCAGTAGATAATATAATTCCAATGGAATTCTAAATTCCCAAAATCGAGTTTATTACAACTTCTGTACCCTATTGGGCTTGTGAAGAGAGGGTAGATTATCACATCATTGATTTCCACTTGTTTTGACAGGAATGAAGCTTACAGTAACAACCTAGAAATATATGACAGAGCGTTGGTGTTACCATGACGATAGAGTGACATTGAACAAGTGAATAATTGGAATAAAGTGAAGTACAAAGCTGTATTCAGTCGAATTACCTACTTCAATTATACTAATTTATCAAATTATTGATTAGTAAATACTTAGAAATTAGGCACTCTTAAATTATTATTTCTATTCCAACAACAGAAGGTCAATCACTAACCACGTCAGAAAGTTTTAACCAATTTTCTAAGAAAATGAAGCCGTTGAAATGAATACAATATTTCCTTCATGGAAATTCATTTTGAAATTTCTCGAGTTTAACGCTTTTTGATATGCGTATGTAGAGTTTGATAAAAAAGTTATGGTTCTTTTCAATTTTCGCGCAAACAGAGGGTCATTGAAACTTTTTGGTGGTCTCAGCGTTACTCTTTCTGAGTCACCTGGTTATTTTATATCGCTGTAATTTTCTCAATTCTCGTGTTATTCTGATCAGCTTCGGAACCCCTGAGGCTAATTTCTTTACTTTTTGACCTGCCGTTTTACTTAGTTTTTTGATTTGTTGTCCTGATATTTTTAGAAAATTCTTCAACATCCACCCAACTATAAACCGTGAAATTGTGGAGTCCTGAGCTGTAGAGGTTGGAACCCTTTTGGAAGGCACGATGCGCCAATTTTTGATCATATACTATATATATGGGGCTTAATAATAATTATAGACCAATGATCTGGTTAGAAGGGCTATCTAACACAGAAATAATAAACCTCTATGTAATGATTTGCAGCGTTTTGTCCTCATTTTTATCACCGCTAAAAACTGAGGTGTTCTTCTCGGATCGATTGTTTCGAAAAAGTAGTTTAAAAAAACGTATGAAAAATTTACATTGAAAAATGTGCCAAAATTTCATTAATATTTGCCGACAAAAATGGATAAAAACTGCAGAAAAAGGTAAAAATCCAAAGTCTTAATTGAATCGCACTTCATCATTTAGAACGAGGTTTTTCACCATAAAATTGGTAGTTAACAATTTCTTTTCACTCATAATCCTCAAAAAACAATTTAACACAATGTAGTATTTACCAATGTATAATTTCACTACAATTAATTTGGCATATGATAAATTACTAAATTAACATAAGTTTGTGGTTCCGAGGAAAAATATATCTAATAATTTTGAAACGTGATATTACTGAAGTCTTATTATTTCAAACTAAAAAGAAAATAGATACGAAGTTAAAGTAGAAGTGAGAAATAAAATCAAAAACGCTTCCACTACAGGAGGGGAGGGGGGATTAGTTCTCTACCTACCACATCGAATTTGTATAGGGAAACGGTGTATATTCGGAATCAGCGCAAAATTGCCTATAAGAATAGTTCATAAAATAATTTTATCCACCTAGGATAGGTTTCTGGATCACTGTGCAGCGTCGACAAAATGTTTGTCATACACACACCCACGCAGACAAACACCTATGTTTTTTTTCCCCTTTCAGGGATTTGGGTTTGGAATGGTCTGAAACGGATTTGAATAAGGTTATGTATTTATTTATTTGTTTCATTTTCTTCTCATGCTTGGATTGTCTCCCACCCCCCTGGATAAATTTCAATTAGCGGCTCTCTTATTAACGAAGCCTTGTCTATAAGACATAGTTTCTGAGGGACGTCCTAAAATATAACGTTAAAACGTTATAAAACATTAGAATATAAGTCTGGAACACTTAATTCTCATAATCAAAGCGTGATAACGTCCCATGTTTTCGGCAGAATCATTTTCAAAACAATCAAAATTAGGAAAACAGTATTTTCTTGCACCGTTTCAGTAAAACTTGCAGATGCGCAAACACTTTTGTAAAAGCACACGATTTGTAATCATATCCTCACCCCCTTTTCCCTCTTCACCCCCTTCGAATTCCAAATTTCGGAAATCCAGTCAAAAGGACAATCTTTACTCTCGTGCAATGTTCTAAAAAACAACCACACGTATAAGGATTTGCTTTAATGCCTCGAGAAACGGTCGATAGAGGTCGATGTAATGTTCTTCCGCGATCAGCTTTGGAGTAGAGAAACATTGGGCATTCAAGAAGAAGATCGTGAGGTTGGTGGAGAGCGTTTTGATGTCCTGATGCCTGCGCTGCGAATAACGAAGCGGAATCCCTTCGTCACCAGTGTCTCCATAACAAGTGGAATTTATGATTCCTTTTGTGATCCCAGCTTCTTTATAGATCTTTCTCCTATATCTCGTTCGATTTACGTTTGTCTTTTCATTCGTGTCTGTATGAGTCCCAAGGAAATCGGATATGGTTTTTACACCTACGTTCGGTTTGCACCTATATTTAAACATTGAACCCAACTAAAATACGTAAACTAAAAAATCGAAAAACGCAATAATACAACTGAAATGGTGGTTAATTATTGTTTACTTAGCTATATGGAAGGTACAAGTGTAAGTTAATCTATGGTATATGAGGTAGGTAATTATTACATGACGTAAAATATTGATTAGTTTTGAAATAACTGTACACTGGAGTAAATAGCTAATGAGACAAGAAACGGTGTATAAACCAATGCATAGCATCCAAATCTAACATTTCAACCTAAATATATAATGATAAAATGTTTAAACCTCTAAAGTTTAGTGATCTTTTGGGAGCAATCGTGCGAAACTCCATCCTCTTTATTTGCATCTTATTTCAGTTAAATGTTAAAGGTCTGTGCTTTACTGGCCTGAGGGTTAATTCGGGACTAACATTATCGTATTTTAATCTATTGTAGCCACTGCGCATGCTCATATGTTGAAACATGATGTTGAATTATGATGCACTATGATCAATTTCATGGTATAAGCAAATTAGTATTCATTTGGCATATGTTAGTATTTGTTCATTCCAAGGATTATGTACGGTTATTTGTACGGTAAATACTCAAAAAGCTGATGTCTCACACTCTTGTGTTGAACGTCTTGATTCTGATCATATAATCATTAAACTACATTTTTCCATGTTGATGATTAAATAACAATGCCAGCTCCATTTCTCGAACAGTTATCAACAATGAGCGTTAGCCGTGACGGAATTCTCTCAAAAACTTTTGACAAATACTGCACTATAAACTCAAATTTACATAATACGCTACTAGTACCTGTGACAGGAGGTTCAACTCTAACGATGCGACAACTGAGATCAAAGTTAATAATATTGGCAATGAATACGCTCGGCGGGTTGATTATAAAAGGAAATTCGACTAACGCAAATGGGTATAATTAGTGACGAACCCCTAATGCGTTTTCATTGATCATATAAGCGTTCTGAGGGATTAATGTCAGGCTCCATTGTAGGTTACTGCCACTTTAAATTTAATGCAGTTAACCACTCCCACGGTATTTTGCCGACTGATTCATTCAAATGCTTTCAAAGCACATTTGGTATAGTGTAACGAAGGATGTTCCAAAAGTTATTTTTCTATTCCTATACATATATATATATTTGTGTGTGTGTGTGTGTGTGTGTGTGTGTGTGTGTGTGTGTGTGTGTGTGTGTGTGTGTGTGTGTGTGTGTGTGT
This sequence comes from Adelphocoris suturalis, assembly GCA_030762985.1. Lineage (NCBI taxonomy): Eukaryota > Metazoa > Arthropoda > Insecta > Hemiptera > Miridae > Adelphocoris > Adelphocoris suturalis. The sequence goes on along the minus strand of CM061045.1, from coordinate 66,500,369 downwards.
GCGTGCGTGCGTGCGTGCATGTGTGCGTGCGTGGGCATCTCCTACAGGCATAGGGCAGCAGCCCTATCCTCCCCAGGGACCTCTGGTGTTCTGGAAAACTTGGAGACTGAAGTGTTGAGGCTCGGGGAGCAGGTAGGACGCATTGAAGGCTACGAGAGCGCCTACCAGCAGTACCTGGCGAGGCGGATTGTTCAGGGGCCTAAGGGCTTGGAGGACTAGGTTGAGGCCTATTTACAGAGGATCTTCCAAGGGGTTGAGGAAGCGACCGTGGCGGGTTATCAGGGAGGAGTTCCTCCCAAGTTGGTGCCTCTTGGAGGTTGCAGAGCAGCAAAGCAAGCAAGAAGGCGGGAATACCAGTAGGTCCAGAAGTTGTGGAGGAAGCATCTGGCTCATGTGGCTGTGGAGGTACTGGAGGAAGCTGGGGATGAACAAGTTTCACCCCCTCTCCAGGAGATTGTGGACTATTGGGAGCCACTCTTGAGTGCTCCCAGCCACAACCCTGGACGAGCCGGTGGTACTCCCTCCTTACACCACGGATTCCTTGCGCAGCATTATGTGCACGCCGGTGCTTCTTGACGAGGCTCATAAGCGCCGTGTGAAAAATTCAACTTCTGCTGGACTAAACAGTGTTTCCGCCGACGCTGGAACAAAGTGCCAAAGACATTTGAACTGTTCATACTCAACCTTTCCGTGCTCAGACAATTTCCATCCCAAAAAAAGGGACAAGTGGGCTTGGAGTCTACCATCCGTTATCTATATCGTCTAATGTCCAATGTCCGATGCCTATATCAGACCTGACAGGCTAAGAAAAAATAAGTACGACAGAAGAGACCTGCGGCTAGTGATTTTCGAGCTAAAAGCAGTGACGACCGACAACATCAGGGTAATGGCTGTGACTTTGAGTACCACAGAGTTACTCGATTTGGGCTTCCCATTGGGAGTGCTCCATGGTATCACCACCCGCATCCTTAGGGGTTCTTACTTGAACTGGTGATCATTCGATAGGGGCGCTTCCTTTCATCCCACTCTTCTCCTCATCCTTCTGCAACTTCCCTCATCCCTAGAGCCGGTGTTGGGTAAACCTCTCCTTTGGGTAAGCTGCCAGATGTAATAAAGTTCCATCTCGCCCCTGGGGTGCAAGTAGGTGCATTGGTTCTAGCCGATGATGTCATCCTACTCTCTGAAACCTGGGAGGGCTTGCAGATCACCCTCATTGCCTTAGCCGAGCAGCTAGCCAGGAGTGGTCTTGTGGTCAATCCTAAGTGTGGGTCAGTCTCCTTGGTCTCGTCATGCCGTCAGCGAAGGTGAAGGGGGTGGATCAGGAGTGCTTTGTCGTTGGACAGACAATGATCCCCCAAGAAATTTCCAAACTAAAAGGAGTGGTAACCAATAACATCAGGGTCATGGCAGTGACCGTGTCATGGCGATGGGTGTGATGCGGGAAAAGCGCCTCAGACTTACTCGAGTTAGGCATTTCAGCGGGAGTGTTCTGTGGTATCACCACCCGTGTGCTGAGGGGTTCATACTTGCACTGGTGGTCATCCTATAGGGGCACTTCCTTGCATCCCATTCTTCCTCCTCATCCTTCTACATCATCCCTAGAGTCGGGTACACCTGGGCGTCCTCCCCACTTCTTTTATTTAGTAAATTAATCTCTCAAAATAATGGTGTGCCTCTCCTCCTTTGAGGGGAATCTCCTTAAATAAGAAGTGTCTCTCTCAGTGTGTGTGTGTGTGTGTGTGTGTGTGTGTGTGTGTGTGTGTGTGTGTGTGTGTGTGTGTGTGTGTGTGTGTGTGTGTGTGTGTGTGTGTGTGTGTGTGTGTGTGTGTGTGTGTGTGTGTGTGTGTGTGTGTGTGTGTGTGTGTGTGTGTGTGTGTGTGTGTGTGTGTGTGTGTGTGTGTGTGTGTGTGTGGGGGGGGGGGGGTTTGTTGGGGTAGGATGTGGGACCCGATATTATTTCTGCCTGATGCTGGAATAAAGCCCAAGAAAATCAAGCTGCTCATCCTTCAACTTGTTACTTCTGTCGATATGACCTCCGAAAGCCTTGACCTATGCCCGGATCATCTTCATCCCATAGAATGGAGCAAGTGGGCCTGGAGGCTACTGCCCGATTTCAATATCATCCATAGTTTTCCGCCACTTTCAAAAGATTCTGGTATTTTGTTTCAAAGTGGCTGGTGTCATCGGTGCGTCCAGAGAGCATTTAGGCCAGCGGATGGAACAGTGGAGAACTTAACAGTTCTCCAAACTGTCATTTCCCTGGCTCGTATCAAGAAACGACAGCTCCATCTTTCCGCTCTGGACGCCGCTAAGGCCTTTGACACTGTGAGCCATTTTGCCCTGACCGATTGCTTTCTTTTTATGGGGGGCACTGCTCGTCTAATTGAGTATGTTGCCTGTCTGCTCCATGAAGGCGTGATGGTCCTCGAGCAAGGAGGCGAGATGTCAGGGGATGTTGTCATTGATACGCCAGGGGGATCCTCTGTTGCGACTCCTCTCCAACCTGGTCGAGGATACGGCATTGGGTAAGCTGCCAGCTGAAATTGGGTTTGATCTTGCCCCTAGGGTGAGAGTAGGTGCAGTAGATTTTGCTGATGATGTCATCCCACTCGCTGAAACCCCCGAGGGCTCGTAGATTGCCTTCAATGCCTTTGCCGAGCAGCTAGCCAGGTGAGGTCTGGTTATTAACCCTTCTAAGTGTTGGTCAGTCTCCTTGGTCCTGTTGAGTCGCCAGCATCAGGTGAAGGTGGTGGATATGGAGAGTTGTTTCATAGGACAGTCTCCCATCCCCACCTGATCCATGCTGGAGGTTTGGCGCTAGCTCGGAGTTGACGTCATGGGTGTGGCCACCATTACTCCAAGTGGTGTGGACCTTGGTGGAGCTCTATCTCGCGTCACCAAGGCTCCATTGAAGCCACAGCAGAAGTTGCGCCTCCTTTGCACGTACATACTGCCAAAGCTAACCTATGGGTTAATCTTCGGTAGGCTTACTGCGGGAAGGCTGCTTGACAGTCTTGCATCCCAGTCTAGATGCTTGCTCTGCTGTGCGCTCTTGGCTAGGCTTTCCACCTGGTTTCCCAAGTGCCTATATTTACACAACAGTCATGGCCTGTGGGATCGGTATTGTCTCTCTCTCTCAGCCAGCGTCTCTTTATTACGCCGCCAGTGCGCAGCGTTATCTGCACACCGGTACTTCATGACGAGACTCACAAGTGCCGCATCAAAAACTCTACTTCTGATGGACCCGCTGATGGTTCCGCCCGTGACTGGAACAAGGTACCAAAGACAGTTAGTTGTTGCTTATATTGGGAAGACCCCCGAAAGCGTTAGCCCGAGCTTGGACGATTTTCATCCCAAAGAACGGGTTAAGTGTGACTGGAGGCTACCTCCGATATCTGTATTGTCTGTAGTTTCCGCCACTTCCAAAAGATTCTGGCATCTCGCCTCCAAGCTGGTGAAGTCACGGGTGATCCTGCAGAAAACGCTAGTATTTACAAAAAAAACAATCCATTTTTATTAGTTCCAAAGATCTGATTTTTCGAAATCTAGTCTCCTGGAAACCTCATTTTGAGAAAAACGCGTTCAAAGTTTGAGCAACATTCAAAAGTGAATTGTGGCCGCTCTGCTATATCTATATATTTATTTATGTATTTATTCATTTTTTTTTTTTTTTTTTTTTTTTTTTTTTTTTTTTTCAAAGATTAGTGCTCATGTTGGTTCATTTCACCATCATTGCAGATAATTTTGGATGTGATAAAAAATTTCAATTTTGAAGAACAACAATTTTAAAAATAAAGTTCCAGTCATGCAGCATGATCGAATGAGTGAATTTTCTTAACTTATGTCTCGTATTATATTATGTTAAATTTTATTTATAGTTGAGCAGTTTCACTAAAAAGAAATTGATAAAAACCGATTTTATGGCAAAATAAGTCGAAATAAATAAAATTCGGTGATCGAGGAAATATTTTATTTTATTTTATTTTTTTCAGTTTTTATAGATTTTTTAGCAAATATTAATGAAATTCATCTACGTTTTTCAGCATAATTTTATGCAAACATTTTTTAATGTCCTAGTTAATTGTTGATAATTTGGTTTTGATTAAAAATCTGCTAAAAATTATACATTTAACGACTTTGGGCCGTTTTTAGCCATTTTAGTAATTTTTTATTACATTTTTTGAAATTTGACCAAGTTAATGTTCTCAAAAAGTACTGGCCAACGAACTCATCCTTTCGTTTGGAAAGCTTGATTTTTTAACGTAAGAACGGAATTTTTATCTCAATCTTAAGGAGAGTTGTCGTCTGGAATATCATATTGTATTAAACTCTAGGATTCGGTTCGGAATGCCTCAAAACGGATTTCAATGAAGAAATTTTTCAAAAATTTATATTTTAAAATTTTCCAAGCTATTGCAATAGCTTCATTTTCTACGAAAGTTCGCTAAAAGCGCAACTTATAACTATTTCCAAGAGAACAATACGTAATTCCAGTCGTGCTAAAACATTCACATTATTCACATTAAAAAATACTATTTTTGACGAGTAGTGCGTCGTTTCTGTGGCGGAGGAATGGGGTGTTCTTTTTCAGAAACCTCACCTTCAGAGTCCACTTGGTACACCAAAACTTCTCCATCGTCATTTTTTTCTCCCGCAGGGTTGGGACACACTATGTCTTTATTGCATCATTGCAATACCGTCTCAATTTTCACGGTCCATTCGACATGAGAGAAATGATTGTGTGAGATAAGGTTCCTTCTGTGTAATCGCAACTACTTCTCGTTTTTCGATTTTTTCGATATCGTAATCAGCTAAACATCGATAGGTGACTATTGAACTGTTATTACTTCAGAATCTATAAAAACCTGATAATCGATATATATGACCATTTTATCAAAAAACGCTCTCCTGAAAATTTTGCCTATGTAAGATAAGGTCCCTTTCCTAGGACGGGTCATATATACTGTAGCTGAAGAATACAAGCCATCCCAGAGCTTCGTGGTATCTTCAGGTAGAATATATTCAAGTTTATGTGTCACGGTTGGTATATCATGTTATGCATTCGCCCCGATGAAGGTCGAAATATTGGAGAAGGAATCTAAATCGGGAAGACAATTGTTATTATAGAGTATAACTTCATATTTTCTGGACTCTTAGAAATTCAGATCCAGTCAGGTATGTTATGTTGGGTATACCTACGAATCAATTTCCAAATGTGCGAGAAAGAATAAAGGGGACCTTTTCCGTTAATTCACTACCATTCATTCATTCTGACCTGTATGTCCAACTAATCTATATTTTTACTAAGGGATTGACTACTTGATGTTATGTAATTTTGAGATGCGAGCTTGCGAGCATCCAGACCACCAAACTATACACATCATTCTGACCTACACGTCCAACTACTCTGAATTTTTACTAAAGGATTGACTACTTGATGTAATGTATTTTTTAGATGCTAGCTTGCGAGCATCCAGACCACTAAACTATACATAGCATTCTGATCTATTTTACCACAGTGGACGTGGACTTAATGATTGGGGAACAGTTCTTAAAACAATAGAATATATATCAAGCGGTAGTGAATTAACGGAAACGAATAAAAGGGGTGGTAGTGAATTAACGGAAAAGGTCCAATAAAGGAAACGCGGTTTGCGTTTGGAATACCCTGTATATTGGTAAGCCAAAATGGAATCAGGTGCATCAAACGCTGTTGACGTTTTGGCAGTGAAGGAGGGGTGTGGGTAGTTCAGAGGAATGTCCCTAACCGCGTTGACCGGTTGATAGATTTCCTAGCTACTGAAATCAGCGGGATCATGGGCCAGAGGTGACCAGCCCTCGGCCACCGTCCAACACACCTTACGAAGGTGATTGGCAATTTATCGCGTTTTCCACCGCCTGACCGCTTTACGTTATTTGGTGGCTGCATCACGCTGAAAACTCTCCAATCTCTGGCAATTTGAAAATTGAAAATGAACCTTAAACGGATCGAACTGTGGTTAGGGCTACCTAACTTATTTATCAGAATGCACTTATGGATACTCCAGTAACTGCACAGTATGAAATATAATTGTTACTTAACTTCAGTCGGTGATCGTGATGACTACGTGTAACCTAGTTATTGGACAGTCAGAGGGGTGATAAGTTCCTATAAACTAACCTTCACGTGTCAGTTTATATTTCATTATACGAGTAAAAATACACGAAACAACAATGTAAATGTACCTAAAGCAATAAGTTGTCATTATAAATTTATACATCAACATCATCATTCATTTATGTGTCCCAGTTGAACATCCTCTTTTTTTCGAAGGTATAATATAATCAAAGGAGAGGTTTGCGAACTTATTGCGCGTAATTACGCACATTTTTGCACTCTAGAATTCGAGCTATGGGTAATTTTTCCTTAAAATTTTATGCACATTCCGATTGTGCAATGGAAAATGCTGGTTCCCATTTGAAAAACGCAAGACAGGAGTCATAGCGTGACTATGGTATTCAAAATCTGATTTCGCAATTGAATAGAACTTGAACAAATATGTGGGGTTACCATTTGAAGGGTTTTTATATCTTAAAGAATAAAAACAAAACTAAATAAAAATAATAGGGGGGGGGGGGGGGCGTTGAACTAGGACCACCTTTATTATTTATTGCAAACTCGTTTTCCCGCCATTCTCATAAGAGATGACTCATGTATAGATTACTAAGTCAACATTGACAAGTATTTTATTTAATTTTTTTTCTTCTCATAAATCACCTATTAAGTATTTCAAGAAACTTTTTGTTGTTATTTACAGATATGCATCAAATAAAACAACCACCTCATCTTTCTCAAATAGAAAATATAACTACGAAACACACCTCAGACTATCGGTTTAAGAAAATAAATAATCTTGAATAGTGTTACTAAGAAGAAAAGAAATCAAGTATAATTGATTGTTTGACAAGTTACCCATTCCTGATTCAACTTGTACCAAGAACAGCTTCTGTTTGATGTTCTTGGAAGGTCAGTTAGACTGCTAGATTCCAAGTCACCCGAAAACGTATGCCACACACGCTTCTGGTCGCATGAACTTCTTTCAGGGTTAGAGTATGGTGGGACTTTGGGATCAACTCGGTCGGATTAGAATAGGCAGCATGTTGTTAGAAACAGTATATCTGCTGAAACAATCTCTGCGGCTATCCTTGAGTTCGCGCATCAGGGCTTGCAACTCTGTTTCTCTTGATGTTTCCTCAGCAAAGGTATCTGCTGTGACTGCTGAACCGGAGATTTGAAGAAGAGTTCCTACATGGATTTTGTTGACTTCAGCATCCTATGCCAATTCTTGTGACTGCCCTGAGGTTGGAGTACGCGACAAACATTCCACATTCTCATTATTTTTGTTCTTCTTGCAACAAAGTGTAAATGAACAGCAAACTGTAAATGAGCCCACTGAGAAAAGAGGCGTACCTCAACAAAGGATGCCATCTGTGGCAGTGCACGATCAGGATGAAATATACGGGAAATAGGCTCATTATCGGTGACGAGTATAAACTTTTTTCCAGCAATATAATTATATAAAAATAAAAATCTGTGTCAAAGCTCGTGAGGCATATGCGATTGATCTTTCCTGACCATTAATTTCATGGCTGAGTATTGCAGCTATTGCTTTGGGACTGGCATCAGTTGTGAAGAGCATTGGTTTTGAAGGGCCAAATGGAACCAGTACTATGTCACTACACAATTCTGATTAGAGATTTAGAAAGGAGGCTTCTGCGATTTCTGACCAAAATAATTGTTCCACCAGTTCTAAGCAAACGACGTAGTTGATAAGATTTTGAAGAAAATTTTGGAATGAATTGTGCATAATATATGTAACTAATCCAAGGAATATTCTCACTTTATCTGCATTACTAGGACGTGGCATGTGAGAGTTTTTTTTTTTTTTTTTTTTTTTTTTTTTAATTTAAAAACTGAGTCTATTCATTTTGAATGTGCTCTTATGAGTTGAGATGGTAAAGATCTTGCTTCTTTCTTCGTCAATCTTAAGATGTAGATAGGCCTTATGGAGATCTATTTTGCAGAAAAACGTTGACTCTCGGAGACTGTGTGGAATTTCATGTATGTGGCAAATAGATGATTGGTTACGAGTGATTTTGAGTTCACGCCACACTTATAATCGACACATTTCCTCACCATCCGTGGGCTTGGGTGTGAAGACGAGTGGTGAGCCCCAATTGCTTAGCGCTATAGGGCTGATATCTCCTTGTGCTCCTAAGGAAACAAGCTCTTTACCACTCTTTCGCTCAGAGATTGTGCCGGCTATAGACTCCCCTACTTCATTATTCCTCTAATTTTTTACCTGCACTAAATGAAAAATAGTCTTGATTCGTACATCGAGAATAACAATGAAACTTCTCCAATACAACGCTCTGGGCCTTAGATGACATGATACTTGTTTGTGAATATCCAAAATAATGATGCAGTACTAATTCATATTTCCTATGTAGGTCACACATCTTGAAGCCCAGGACCCTTTTTCTAATTAATTGAGCCTTACCGTGAATGGCTTAGACTAATCCTCCCTTACCCTTCATTCCCGTCTCACGTGCCCTCCACTACCAACATACCTACCTGAAAGTCAATATTCGCTTCCATTTTCGACGGGACACATCTAGTGCGGATCCAGATTCATTCCATCATACGGTTACTATATTTCCATTTCTTCAGGTTAGTCACATTGCTACAGTAAGAGGTACCTCCTCTCCTTCCCTATGTCATCCAACGTGTGGTTATGAGAAAATACAGTGAATATAAATATCAAAGTGTAATTAGTCTTCTGAAAATATTGTAAATAAAATCATCGAATCGTATCATCACCGACTTTTGCCTACATCTCATCCCCCTACAATACCCATGAATTACAATTCATGTGGTCCTTCGAGCCGGATCGATCACAATTAAAGCCCCTTTGCGAAGCATCCTAGGTCCGATAGGGAACTGGTAGTATAGTGAATTTGTTTCGGCACTCATTCAGTAAGCTGATTCTGCGAAACGTAAAGATGTAGGTGGATCGATCACCTGCTTTTACTCCATATCAAAACCAGGATGATGATCAATGACAGGCTCCCACAATCCCACAAAAGGATCTCAGTGATTCCCCAGACGTTGGACCACTATTATTTTTGAATCATAAGATAGAACGTTTCATCAATAATTGCTCTAAATTTGACTCTACAGATAGTAGTGATAGAATTGTCGCGTCTCATTACTAACGTTCTCTGGAGACTATAGACAATGATATTGACGAAATCATGATCAATATTCAATCTGTGAATTATTCCATCTATCTATAAATCTATCTATAAATAATGAACTGCATCGGATTGGCTGATTGATTTTATAGTTTGCAAGAGAAAGGCCATGGGGAGTTCGAACTAAAAGTCTCCCCCCGTTTATCCGCTTTCCGTCTCAAATAAATCTCGAGATACTTCTCCCGTTGTCTTACAAATCAGTCAACCAGCTGATGCTTTTTTACTAGCAACGAAGGAAATATCTGCTCCCAACCGCTCCACACTTACGAGGACATTTCAAAATTCCCCTATTTCAAGACAATGTATGATGAAGACGTTCATAACATAATGTCCGGTGAAAATTATGCTGTATACGATCGAGCTTACAATAGCCTCGTAGATAAGCTCACTGGACTCCTAAAACTAGTAACGGCCGCCGTTCATTCATTTTTGTCAATTCCTCCAGTCGAAAACGATTCGAGCTCCGAAAAGCTCTCAGTTTCATCTCTAATTATTATAGATACGCGGCAGCCACCCTCAACGTCACTCCCTTGCATAGTCACTGAATCTTTTTAAAGTTTTACCTTACATTCCACGGCTTCACCAGAATACAAAAAGGAGTTCCAACGTATCTATCCGTATATTGAGTGAACCGAGTTTATTCAACTTCTCGAGCTTCTGCAAGGACAAGTAGAACTCAGCAACTAGTACTCAGACCCGACTTCTTCATCCTACTCAAATGGTCATCCGAAGATCTCGAAAAAGAAACACGTTACCAGCTATACACAGTAGCCCAGGACTATGGTCGGTCCTCATCGAGAAGAACGCGATCTTTCAAGTGTCTGAGGAAAGATACACGAGCAGCATTTTTATGATGTACCTACAATGTGTTTATGCCTCAAACGTTGCCACGAATCGCAATAAAATGTAATTAAACCAACACATGACTTTGATAACTAACCTTACTATATCATGCTGAACAGCCATTATAATATTCTTTTGAATAAATTGGATTCCTATAAAACTAATTTATAAGGCACTCTGCAACCATTATCACCAATACATTTTCATTGCCAGATATGCTCTAGTGGTCATGCTCTCCGTAAATGCCTTCATCACGAAAAATGGCCTCGAAACCCGACAACTGGTAGTGAATGAAAATAAATTATGTTTTAATTGTTTCGCAGCTTCCCAGGTAACTATAAATTGTCCTTCTAGGTATATCTGTTATTATTGCGAGAAAAGGCACCACAAGTTGTTGTATCAGGGTTCGGCCTCCACTGATTCAATACCTATTTCGAATCTCGAGCCATCTTCACACCGATCCTTATGATCGTACGATAACCCTAGTTCATATGATACCTCTTATACCACAACATCCCTAAGTCGCGCTAGTCATGTAAATAATTCTGGTCGATGGTCACCCGTTGATTACCTCTCTTTCCCCACATAACAACACCCTCAACTAGCACAGATAGCTCTGAATAGGACAAGTGCCAACGAAATTGTCCCTTTGAAACTTCATTTTCTACTCCATCAACTGAAAAACAATTTACGAGAAAATCGATTATGAAATTCCCCCTCAAATCGAGCTGTAATTCCATCTCATCAGTTCATATTCATAGATATTCCTAGATTTAGGGAACGAAGTAAACATGTGCACAGAAAAATTGGCTTGCAGTGCCGATCTTCTCATAAGAAAGTCTAGGGCAACATATAATAATTGGGTAGGGGGAAGTATGGCTACCACTATCCTAGGTTCAGTTCAGTTACACTTACGTTAATCATCTGGACCTGATATTCTAATCTCAGTCGTTGGATTCATCTTGAAAATAATGATCTTGCTGACTCAAGATGTTATCAAACACATTCTGTTATCTTAATTTTGAGAATTGCGGTTTTTGAAACAATGAATCTCTATAAAGTGATCCAACCTATGGCTGGAAGTCTGAAAGCAAGACATGCCACTTTGAGTTGGGTCATTTAAGGTCACTGTCGCCCCAAGCGATCTATTAAATTATTTAGCGTTTCATTTCAATTATCTACTGAAAGAAATATTTATACTTTGAAACTAACCAAAAAAACCCAAATAGTATCCTTGAAGTTCCTCAGTCATATTCTTTGTTATGTGATCTAGGAATACCCTCTAGTTCATGCCAGGAAACTTAGAGTTCAAGCTTTCTTCCCACCTCACGCTAAGTGTACCAGTGCTATAGGCAAACCACGTCATGTATTCCATCAAGTGAATATAATTGAATCTTTTAGCAGCCAACACCCACCAATTTCAAAATCAAACATGCTCCAAGCTATGATACCACTAAGTATCATTTTCGTCCTTCCCTGTGGGTGATGGTAATCTGGCCACAAAATCCTGTGGAAAGGGATGATTGGATTCCGTAGTACTCAGTATTACAGGAGCTATTACAACCATTTTTTACTGGATCAGGATCCTACCAAAAACCCTCTCATTCCTCATATACGAATAATAGAACATATAATTGCCAACACTACTTTCCAAACTCCTGAACGGAGTTTTTCAAGGACCAACCTTTCTTTTAGGAGAATCCCGTAGGTTTTCTCTCAAGTGTTTGAATAGCATGGAAAATGGAATGAAACGTAACCCAGTTCTACGGAAAGCATATAATGACTTCATGCAGGATTACCTCGAACAAGGTAATATGCATGTTCCGCCTACACCAGCCCCTGATGAGTATGTTTACTACATGCTTCACCATGCTGTGCACTACCCAGAAAAAATCCGCGTAGTTTTTAATGCCTCAAAACCAACTCAGAAAATCACGTTTTGAGCGGACATCTGCCAGATGTTCTGTCAGATAAGAGGACACGCGTTTGCTAAGGATCTTGTGGCGGAATGACGGTTTGATTATGGTTTTGAGGACTGTCTACAAACAGTGACCTATAGGACTGCCTCTGCACCATGATTGGCATGGCGAGTATTGAGACATCTGGCTGATGCTAATTCACTTACTCACCCTTCGGCCTTTGTATTTATTAAAATCCCTACATATGTAGACGATGTGAATGGTAAGAGACAAGCTGCAGACTGTGCCTCGCGAGGATTGTCTCCAACTGTTTTGCTCTCTCACCCACTATGATTTCATGGATCCCTAATCATTGGCCACCTGTTTATTGGCAACTTATATGAGGTTTCAGTTGAGGTGAATACCCCCCAAGTCATATCTGAACCAAAATCTCCTCCTTCTGCAGTCACCCTCTTAGCTACCTCACCCCCAGATTCACTCTTCTCCCCATTAGATATTTGCCGTTCATCAACCTTCGAAATATAGTGTCTTGGCTAAGGCGTTTCGTATTGAAAATACACAGGGAATGTGGTCTTTGGTGTATGGTGTACGCAAATGTTAAACAAGCTCAAAAACAATGCTTGTATCAACACAATACTTGTATCCAACGGTATGTACCATCTCTATCTGTCAGAAAGGGAAAGCGAGCTGTTATTGCCCTGCTGCTGAGAGCCCAACTACATTTACTAGGTCCTCAACTCCAAGAAGCTCGGTCTGGCTTGTTTAAATTATTAAACCTCATATTTACTGTTCATTAGCCTATTTCATTGATGAAACTGATAGGCTACTTCGAGTTGGAGAGCGCTTCACTCTCTCTCTCTCTCTCTCTCTCTCTCTCTCTCTCTCTCTCTCTCTCTCTCTCTCTCTCTCTCTCTCTCTCTCTCTCTCTCTCTCTCTCTCTCTCTCTCTCTCTCTCTCTCTCTCTCTCTCTCTCTCTCTCTCTCTCTCTCTCTCTCTCTCTCTCTCTCTCTCTCTCTCTCTCTCTCTCTCTCTCTCTCTCTCTCTCTCTCTCTCTCTCTCCACATTCACTTGTAACCGATTTTAGAAGCATCAACAAATTATATGCAGCGGGAAAAAGTGTTTGACAAAATAGTGTATCAACAGGTAATAAAATAGATATCTGAAAAGAAAATAATAAATGAAAAACAATCTGCATATAGAAAGGGGTGCAGTACTGAAACGGCTCTAGTTGGGGTGTTCGATGACATTAGGCGAAATATGGATGAAAGGAAAATCACAATTTTAATTATAGTTGACTTCTCCCGGGCGTACGACCGAGTGCAGCATAAACTCTTTTTGGCCATGCTGCGTTCTGTCGGTCTCTCGGAGAGATCAGTTTCCTGGTTCCGGTCATATCTAACTGGTAGATGCCAGAGTGTCCGTACCCCTGACGGAAAATCATCAAAATGGCTAGAAGAAGGAGAAGGATCTCCCCAAGGAAGCGTTTTATCATCCCTTATTTTTTCTTTAGCGATAAATCCCACGGCTCTTGTTTTTGAAAAATGTTCATATATGCTGTATGCCGATGACTTACAAGTTTATCGTGCTTGTACAATGGATGAAATAAAACGTAAAATAGAAGAAATAAACTGTGAAATGACGAAAATGGTAGACTGGTGTAATGAACATGGCATGAAAGTGAATGAATTGAAATGTAAAGCATTGGTAATTGGTTATTCAAGACTATTGAAGAGTATAAACTTAAATTGTATATATAAAGTAAAAATTAATGAAGTAAATTTAGATTACGTAAAGGAAACTAAAAACTTGGGTGTAATTATGACTAGTGACTTGTCCTGGTCACCTCATGTCACATCTATTAGTAATAATGTGTATAAGAGTTGATATCAATTGATAAGAATCGCGATAGATTTCCCTTTTCCAATCTAGATTGCAACTAGTACATGCGTTAGTGATGCACAATTTTGACTACGCAACAACAGCTTTTTGTGATGTATGAGCAAATTTCAGTTTTACAAAGAGCACAGAATGCAGTTGTTCGTTTTGTCTTTCGGTTGAAGTTAGACCAAAATTTCACTCCTTTTTATCTAAAACTAAATTGGTTAAGAATACCTGAACGAATGTTAAAACTTGCTAACGTTGTATTACTATTTAAAATCCTAAAATTTTCATCTCCGTCCTACTTAGCAAAATTTTACAATATCATGGGAAGTGTACACTTACATAGCACTCGTAATGCCAATCAATTATATCAAATGCCCCTACATCGCACAAGTATATTTAATAAATCTTTCATCGCTAGTAGCATAAGAATCTATAATGAAAATCCTCAACTCTTTGACCTAAACCTGTCAGTGAAAGCTTTCAAAAATAGTTTCCACACACATTTATTCAGTAAACATAGTGCACAATCAACAACCTAAGAAAATGAAGAATATTTCTATGTTTGTTCATATAGAATGAGAATGAATGTTTATGATGATCTGGTTTCCCTGTCTATATTACTATGTACAAGTATGAATTATGTTATAAAATTTATTTAAGTTTAGAAGTTCTTTGATTTGTTGAGGTTAAGAATTTTATGTTTTATAATTTATTCAAGTTTTGAACAAATGAGTGAAGCTCACAGTGATATTTTCTGTTTAATCATTGACACTTTTTAATTTCATTTGTAATCAAGTACTAACTGTTTTGAGGTTTAATTTTTTGTAACGGCACTTCCAGGGTCATAGCCCATAGCCCATTATTGTACCCTGGTGAATAAATAAAACCAAAATCAAAATCTCTCTCTCTCTCTCCCTCTCTCTGGAGATATTCATAAGTATCTTATCTTGTCTTGAAGCTATATTAAACTCTCGTCACGACTCTTGTCCCTCTCGTCCCTCTGTTGCCTCGTGTTGACCTCTGAATATCTTTACTGACCTTCTACCTCTCCTCCTCGAAACGATTATCTGACGCATCCTCCTGGGTCAGCCTCCTCTTTCTACTCCTTCTCACGACTCATTACAAGCAGACAATACTTTGAAAGAGGAGCTCTTTACTGGGGACTATATACAAGGCTGTAATTAAACCTATAAAAGCTTTCTGGAATCGATGACAAATTAGTGTAATATTTGCCTACTCTACAACCAAAGTGCAAGTGGAATTACGCACGTAGAGGTCTTATACCAGCCTGGGATCAAACACAGTATTCATATTCTTGGAAGACCACAAGAGACCATGGAAGACCACAAAATTCACCCGAAAACTATGGCGCAGCCCGTGTAAAGGAAGTTGCAACCCTGAGTGGAGTTCATTCGCGCCTTGTTAGGAAATTAAGTCTTCTTCGATATCAGGCTTTTAGCAATTAACTTATCCTTATAAACTGGCTCCTAATGAACATTTCGGCACTTGATTCTTTCCCTGTTGAATAGCCGGGGGCGTATGTTTCGGGCATAAATATCCGAAACAATGACTTGGTATATATTCATATTCCCTATGTAGATCATAGATCTTGAGGTTGAATTCCTCGTTTTCCCATGAATAGAGCCTAAACGTAAACGGCCTAGACCAATCCTCCCTTCTCCGCAATTCCCGTCTCACATAACACTCACTATCGACATGCCTACCTGAATGTTAGTATTTGCTTCCATCATCGACAGGACAAATCACGTGCGGATCCAGATTCATTCCATCATACGGTTACTATATATATATATATATATATATATATATTTATATATATATATATATATATATATATATATATATATATATTTTTTTTTTTTTTTTTTAAGGTTAACTCACTCACATTGCTACACTAAGAGGCATCACCTCCGCTCTCCTACAACATCCAACGTGTGATTATGAGAAACTATAGAGAATATATATCTAATTATATATTAGATTACTATTAATATATATCTATATTAATTAAATCGTAAGTATGTCTGTCTGTTACATTGATTAGAATCATAATATTTTGCGTTTCTTTTCCGTTGCATTCTATTTGTAGACGATTGGTACCATTTTCTCAGTTTTTCTCTGTCTGTCCGTATGTTTGTCCGCTTTTCACGCTTACAGGGATCATTGGACAACTGACATGAGTTGGAGGAAATGTCTACATTAGTCCAACTTAAATTATAGGCTATTTGAAGTTTTTAAATTTTGAGGCAAAGGGGGTGTTTTAGGGGAAGAGGAGGGGGTGAAATGGGGTGACTTGGACACCATTGAACGAACTGGGGATCTAATTAGTTGAATATGTTTGAACTATTCTAACTTAAATCACAGGCTACTTGAAATTTTTCAAATCTGTCCCATAGGAGGTGTTTTAGAGGAGGGGGGAGGGGTGAAAATGGGTAGTTGGAAGTCACTGAACAAACCGGGGATCTGAGTGAGGGAATGTTTGGATTACTCTAACTTGAACCACAAGCTACTTAAAATTTTCTTGGACATCACTGAATGCGCTGGTGCTGATTGGTAAGAAATGTTTGGAATACTCTTATTGGAATCACAGACTACTTCAAGTTTTCCATTCTAACCCATAGGGGGTGCTTTGGGAAGGGAGGGGGGGGGGGGGTAGATGGGGTATCATGGACATCACTGAATAAACTGGGGAACTGACTGCTATAAAATTCTTGAATTACACTGACTCAAATCACAGGCTAATTGAAATTATTCGAATCTGACCCAAAGGGGGTGTTTTCTTAGTGATGGGAGGTTGAGTGTGGGGGGGGGGGGGTGAAATGAGGTATCTTTGACATCACTGAATCAACTTGGGATCTGATTGGGCGAATACGTTTAGATTACGTCAACCACAATCACAGGCAATTAAAAATTTTTCTAGCATCTGTTTTTGGTAAGGAAAAACAGGGAAGAGGGAGGGGGTGGTTAAATGGAATACTTTGGTCATCACCAAATGAACTGGTGACCTGATGTTCCGACGAATAGAATTGGATTAGTCCGAACGTTCTTTTGGGTTACCTATCCGAAACAGTTTCAATCTGAAATACCTAATGGGGGTTTTTGTGGAGAGGGAGTAGGGGTTGATTTCAGTAGTTTGGTCCTAATAGGTAATTTACAACTAAGTACTCTGAATAAGTACTTTTAAGTAAGGACTTTTTTTAATCAGATCCATAGACCTGTGCAACGCACGGGTGAACCAACTAGTTGTAAATAAAAGCATCCAATCATATCATCACCAACTTTCGTCTACATCTCATCACCCAGCAATACATAAGAAGTGCGGTTCAATGGTTGCTATTTGTTTGCAGGTAGTATTATTTCACGATTTTATTTATTATTTATTATTTATTTTTCACGATGCTGGATGCTCGGACAATCCTGCATCACATGCTTAAAAATTTAATGTTTACTTTAGCATCACCCGTATAAAGCAGCTGTATTGTGATAGGGGTCTCTTGACCTATTCATGAGAATACAATTTGGGTTCCTTCCATTGATAAGTTTAGGAACAGAATGTGAGGCTTGGTCACATTATGTTACTTTGAGTAGTTGCACCTCTCAATTTGAAACTTCTTGAATGTGAATAATACCTATTTCTTGACCCCCCCCCCAGTTTGAAATATGACGAATAAATCACCGGGACATCTAGATATCTTCCCTTAAGGTACTATACAGTAAATATTTTAACATTGCACTTTTCGGAGAAAATTATTTCAACTGCTTTTCTTCAACCACTTGTCTGATTTGTCTCTTTCAAATATGGAGGGTCTTCATTCCTATCTCATATGTTTCGATCATTCACATATGATTTCGAACGGTTACTCATAGGACTATTTCGTCTAGTGGCATGGATTTGAGCACAAACGTTCAAAAATATATAAATGACTGAAGTGAAGGGACAGGGACCACATCCCCTGTCTGCTATGTATAAATACTTGATGAAAGAGTGTGGCAGCTCCTGTTAAACAGGATTGTGCTGCAATTAGTATATTACCCCAAATCGGTGATCCGAGGTTGTGTGCATTTTACCACCCCATATATCGAAATTACCGTTCGACCTCGCAGGAGTTGATAGTTAGGCACTGTTTCTGAAAAAATTGTCGTTAAGAATGTAGATTTGGGTTTCGGCTGACTAGGTCAGTGCTAAATTTTCATTTTGTCTACTGAAAAATCAAAAGCATTATTTTCACTTTCGTGAGGTCTGATAAATTCCTTCAGTATCGCAATTCCCATCGCACTTTACGTTTGTGAGGGATTGGTGATAAATTCAATACTTCATTAAAAGCACTAAAGGTTTATATCACTGATCCTCTACTTGATAGCGTGTCTCTTCTAGGTCATAAAATAGGTTGAGTTAACGTGAAATAATTCATTGGGACATCTTTCCCTTTTGGAGGTGATGAAGGTGAAAGCTTCCAAGTCAGTATGCGAGGGAGAAAACCTCGGATCACATAGAAACGCAGCGTCACCCACATTTCGTTAAATTTCGATACTGTCACAATCCTGCCAATTCCGTTTGAGATGACACTGCGGTCTCCTGATCCATAAACACAGACTGTCAATAAAACCATCAGAGGAGAAGAGGAAAAAAGTGTCAACCCCCGAAAGAATGGACTGACTGACAGAGTTATATTTTCTCATTTCCTGGTTACCATCCACAGCCCCCCCCCCCCCCCCCACCCACCCACCCACCCACTCTTTTTCAGCCCGATTACAATTTATTCCGCCCTCTCCTAAGACAGGAACGGGAATACTGATAACAATAACGAAGTATATTATAGTAATTTAAATGTTAATACGCGCTCAATCCCAAGGTTAAATTGATTGCTAAGCCGTTCTCTCGTTATCATTTCTAACGAAAACCGCACGCCCCCCTCATCCTTTCTTCCCTGGCGAGTGTAAGTTTAGATCTATCTTTTCTTGAATTTCTTTGGTTATCTCGGGCAGGGCTGGAGGCTGAGGGGGAGCGAGCTCCGGCAAAGAATACAAATTAGCTTCATTCAATTCCGAGGGGCATGGCAAAAGTGTTATTAAAGGACGATTCTCCCTCCCAACTCCTCTTGTTCCCAAGGTTACAGTCCCAAATCCTGAAACAATGCCGTTTAAGCCTCTCATGTCCTGTGCATTGAATAACCGGCTTCCATAAACAGCCTCCCCCCTCCTCTTTCTCTACTCCTACCCACCCCTATTCTACCCCTCTTTTTCTCTTCCATTGGAAAACCGTAAAAAAACTCCCACAGGAAAATCTAATACAGATCGAGCCTCCCTTTCTCTGGCATCTGCTTCATTTTTATTCCGTGGCGTTTATTGTGTTCGGAGAAGAACCACTTTCTTTCCACTCGATATCGTTATGCTCATCGGAATTTTGTCGTGTTTTGACAATTCGAATTCGTATTTTTCATTTTTTAATTTCATAGAACTAATTATTAAGCAATTCCTCATTTACTGTGTCAGTATGATTTATCGAGTCAAAACAATATCAATTTAGTTATTAAAGCTCGGGTTCGTAGGGTTGGCCCGAGAAATAGAACCTTCGCTATTATATTTTCACAGAGTGGTCGGAAATCGCTGAATGCAATAACAATTAATAGCGTTGAATACCCTATAACAATTATGCTAGGTAATATTGCTTTTATTTATTTTTTGTTATTTTTTCCAAGGTGTAAACTTGGTAAGTTGATGTGGATGGTTTTTTTTTTTTTTACTTTTTTTAATTTATTACTTTTGTATGAGACCAACTCATGGTTTTTGGGCGATTCTCAGCAGAAGAGCAATTTTCAGCTTCAAGTATATATTCGCTCTTCAGATGAAAACTAACCCTGATGAATAAATTTTAGAGGTCAATACTCATTTTCAAGCCTAAGTTGTGAAATTTAAATTTGATACATCCTCGGTACTGACAATGCAGCCATGGAACTGACTCAATATGGTTCATTGACCAACCCATTGGTTGTTTTGATCTACGAAGATCGATTATAATGTAATTTTTATTCGAAAACTTTGTACAAAGGAATACATCAGTCATTCATTATTGAGTTCATCTGTCTCATACGTTGCATTGAGTAGGTATTACAGCTTCATCAAGAACCATTTCGCCTTCTTTCTCTCCTCCTTTGCTCTGCTAAACTTTTCCGCTCTTGCAGTTCTGCCACCTTCAATTTCTTTGCAAGTGCCATTTTGTGTTTCAAGAATGGGTACACGATTGATTCACTCCAATCAGAAAATAAAGGAACGTTATTGTATTTTCTAAGGATGAATCCTCAGGTACCTAACTTGAATGTGCTCCTTAGAGGTTTTGCAAGAGATCTTTGGATTCATTATAAGACTGTGACCAAAAGAAAATCGAACTAGAATATACTAGTCATCCTCCCCTCGCTTTCTTCTTTCCATGAGCTCATTTGGAAAGGACGTTATTATAGAGAAACAAATTATTGTTTTCTAAATTCCAAGCCATCACGTCCAAAGTTATGCCAGCAGTACAACAAAACTCTAAGGCAGAAAACAATTAACATTTTTAACCAAACAATCCAAAGAAGTGTTTGTGATGATCTATCAGAGCAAATGAAAGATCATAAGGTGCACTTTTGAGAAACGGTTTTGGCTGATTTACTAAAAATGTTCATGTGGAATTATGTTCTGTTCTATGCATGAATAATTCATCCATGGAACTGAATGACATTGTACCATGGTACTGAATTCATGAACTTCTAACCCTATTATCAATCAGTTACTTAAGCTAACTAAATAAAGTATATCGTCCTTGTTGTCAGCATGAAAACTGATGTAAGAAATATAAGAATGAAATTTTTAATGTAAACCACAATCACAGAAACTTTGAAGCATGGTTACTGAGCTGAATAAAAATACTCCAATTGCAATTGATCACCGTTGGGCGAGAACTGGCGCGAAAGCTGATCCGAAAAGCCCGGCAGCCTGAAACGCCATTGGTGCCTTTACAACAATATCTTTTTGCGGAGTGGAATTCTGCTACTGTTCCAGATGTCGAAATGTAGAGAGAGAACATGTGCCGCAGATTGGCAGGGCGTAGACCCATATTGGTCTAATTATTGTTTTGTAGACCTGTAGCCTATTCTGTGATGATTAATACGGACTGAGTAGCAGGGATCTGAACATTTTGGCTCGATTCCTTAGTCGCTTCACGAGCATGGAAACATGGTACGAGTATTGGATGGCGAGCCTCCAGTCTAGTTTGACCCCTAGGTAATAGTAGGTTCTGGGGATAGTGTTTTTCTGTTACTTGATTGGCAGGTATTGGTTATTACGTCTGTAAGTGAATGTGAGTATATTAAAGTATAGATATGTGAGTATATAAATATATCAATTGCCTTGTTGATTACATTATCTCTTGTCGTTGGGGTTCCGAGTGTTCAAACATCTACGTCTTGCTTTTTTTTGTTCCGACCAGAGTGCATATTACATGAAGTGGGAAGGAATAGTTTGTACGAGGTCAGATTGTTGGTGCGGATGAGGCTTCTGCAGCTGCTCCGAAAATCAAGGATGTTATTTGCTCTACAAAAGTGTCAATGTCAGCTTCTCTCCTCAAAGATGGAAATTCAGCGAGATCATCACATATTAATTGCTTATATTTTTTCCAGTTTACTGGATGTTTGAGAATTTTTTTGAGGTCTTTTTGTTTAGAATGCGTTTCGGTAAGCCATGTAATTACATGTGAACCGGTATATTATCGGAACTAGGTCATGATTGTCAGTAACGTTAGAGGTTTGGTTTTTTAGACCCTTAGAGATGAAAAAATCCAAGTATGTTGGTCTTATTCTGAGCTTTTGATCGTATCTGGTCGGCATCTTTGAGTCTTCTATCGAAAGTTGAAATTAGTTTACAGCGATTAATGAGTCAACCATAAGTGTTTGATTTAGGAGAACCCCATGATGGGGATTTTTCATTGAAATCCCCTCCTATAAAAAATGATGGTCCTAGCTCGTGGACAACACCCTAAGTGTTGGGAAAGAGAGGTGAAGTGGTGCAAGATGATGATGTGGATGGTGCATTTAAAGTGTTTGGTTGCATTTCAAGCAAATGGCTGGAGTGCAAACGCCTCAGCAGACTGGGGGAAGTTCTGCCATCGTCAGGAAAAACATTTTTGATCCTCTTGGAATTCAAAATGATATTATACTTCTGAGAATCAGAGAAATGTATTCATTTGTGTCTCTCCGGTACATGGTAAGTAGTTGGTGAATCGTGTTTTCTTGGTGGGCAATCTAAGTCCTAAATACAGGGTAATTTAACCATGTAGTGATCAATGCCTACATGCATGTCTCGTGCTCCTTATATCTAAGATGCCTCACTAAATCACTTCGTCATTTATTTGATTTTCGATGCCGGCATCTGGAGATATCCATATTTTCTTTTCGGTGCACGTGCTTTAGATTTTCATGTTTCTCCTAAGTGCGATATTTATAAGCTGGATCATTACAATTGTCGAGCATGCTATACTTTCCAGTTGTCGACCTGATTGCTTCCTTACGACCGATTTTGCCATGGAAATCTCCAAGTATATATTTAACACCGTGCTATCTCTAAGAATGAAAAACCTACATTTTAGTACGCTATGTGCTTTGTGGAAATGTTTAAGAAAAGTGCAATTCTGGTCAGTTTTTCGGTGTTTTCCCAAGTTCGTGTTGCAAATATCAATAAATGAACATCATTACGAGGTTCATAACGAAAAAATACTCCAAAATCATGTATTACATGCGGCAATTGAGTACGTCAAAAAACTCAGCAGTTCACATTTATTCCACTTTCAGAGCGGAATTGCGCCCGTTTACACGCACTTAAAAAAATTGAGTGATGGGTCATTCCTTCATGAAATTTCAGGTAGGATTCAGATATGCAATAAAAAATGTGGGTTCCAATTTAAAATGACGAAGTTCATGTCAATTGCGCACGTTTGAGCGCGTTTTTGTCATTTTTGAGATCCTTACACAAAAACATTAAGATCGAAAAAAAAAATATTTTTTTGTCTCATTATTGACGATTTTAGCAGGAGGGGGGGGGAGTTTTTGGAGACACGACACCCTGTATATATATATATATATATATATATATATATATATATATATATATATATATATATATATATATATATTCGAGTTTTAGTATCATAAAGTTTGTAGTTAACTATTCATTCGCACTCAATGAGATTAAATTTCAAAACCATAAATGTAATTACGACATTTTACGAAAATTCACTCATAAGATCATGCTTCATAGCTGGAACTTTTTTTTCTATTATCAAAATCACTAACTTCATGTTTGACTATTTTTATGCCCACTTGTTTAATTTAATTCCGTTAGTTACTTTTCATCGTAATAAAACTCATTCTGTTCTGAAACTCAAAACCGACCATTTTTAATTCATTCTTAACAAAAATTATCAACTAGATACATTCCATTCGTTTGCTCAATTTCACGCCTCCAACTAAGTTATCACGAACACGCACAATAACATCAACGGGCCAGCGACGGATACATGACGAGTAACACAACACGTCACAATGTATGAATAAAATGTAAAATTATAAATTTGACATAATACACAAATGATGGCCATGAATCTTGAATAAAATTTCGATAATTATATCCCATGGCGGGTTTTGGGTTGTACCATAACATTTTTGCAAGACGGACTTTTTCCTTAATTATTTGTTTGCATGTTGTACATTAAATACTTTCGGACAAGCAGTTTGAAAGCTCCCGAAGAGGTTTCGGCTCATTCCGGATGAGTAAAGTACGATCTAAGTTTGAAAGTTTAATTTTGAAAGTAAAATGTGAAATGTGATGGGCTACGTCTAAAACTTGAGCTGAGACGTATAATTGGTAGGTAACTGATATTAAAAAAGATATTATCGTTGTAATAAGGCAAATTTAAGTTGAAGTTTGCAAATTAGTTTTTTTTTTTTTTTTCATACAGTTTCGAAAAAATGTCTGACGCACTTCCCAGGTAAGGGAATATACCATAAATATATTGAATATTTCACGTTGTTTGAAACTACTTTTTTGACTACAGTATGAAACTAAATCAATTTCGACATTCTATGAAACAATGAAGTATAATTTTTCCAAAAATAATGTATTTTTTTCGGAGGTCTTATGATTTTTTTTAAAAACTGTTTTCGAGTATTTTCACTTTTGAGATTTTATCTTCCCTTGTGAGAGCTAATTTTCGTAAATTATCGTATACATTTGAGCACTGAGTTCAAAGAAATTGTTTACCGCCAATTGTATGGCAAAACTCGTTCCTAATAATATTCTGTGATTCAAAAACGATTTTTAGCTTTTTTTTTTTTATTTTTTATCGATTTTTCAACAAATATTGACGAAACTTAAGTAAATATTTCTGCATAATTTTGCACACATTGTTTATGTTCTAGCTCATTTTTGACAAACTCCTTTGGACTATAATATTTCTATAAAAAATATATATGAATTTATTATTTTTTGAAATTAAACCAAGTCAATTTGCTCAAAAAGTTCTGGCCAACGAACTCATGCTTTGGAATGGGATTTGGAATGCTTAATTTTTTGACGTAAGAACGTGAATCTAGGATTCGTTTCGGAATGCCTCACAACAGATTTAAAAAAAAGAAGTTTTTGAAAATTTTGATTTTAAAATCTTTTGAGCCTTTGCAATACTTTCATTTTTACGATAGTTCGCTGACAGTATATAATGGTTGGGGAGGGGTCGAGTTGCAGGAGTCCCAGGATTAGATATGTTGTTGTTACTAGCGGTCGATCCGATGACCCTACCGATAATATTTTCTGCTGCTATTTCCCTATGAATCAGTACAAAATTGATCGGAGGCATATGTGGATTTGTACTAATAATCGGAGAAAGTTGGACTGAACAATTTCGAGCATCATTTACACTCAATAATAACAAATAAGGTTAATAATATAATTCTTGGTGGCTAAGTATACCTCCCTCCCTACTACATAAACAAGCATGGATTTGTGTGTAGATCTAAGTCTTCGTCTTTTTGAAGAGTATTTCATCAACAATTAGATTATAGTGGTTTCCTCTGTAGGCAAGGTATGTCTCCAAAGTTTTCTGACACATAATCGACTTGATCCGAATATTTATACAGCTATGGTCCATGTAATTAATTAATACTTTGGTAGAAACAAAATAGCGATTATTATAGATCTTGATGGATATGCTTGTTGTGTGGATCTTAGTAATACGACTTAATGTGTCAATAAAATCCTTACTCTTTTTCCATTCGACCTACCAATTGCATTGGGTGAGAGGATGGGGGATGGGTATCATCTTAAAGTCATGGTCGCTTAGTACTATTGAAAATCGATGAATGATTGGATACAAATGGAGGGTGTAAGTTGACTCAGTAGTTAAGTCGTTCCATGCTATGTATAGAGTGCAAATGATCTATAAGTACAATTTTTTTGGCTTTTGTTTTTTTCTTTGTTTTTTGTAA
Organism: Adelphocoris suturalis; assembly: GCA_030762985.1. NCBI lineage: Eukaryota > Metazoa > Arthropoda > Insecta > Hemiptera > Miridae > Adelphocoris > Adelphocoris suturalis. The sequence goes on along the minus strand of CM061045.1, from coordinate 66,474,898 downwards.
TTGGAGCACACAACTTTGTTTTCATGTTGCTTAAGTTCTAGTTGATTCCGCTATTTAAAAACATTTCTGTCCAGACACACATTAATTTGAAAATACACCATTCCTCTCAACAGACCATCCAACTTTGACTCCTTCCATTGTCTCCACCTACAATCCCTGAAAATTTATAGTCGAAAAAGAATTCACGTTGGAAGGTATTTAAAATGAAACATAAGAGAGGTAGCAGAGAAGAACAGAAGCGTCCAATCGATGTGGCCCTGAATTTCAGCCTCGTTAATCTTTTCTAATCCTCTGAAAACCCATTTCTTACCAATAAACACCGTTTTAACAATTAATTTATGAAAGCCAATTTATAAGCAAGGCGGGTATGAGTTAGGGGATATTTATGTTTCGCAATTTGAGACTGTTGAGAGAAGAGGAGCGCTCCGGTGGTGACTAATCACGAACGGGCAGAACTCTTCTCTCACCCCCACCATCACCAACTCTCTCTCACTCTCTCTCTTTCTCACTCTGTATCACTCCCTCCTCCTCACTCTCTCTTTCTCCCCGTTCTATACTTTACCGTCCCTTCCACTCCTTGTCTGCCGGCCCCCAGCCCAGTGACAATTGATGGTCACCATTATGCCCTCTTAAAGTTTGCTTCCCCTCTCCTCGCCATCGCGCCGTCTCCTCTCGTCTAACCCTCTTAGAGCTTCCCTCTTGTAATTAAAAACACCGAGCAAAGGCGATTTATACATTTTGAAGTTGAAGCGAAGGGATTTTGAAAACTTGAGAATGGAAGGGAGGCTCGTCTATCTCACTAGACCCCCTAGTACTCGTCCCTCCCCATCCTCACTAATCTTAAGCTCAAAAAGCACGAATATGTAGACAAAAAGTACCTAAAATCCATACCATTCTTACTTTCCCAACACCCGATGGTTAGAAGAAAGTTTCGTATATAACCAAAAACATATACCCACAAATTAGAGGAATTAAAGTAGTATTTGTATCAGTCGGTGTGTCCCCCACTCTGTATCATTAGTATTTGATTATTTCATGAACAATATTTCAAATCTTACGAACAATATTTCTTGCAACTATCCGGTAAATTTCGAATAATGAAGGGAAAAAACTAAAAACTCACATACTACGCGGAAGTGACATTATAACACGTAGTTTTCGCCTCCATACAATCCCTCGCCCTTCTTATTATCCAAGTAGGTACGTATTCGTATTTTTGTAGGTATCTACTGTTTCCTTACTATTCTTTATGAATTGGATCGGTTACCAAATCGATTCCATTCATTAGACATCAGGCATGCGTTAGATGCAGGACCTTATTATCACGTTTGGCATATTACCTACATACTTAACAACCATTGAAATCAAAAAACCCTATCATAGCAGGACCTATCACCATCTTCTTGCAACTGGAAAAAAGGGCGCGCAGTTCATTTTGCATGGAATCGAGGGCATTGCGGTATCCATTAAAATGAATAAGTAGATCGACTCGCTATAACTAGAGCCAGGAGTGGTACTCCTGAAGATTGGTGATTTTTATGTAATGAAAGTTTATACAACTTTGAGAAACGCTGAATTCTATGAAGCTCTTCAGAGCAATGTCCCAACAAAACTGTTCGTTCACAGGGTTTACATTGAATCGTAGAATGATATAATTTAGTGTTGGCTTCGTAAGAATCACGTATGCGATACATATAAAACCTGGACGGCGCGACCATTATGTAATTATGGAGAGTTCGACCCATGTCGAATCCAAAATGGATATTTTCAAGTAATGTGGAACAATTATTCATTTTCCCGGTTCACTATGGATAAATCTTATCAGTGCAGTGTTGTTCGGAAGAAATCGTTAGTTATTCAACTAACATAGAAGGGACAATTTATTGAAGTCTATTTCAATTCTCTAGCCTAAATGTGGCTTATTTATTTATTTATTTGATCCAAAACGGGCAAAGCCCCATTTACAAGATATACATAACAAATGTTAAACAAAGTATGTCAGTTGGGTTGAATAAAGATGATGAAGAATAAAATGGAGCGAAATACATTTCAATGAGCAAGAAGATAAATACAAAAATGAACAAACAAAACTTGAGATGAAAATTAACAATTCATTGCCTGAAGGAGCCTAATTCTTGGATGAAGATCTAGATACATTTTAGTATACATTTGGACAATTCAGTACATAGATTACTTCGATGGATGCTAGTTACAAATTATGAAATGAATTAATATGATTAAGGAAATGACTAAGAGGGCTGAGAGAAACTATCGAGGTATATTACCTCTAAGATAAATAGTTTTGAAGTTACTGGGAGAGTCATGGAAGAAATCTAATTGAGGCGCGAGTTCTAGAATGTAGTTTGCCTTTCTTGGAAGTCTGGTAAGTGGTTGGGGTTAGAGAAAATTTGTGGGTTTAAATGGAACGTAAAAAAGAGAGGCATGGCGAAAGTTGTAAACTGGAACGTTGAGGTGAATACGTGAAAGTAGAGAGGGACAATCAATCCTATTATTCAGCGACATGTACAAGAAGGACATGTCCATGAAATCCCTTCTAACATCCAGAGGCTCGATAAAGCAAGTATCAATCACAGGGCGGGTATGGTAGTCTTCCGGATGAAATTTGAAGGCTATTTTTTTTTTTTTTTTTTTTTTTTTTTTTTTTAATTAATTTATTGTCAACTCCTTGTGTTATAAATACACTTTGCGTTTTGCTAATATAATGGCATTTTCTACTCAATTACAGTAGTGGAACATGTACGGAGGATACTGTCCAGCGACAGGCCTCCTAATAAATTAAATATGAATATATAACATTGAATAAATAACAATTAATAATATAATACGTTACAAAACATTGTGACTAGAATGGCAATACAAATATTTGATAAATAGGCTTTTAAACTTGAACGTAATAATAAATATGAGAACATCAGTCTAGGAGATCAATTGGACGTCTACGTTTCAGCCTTCTTCGTTGCTGCTGGTAAGAAAACCGTTCCTCAAAGTTTGATAAGGATGCATTGTGATGTCGTGTGATTGTGGCGTAAGTTCGACTGAATGTGGAGTGTATAACATCCTTGACGTCTGCTATTCCAAGGTTACGGTGTATGATCGAATTTTGCACATACCATGAGGGATTCAGTATAAGCCCTAAAATTCGGTTTTGCTGCCTCTGAACTCGGGCTATTTCTGTATTTGATGCTGATCCCCGAATTGAACACCCATAGAGCCAGATTGGACGTATTAGCACCAGGTACAAGAGCAGTTTTAGTTCCAAGGTGAGTGGTGACGTATTCTCTAATAATGGTTTTAAGAGGTGAGTTCTATGACGAATTCTTTTTACAATTTCACCAATGTGATAATTGTACGTCAATCGGCTATCTAGATAAATACCCAGGTAGCGGGCCTCAGTCGAGTACCGAACTGTTTCACCGTTCATTTCTATGGGGTTCGTTTGGTACGCTCTTCTATAGGTGAATTTCACGAGGGATGATTTGCTAGTGTTGGTTTTCATTAGCCATCTACTGTTCCAGTCAGATATATTATCAAGATGTTCTTGGAGGTTTGTGGAGGTTTCAATGCCACTCGTAGCTCGAGTGATTACCGCATGATCATCAGCGAAAATCGCGGAGGTGTTGTGTGGGGATGTTGGAATATCTGATGAATATAATAAATAGTAGTGGACCCCATAAAATAAAGTAGTGGACCCCATACACTTCCCTGGGGTACTGAGGCTCTAATGGGTTTGGATCTGGAAGTAGCATGTTCGTAGGTTACACTGAACGTCCGTTGACAGAGCCATGATTGCAATATACGAAAATAGGTGTCCGGTACTAATGATTTGACTTTGTATAGTAAGCTCCGATGCCAAAGTTTATCGAAGGCTTTTTCGGCGTCCGAAAAGAGTCCAAGACAGACCTCTTTATTTTCATGGGCGTCCAGGGCTTCTTCAACCACTCGATGGATCTGTTGTTGGCATGAATGCAGAGGTCTGAATCCAATTTGAAAGTTAGGTATGGCAGGTTCAAAAAATGAAATGAGTTTCGGAAGGAGTAGTTTTTCAAAGATTTTGGTAAATATGGAAAGCATATAGCTCCTATAGCTCCGTGGATCATTCACTGGTTTTCCTTGTTTATGTATTAATATGATTTTTGCATGTTTCCACCTGGAAGGGAAATGCGTGGTTCTTAGAATAGCGTTGTAAATTTGTGTCAAGAACACCAGTGTTTTCCTAGGGAAGTGTTTCAGGTGATGAGCAGTTATGCAGTCAAATCCCGGAGATTTTCTCGGAGTTAAGCGGAGTATCATGTTTCTAACTTGAGCGGGGGTAAGATATTCGTTGAATGGAGATAGTTGTAGCGTTGATTCCACCCCTTCATTTATGGTTTCGAAGAAGTTTGAGTTGGGGTGTTCTTAAGCCGAGAACTGTGAGTGTAGAATGTCAGAAAATATGTTTGCTTTTTATTGAGGAGTGCAGAACCATTGATTATTCATTCTTAGTGGAGGAATATTCTCTGGGCATTCAGTTAGTTGTTTGGTTTTCCTCTAAAGAGATCCATCCTGATTGTCTAATCGCTGGAGGGAATTCCGCTTTTCTTCTGATTTTAACGACTTCCGTGTAATTTTTAGTTGGTTGGTTGCTCTGTTGTAGGCACGTTTGTGTTCAGGATATTTCGTACGTTCCCACAGAGAGCGAGCGTTGCGTTTGACATCGAGAAGTTGTTGGATATGTCGGCTTAGTCGTTGTTGACGAGATTCGGTTTCTGCAAAATGGACAATTTGGGTAAGAGTACTCACTGCTGTATCAATATCTCTGAGAGTTTTTAAGGGAACTGAGAGATCAGTGACAGTGGATAGGATTTCCCAATACTTATTCCAGTCCATTGGTCCAACGTTAACAACATCAGATGACGTACAGTTTATTGCAGTTCTGATCGAAACGGGATAATGATCCCTTTACTCAAAAATATATCCAGGATATCTGGGGAATGATTGGCTATATCAGGGTAATGAGTGGGCTCATTTGGGTGTTTCGCTTCCAACTGATATCTATGATGGCCTCGTGTAATAATCTCCCTCTTGGGCTAGTAGTTGACGACCCCCATTGCTGATGCTTCGCGTTGAAGTCACCCCCAAGTAGAAACCTAGGGCCCATTTCATGGACAATTGATAGAATAGTAGACATTGATATGTGGTTTTCTGGTGCAGAATAAAATGATCCTATACGATATTGGTGACCTGCCATTTCAATGCCAATCCGAGCTATCTGGGCCTCAGCTTCACATATTGGGGGAAGTTCGTAATGTTGGATGCAATTTTTAACGAAAATTGCAGATCCGCCTTTTCTCCGCGTGGAAGGGTGGTCCGCTCTGTAAATTTTGTACCACCTCATGAATAAATTCAGATGGGGATCCATTTTCGTTTCAGTACATAGTAAAATATCTACATTTTGTTGATTCAGAAAATACTCGAGTTCATGATAATTGTTATTGATTCCACGAGTGTTCCATGTGACAATAGTTAGAGAATGGTTGAATGAGGAATTCATGATATTAGTTTGGGGAGGATTTGGGTTAACAGTGAGATTAATGGTTGTATCAAGGAAATTAGTTGGTCAATTCGATTGCACATTTTGGTTAATTTGTCATTTACAATCGTGGAGCCTTGCTGAGTTACTTGGGCATAGGACGTCGCTGAGTTCCCATGATGGGCAGGTAGTTGTGTGGTGTTTGCGTGGCGGAAAGTGGGTGGGGGGGACCGTACTTTTGATTTTAGGAGACATATCAACAAGTTTAGTCCTATATGTTATTTGTAGGACTAAATGGGCTGGGCAACCTTTGTCATTAGCTGTATGTTGCCCTTTACAGTTTATACATATGGGCACTGCGGTAATATGTTTTTGGCATTTTTCAGTGCTGTGATCACCGTCACACTTGACACATTTAGGTTTATGAAAACAGTAGTTTTTAGTGTGATTGAACTGTTGGCATTTCGTGCATTGAAGTACAGTTCTTTTTGGTTTGGGTGGTTCCACTCTCACTACTGCTCCATATAAGCGATTCATATTGTAGATATCAGCGTTTTTCGAACTGGGTTTCAGATCGAGGAAAAATAGAGGCATAAGAGCTTTAGTAACAGGGTGCAATGCGGGAACAATTTGAGTTGGCTCATAACCCAATTCTTTCAATTCGGTGGTAAGTAAGGTCGTATCAGTAGAGGGATGGAGCCCACGTATAACTACACGAAATGCACGATCGTTTTTTACTTGGTAGGTGTGAAAATCGGCATTATTTTTCTCAAGGTAGTCAACAATTTTCCTATACCCATCTATTGTTGACGGTTGGATTTTTATGGATTCAGGATAAGTGCGGTATACAAAATCTCCAGCACCTGTTTCTCTTAGTTTAGCAAGAAAAATATTGAATGTGGTAACTTTGCTTATGTATAATGGTGGACATTTTTGAGGTTTACTTTGAACTTTATCTTCTTCTTGATCGGTAATATCCTCATTTAAATTTTGTAAAGGTGCGAATGGGTTAGAAGTTGTAGGTATGAATGGTGTCACGCTCGTAATGGTATCTGCGACACGTCTACGTTTATTACCTGGTGGTTTATCAGGTGGATCAGGTGTCCCAAGCCCCATAGGATCGAGTGGAATAGAACTGAAAGTCGCACTGACCGACAATATAATACGATACATCACAAAACAACAAGCGATTAGCGATAAGCGGATCGACGGAGCAAGCTATGTATCGGATGAGACGCTTCTGGAGTTCCAATTTATCCTTGTGTACGGCATAATAAGGTGACCACACAATCGTAGAATACTCCATGATTGGACGTACCAGGGATTTGTAGAGGTGGAAAATAGCCTTCACATCGGTGAACTCCCTGGTCGTCCGCTTGAGGAACCCAAGAGCCTTCAAGGCACGGCCCGAGACAGCATCGACGTCGTCACCGAATTACACCCCCCGTCAAGAATTACACCAAGGTCCTTTGCAAACAATTTTCGTTGGATAGGCATCTCGTTAATATAGTAGTTGTGGAGGATAGTACTTTAATTACGGGATAAGGTCATTAAATATCAGAGAAAGATTATTTGAACTGCACCAGGCCAAAAGTTGGTCTAGGTTATGCTGGAGTTTTTGGCAGTCTGACTCATAACGCTAAAAAGTTTGATCACAGCGTACAACAAGAATTTAACTCTAGAGAAGATCGAACCAACGCCGTTCAAGAGAAGAAGTAAGAAGAGGGGACAATATGGGATCCCTGGGATACACCTGAGGAAGAATAGAAAGGTCTAGACAGTGTGGATTTACATTTAACGATCATTTTCCTATCAGTCAAGGAGCTCTTTACCCAATTCAGGAAGGACCCGTAAACACCGAGCGCCTCCAGCATTGCAAGAACGTGTGTGTGTGTGTGTGTGTGTGTGTGTGTGTGTGTGTGTGTGTGTGTGTGTGTGTGTGTGTGTGTGTGTGTGTGTGTGTGTGTGTGTGTGTGTGTGTGTGTGTGTGTGTGTGTGTGTGTGTGTGTGGAAATCTGACAAAACACTTGGAAAATTCGGTAGATATTGAATCCACTTGTCCCCTGTTCCCGGCAAGTTTATGGTTTCAGCCCATTTTATAAAATAATCAACTACAGTCACGTAGTAGCGGTTGCCTCGCTTTGTTATAGGTAGGGGTCCAACAACGTCTATTCCAATACTAGACAAATAACGATCGAGAAAGTTATTTGAGGCGTTACTGAGCGACTTGTACTGCCTTAAATTCAAAAGCTTCATGTATTCAAATAATACTCTGCGCTTTTCACCACTCAGCGAAGAACGTAACTCATTATTCCGACAACTCCAGCTAATTACAGGAAGGTTGAAATCTCCACTAAAAAGTAAGTTACAGTCCGGGTACTGGAGGCAGAGCGTTTCAGTTTGGCCCGATCATAATTATTTGCTGAGGTAGAATTGGGTGACAAAGATTCAGGAATAAGAATATAAGATTGGTTGCGCGGCGACGCCGATCCTCCAGCTCAGCAAAAGTGGACTCAATGTCCCTGGCACTTGAGAGGGTGGCAGAGATGGATTCAGCTGTGGCTAATTCATTTTCGATACATTGAATACGCTCACCGTAATTACCCATCATTATAGTACTGACGTCTGCCTGGATAATAGCCATTTCGGAAGAAAGGTTTTCGTATTTCATAATATAGGTGTCGATACCATTCTGCATTTGGGTGAGACGGTTGTTCATTTCGCTTTTTAAGTAATGAATTCCGTCCCGAACAGATCTGATGTCAGTCTTGATTTCGTTCGACATTTTATCCATCATCGTCTGCAACATGGTACTGAGAGGAGCAGTCGCAGGATCCAAGCCAGGATGAGGTGGAAGGGTGGCGGGGGTGACGGGTGGTTGGCAAGAAGAACATTCCTAGGTGGCAGTGTGAGTACGCAACCTTCTAAAGTTTGACTCGGCCAAGCCAGCACAACCGTCGCGAAGTTGTTTATTCATTTATATGTTCTATGCCGCAAGCCAAATACGATTTAAAAATACGCGCGTACTGTTTGAATGATCATTAGATCTACAAATCTTCGCAAGAGTTGACATTTTTGAGACTTTTGTTTTTATGAAAATTAGGTATGGTTTGAGTTTGTGTTATTGCCTATAGGTATTACTTTCAAGAATAAAGTACCTACACAATAAAAAGATGTGTTCGAAAGAAAATGTATTCAATTTCATAAACTCTCGAAAAAGTGGCTTACCGAGTCCTCTGATAGCAAGAATTTGTACAGGAAAAGCTTGAATACTTAGATCATCAGACATTTCAGTGTCAAAATTGTGATTATTTCTTAAAATATTTGAACTTAATACCGAGATAATTCCAAATTTCTCCTTCTTGGGCAGTGGTTCCAGAATCATTCAAATGTTCTACAGCTGATAACAAAGTTTGAGCTTGGATGCCAGCCTAATAAGCGCGTCAAAAATATGGTACATTTCTCATGATACTCCATAAACTAACTAAATCTGTATGGTGACGACGTCCCGTCGACTTTCTAACGCCTAGCCGAGTCCTATAATCCTACTACCGGGATCACATTTTCGAAACGTAGACTATAGCGAGCTGTGATCTCATAATCTATCAAGTGAGCTCTTAACAACCCCCTGAGTCTCGTCATAACCCAAGTGAAGCGTCTCAAAGCAATTTAGAGCATTAGTGCTTGAAAGGTGACCCACGGTTTCATCCTGGAGGAATCCCCTCTCTTGGAATATGGGTTCATTATGTTGAGAAGGAGGAAGACGGCGAAACGAGGTGCGATTGCTCATAATCTGTTAGCTTTGGCGTTCAGCTCACGTGATGGAGGCGGATGAAGAGAGTTAGAGGTCCTTGGCGGTTGTAAACGCTTTCCGCCTGCCCCGTTATAAATTCACCGCCAGGCCCTTCAAACTTCAACGGATCTCGAAACTACCCACAAAAGCTCGAGGTTGGGGCGCCCTTGAGTTGGCTGGTTCACCTCTCAAGCTCGTCATCCGCTAACCACTTGGTCTGAAATCCAGCTAGCGATCAAAATTCCGATGAAATTGTGGTCTTCATTTGGAATAACTCTCTGTATTTCATCGTTTCCAATAAGTTTACCGGGTGCCAAAAAAAAGTTTAACTTGAAAAATAAATGTTTTTTCCCCATATAACTATGTAATCATGCAACAGCTTCAAACTTCGAGGGCATGTCTATCTAATTTCTGTGTCCGAGAATCACCCTTTTTAAAATGATGTACTGGTTCTTGAATGGAGCCACCATAATTTATTTTTTTGGGATCCAATAGTAGCAATTTTTGTCCAAGTTTAGTCCTTCAAACACCAATTTTTCATTAACAAGTCGCCAGATTTTTCTCGGCTTTACATGTTATCTGTGATTAGCTGGATAGCTCAAGCTCATCATCCCTCAACCATTCAGTCTGTATGTCTAGCGATCGAAATTCCGAAGAACTTATGGTCATTATTGAAAACTATGATCAATGTTTTCATCGTCCCCCGTTCATTTACTCAGCGTTGATGGATACGTATAACGTTTCGCATTATGAATTTCCAATCGATTGAGCTAGTTTGTCCAACGATCTCAGACTGCTCAATATTCTTAAGTAAATTTCTAATCATATCTTATTAGGGCATTAGCTTTCATGTATTTAACCCTTCAAATACTAGGTGGGGTCCCTACGACCCCAGACGTGACATATGTTGTTGAAATGGATATGAGGAGTTTATCAGTTTTCGTGAAGTTTTATGACATTCATCCTAAAACTATCAGGAAATATTTGACTCTGGTTTGAACGTGCTTTACTACATGATCAATATCAAATTAGGTGATATATTATGCAAAACCATGCTGGGGTCCGCGAAGAACCCCACCTTGTATTTTATGCATGAGTTTCCTACCTCTAACAATTCTTTGAATCGACTCGCTCCCACTTGTGTCAATACTCAGATTGCACGAACTAATGCGGCGTGGATTTCGTGTTACATGATCAATATTCTGCCTCTTCTACATCTAGTCTATGTAAGTGACATCCCTACATTAAATACAACTACAAAGGCCATGTTCGCTGATCATGTCTATGCCCTGTATTCTTCAGCAGATGGAGCAGTGACCTCAAACAATGTACAACATCAGGCTGACGTAATCAGCGGATGGAATGACAAATGAAGAACAGCTGGCAGCCCTAGAAAATCTACCACAATCACCTTTACCTACGAACTTCGCACAATACTGATGACAATGGCATCATAGTTCCTTCAGCCAATGCAGTTCGGTTTCTCGGTGTGCAACTTAAAGAGCACCAACGTGTGAATAACACACAAATAAACTTGTTCGCAGTGTTTGTTAGCGTACAAAAATGCTAAACCCGCTACTAGGAGCCCATTCACCTCTCACACTAACATAACTGCTATAGTTATACCTGCTGTATACCTCACTTATTCGACCCATCTGGCATTTGTAGTTTCTGGGGTTCCGCACGTTAACCAAAAATGAAACGGATCCAAACGCAACAGAATAAAACTGTAGGCACAATAACGAACGCACCATTATACGTTCATGATCCAATCGTTCATAGAAATTTGGTTATTTCAGCTGTTGAAGAGGTAGCGAAATTACCTTATTTCCGTATGCACTCATCTTTTGAATCCCACCACAACCCGATTTTTAATCATTTCACGGAGCGCATCAAAAACCCTCATCAATCAAGGCGTCAAAAGAGGAAAAGACCAGCGAATCTAATGCAGCTCTATAACTAGTAAAATAAATAATTAAAATGAATACAAATAAAAAATGCACGAACTGTTGCAGTATACTTTATTCCATTAATTATTACGTCCACTAAAATATCTGTTTTATGACCTTTACATATTGTCAACAAGGACTTCTGGAGCAAAATGTTCTATATTTAACACTTATTTTGATTCCCTTAAACAAAACTAACTGTGTAGTATTTATTTACGGAACGTTACATATTAATTAAAAAATATCAATATCATTTTGGGTAATACGAGGAAAAAATAAAAAGAAAAAGAGTAAGAACCAGCATTGCAGTTTGGGGCTTCGGGCGTCGTGGACGTCATCTTCTGTCCTCCAAATGGAGGATCAGAATTCGTTCTGATTCTACACATTGCCTCACCCCCTTGAGTGGAGAGGGGTTCGCCGTACAGATGCGTTTAAATTACTTAGATATGATATCCTTACCTGGACGGTCAGCCATTCGAGTACTCACCACGCTCGACGTTGCTTAACTTCGCTAATCACATGAGAGACGGTTCGTTGCAACGCCCGACCCGACGGCTTATAAAAAACAATCTTGGGGTCTCTGAGAGGCCCCACCTGATATTGTACGTTAACCATTTCACTTGGTATTAAGTAGGAATTAATCGTTCAACACAATTTGTATGTTCATGTTCACGATTCCTAAAACAACAATTAATCAATCAAACAACTTATAATGATGTATTGGTGAACACAAGGATTAAAATATTTGAGGTCTTGAGGAATCCCACCTGGTTTTTTTCACTTAGTATTAGAAAAGTGAAAGTCCAGTATCTCTGTATTCACAAGTAGCACCTGATTAACATTCCTATCTATATTCCATTTTTGGTACCACATTAAATTTTATTCGTATTCATGTTTATAATTTTCTTCATGTTTTAGGTCTCCGAAGATGAAAACGTAACGACGTCGGTGCTAACCATCAGACCAGCCATAAAAGATAATGGCGGACGGTTGATTTGCCGAGCAGACAATCCCAAGGTAGCACGGGACGCGTTGGAAGAAGTTTGGAAGCTTGACGTTACATGTAAGTCCACAAATCACTACATACTCATCTAAAAATATTTTATGATATTTTAGTCACTCAAACTCAGGGTAGTAACTTCAGGCATCTTCCCCTTCGAAGCGTTACCTCATGATATATTCTGAAAACGCTTCTAATTATCCCAAACGCTTCGTTATTTCAGTAGTAGATAACCCTTAAGCACAGATCTTTGATCTACCCTCTTCACTTACTCCCTTCAACCCACACATAATGTAATGTCATGCGCCTGACTTCAAAGGTACTTTTCGTAATTGAGTATTTATAACCTAACACTGATTTCATAATTAATTACCTAACACTACTGAATTTGGTTTTCATAAACTGATAAATTTTAATATCATTTTTTATCACAAAAAGAAAACTAGTATATTCAATGATTTGAAATTTATATTTTGAATTTAATTTTCGCCTCATTGAAGAAGTCCCAGTTCCTGAGGAGAAACGTTGGAGGTTAATAAAACCCAATTTAAAGACAGAAAGGCCATTTTCGTAAAGCCTTGTTAGAATTTTTCCTGTCCAAATAAAGAAACGTTGCAAACTAATTTCATAGATCATTAGTTGTAGGTACACCACAACTTTGGAAACCAACAGTTATATAACTGATCACAGTTGGCGTGATGAGCGAGCAAACATACGAGTACATCATTGCATAACGAGCCCAGTAATTAGGCACTTGAGGTAGCTTTCTTGCTGAAATTCTCGCAAAAAAATAGATGTGATCAAAAATTTTTTTTTTTATATAGCTTGTGAGAACATGATAAAATAAATGTTTTTCAGATCGGATACGAGTGGAATTTGAAATATATTTATCAAAGTCATAACTTAAATCGGCCCAGTAGTTAAAGTTGGTTACTTTCCCCTTCAAACGGTCCTTTTACTGACAATGGATTCTTCCCCAGACCAAATGCAATACATAATCATTTCGCTATGTGGGAAATATTGGTGTAACCACTGATTTGAAACTATTTTGTTCAGTTCGTCTCCAAAGTGGTTGTGCCCGAAAGATTGCTGTTTCTTATAATTTAGGAATGGTCGTATACACAATAAGAGTTTCCTGACTATTTATTAAGATTATTGTGTATTCCAATGAATGTTCTGCGAACATGATTTATTTTTCAATGTATCCAGTCAGGAAATAATTCAATAGATTTGATATTTATTTTACTGTAAGACCGTCCAACCTCTGAGTCATCATTAGAATACACAAAACATAAAAATAATCAGGAAATCTTATTATCTAGGGTAGATTTCTCGCTCACTTCGCTCTCTCAGATGCGTAATTGGTAGAATGATTGGAAACGGTAGATCATTAACAGACACACCCAAGAAGTTCCCGCCACCCGTAGACGGAATCGGTTCATCCAAAACACACGCATTAAACGGGGGTCCCATCAGCCTCCCACCCTCCAGCCCGTGCTTCGGATGGGGGTAGAAAATTTGAAAATTGCTTGAGAACCCTTTGGGACTCACCCAAGAAGATCCAACAACTCGTAGATGGAATCGGTTCAGCCGTTTTGCCGTGCATAGCGTGGATAGACTGAGATTCATTCTTATAATATGCTGTATCCCATAGATGCGATGGGATGATAATGTTGAGTCCATCCCCAGCCCGTAGAAAAAACTCCGTTGAAATCCGATGTGTGTAGACAAAAAACACGCATTAAACGGGGTCCCACCCCCTCCCGCCAAACAGGAAGGGCAAAAAGCGATCTCGCCTTCAAGACCGCTCGGTCTTGCGGGTCATTGCCTAACCTCAACAAATTTACCCAACCCCCCTCCCGCTCGCCAGCCCATGGTTCTGGTGGTTGTACAAAATTTAGCAAAGTTCCGGACACCACCACTTTGGAAACGGACTAAATAAAATAGTTTCAGCTTAAACGTTATACTAAGGTTCGCCCCGCATAGAATGGTTATTATATATTTGACAGGAAAAAGGATTCACACTCAGCAACAGGATCGTATCCTTCGTTATTTAAGAAAAAGCAACCAACTATAGGGCCTTGTCCAATTATTGTTCCCGTTACCCTACTGAGTAACCAACTATAGGGCCTTGTCCAACTATTGTACCCGTTACCCCACTGAGAAACAAAAATGAAGCTGATGTCGGCTACCACCTTCAAATAAAAAGAACCGGAAAATAACCCTTCCAAACATTTTTTCTTAATTCACTTACTAACTGTTATTCTTTAATAGTTAATTCCGTTGAATACGGTATTTACATAACGATAGTGGTACTACGACATGTTGGTCGTATCGAAGCCATGCAAATGTATCAACGTGGATAATGCTGATACGTGACCCGTGTAAAGTGTGATGATTCACTGCCGCTGTCCTCCTCCTCTTCCTATTGCTTATAACAGCGCTGGACTTTCCAACGACTCGTCGCGCCGCAAGTGGAAGCAATGTTTCCCGAGTGTCCTGAGGGCTGACGTTTTGAACGGAGAACGCCGGCCGAATCCCTGATTCGTGAAGAGGGAAGTTGATTCTTTTGCGGTGTCTTTCCCTTCTCTTCCCGCTGTTACCCTCCCCGTCCCGTTGCTCTTCCTGCTCTCCCTTCTTTCCCCGTTCGTTCGAAGCTACAGCTAGTAGAATACCCTTAGCCTCCTTCCTGGCACCGTACTCCCGTCCTTCTCGTCGCTGGACTCGATTCCCTCCGTGCCGCCCGCTCCTCCGCGCCCCCTTACTTACTACCCCGGGGGTCAACCGGTCACCCCGGTGTTTGAGGGGCGTCTCACGTACAGCTACCCCGCCGCTGCCCCCACTGCTGCGATCCTTCCGCGCTCTCGGCAATAAATAGAGAGCTTTTCCTTGCCCTTCCGAAATGACGTCCTTTCCAAATCTTGGCTCGCCACTTATTTAATCCGACGTAAAACCTCAGGACACCGTTGTTTCCGCGCCTTCCTTCGAGAACCGACACACAGGGCTCCACATTCGGCAAAAACTCTGCTGAATACTAAAAAGCGGGAATTGAATTTCAGACCTTTTTAGTCGATATGAAGGTATCATTATAACTGATCTGCCTTCTATTTGACCTAGAACGTAGAGAACTACATGTTTTGTCATTCGGTATCTCGATAAAAGGTATTTTTCATCTAATCTTCTCAATCAAATTTGGCAATCTTTTCTCCGTTCTGTTATCCATCTAGTACTGCGACAATGAAATCATCTCTGTCTCTTAATGCCTCTATCATGTATTGATGGATTAATATCAAGTACGTTTGTTGGCAATAAAATGGCACATGTGCATGTATACTAAAAAAAATTTCAGAATCTAAATAGTGAATATTTGTAGAAAATGAAGCTGTGGCAACAGCTCAAAAAAAATTTAAACCAAAGTTTTTGAAAATTTTATTGATTGAAATCTGTTTTGAGATATTCGGAAACTGATCCTAGAGTTTACCTTTTTCATGAAGGGGTTTGGTATCAAAAACGGACATGTCCATATTTCTTTCTTTCTTTTTTTTTTTCAGGTAGAGGCAAAAAGCTGTAGCTGATTACTGACCGCTCCGATCGCCTTGAATTTTTTTCTCAATGTTCCTTGGGGCTCCAAATTTAATTTAAAACAGGAAACATCAGAAAAATTTTTAAATTCAAGCTGTGAATCAGTTTAATACCTGGAGCAGGCCAGTTTTGAAACTGAACATTGGAGCAGTCGTTTTTGAAACTGAAGGTGGAACTTTCTCTGACGAACTTCTACCACATTATTCTCCATTATTTTGAGGAATCACGATCAATATTAATAATAAAAATACGAATGAAAAAATTAGAGCAAAACACACTCGTCGAAAAACAGGAGAAAAAATGGCAACTATGATTACCCATGATGCTTTGCGACGGACGAATGCGGCACTCTGATTGGTTGTCATGGAGATGACCGTTTATAAAACAAAATCCAGCCATTTACCTCCGTGTATTCAGGGGGGGAAATCCTATAAGAATACTTATCTAACTCAATTTCGAAACTAATGGACTTGTCTCTCGTTGATACCAAACCTACATATTTTCATAACATGCGCTCCGAAAATCACTACAATTGGCCATAAATCGTTGAATTTATATTTTTAGTGGAATTTTAGTCAAAAGAAGTTTATCAACGATGAGCTTGGACATAGAAAAGTTATGTTGATAAATGTACACAAATTTCATTAATATTTGCCAAGGATAGAATAAAGCTGTAAAAAAATTAAAAATCCTAATCTTTTTAAATCGCAGAATATTATTTAGGACGAGTTTTTTCCCATAAAATTGATAGGTAACATTTTTTTTCCAAACTCCTCAATACAGTACGATAATTCACGAAAATGATTTTTTGGTTTTTGTTTGAAGGAACAATAGCGTTTTATTTTACTAGTTCATATTATTGTCCCGAATAGCTTACTTACTTAGTAAAAAGCCTCTTTTATTGTTTTATTGGGTTTAGAGGTTTTAGCAAGAATCCCGTTGCTTCCGATCCTGGACTTTTCTTGAGACCACCTGCCAAGTGCATCAACCATGGAGCAGTGACATTCGGACAATTTAAAATTGTCTAATCCCACCCGAACCATGGGCCGTAGGCCGGGAGGGGGGTCGAAGTAAGAATTAATGTGCGATTTTTGGACTTCCCCGCTTCCTCTACTAATTCCGGAAAAATACCAGTTTCGTAGGTTTTTGAACGAGAAAGACGACGGCGCAATCGGATCGCGAAAAAAGTATCGGGAAATGCGTCAAAAAAATGCGAGAGTACGGACCCGTTTTCTCGAAAAGTCCGACGAAAAACTACGTTATTTCCCATTAAAATATACCCCATAAAGGTACGTTTTTCGGAACGGCTTTCGCGGGCGAAATAAAGCTTTGATCCCGCCGAATCTGAATCCGAAATTGGACATCAAAAAAAGGGACGGGAAGTAAGTCGAATTGCGAGCGGAAGCGAGGCGAACCGTTCAAAATGACATTTTTAATCCAGCCTACCGCCCGTTTCACAATGTTGCGGGGCCAGGCCTACGCACTTATGTCTTGAAGGGACTCGATGACTCATTTCAACGGAATAAATTCGAGTTTTTCCCTACTCATATACAGGTATACCTTGCGAGCGAAGCGAGCAACATCCCCCAATAAACTTTTCGGGATTCCACGTAGTTTTATAAGATTTAATTTGTTTGTAAGAATTTCCAACAGAAAAAAACGTCTGCCAAGTTGGGTGGGCAGTATAACTTCCTCAATCAAGCGAGCGAAGCGAGCAGCATCCCCTACAGAAGTTAAGCCTACCCTTAGAGATCTACCGTTTGCGAGCGAAGCGAGCAACATCCTCTACATGCTTCAATTGTAATACATCGCATGTGTACAGCCACACCTTGCGAGCGAAGCGAGCAACTTAATGGGGGGTCCAGGGTTTTTGCTTGCGAGCGAAGCAAGCAACATTCCCTATATGCCACACTTTGCGAACGAAGCGAGCAATTTAATGGGGGGTCCGGGGGGCTTGCCCCCCGGCTGGACGTGGAGGCGAGCGTAGCGAGCCGGAGCGGCTAGTATAATATAAAAAAATTTTTCAAATATAGGAGAAGATATGGATCATATAGAATAATTCAAGCAAAAGTTGAACTATATGAAGCTGGTAGGCTTGAGTGCGAAGGTTTGAATGTATTACTATTAATTTTTGGATGAAAATGCAGCGACGAGAAATATTTGTTGACTAAAAGCAAAATTGAGGCGAGGAAGAACTGTAACAGAACCTGTTCGAATTATGAATGAAAACTGGAAACAATAGTAACAATGCGAATTCTGAAAAACAGCTGCCTTCAAAAGTAAAAAGTATGTACGAAATAGTGGGAAGTGAGGGAGCTGAATATAAGACAACAGGTTGCAGTAAAATGTGAAAACAGTAGAAAGACAACTATACAGTATGAAGATGTCAGGTGAACGCATTTGGCGATGAGAGAGAGTGCAAGGCGCCAAGTTGTATGCATGTAGTCTAGGAGCGTGACGTCACAAGGCTTGAGCAGCGCAGACCCATTTTGCCTTCTAGCCATAGCGCCGGGCCAAGCGATATCCAAAAGATAAAAACTAGGGAAACAGTGGGTAATTACCAGAGTTATGGGATTCAAAGTTGGGGGAGAGGGAGGAAGAGGCGTAGAAAATGAAGGAAGATCTCATCCACTTCAATATTATCGATGAAGTCATCTTCCAGTTCTTCTTATGTGAAAATTAAACCTATTTTATAACGCGTTCAAAGGGAAGAAATGGTAATACAGTGCAATATCTTCAGTGACTGAGCTCGGTATGCAGAGCAGCTCGACCGACCGACGTAAGTTGACTTGACTGTGGGAGGGTGCTGGCTTCACCATGTAAAGGGAGAAAGTAATGAGAGAGCCGGCAAGGTCTAGTGTAACCGTCTTTTCTTTCTTCAGTAAAAATGAGAAAGCGTCGCTTTACAATGGTTGAATAGCTTTGTGTATGCTCGGTTCTCGCAAATGTATACGAGTGGCTGATCATAATTTGGGGGTGTAGTGGATTTATATAGGTTTGACTTGACGTTGGTAGACCAAGTCGGACATTTATATCCCGGTTATGCGGGTTGGTTTCTAGGCCACCCCCGCGAGGAATGCGGGCGGAGCCGCCAAGGTCAACTGATTTCGCGGGCCGGAAGGGTGGATAGTCCGTGTCGCAGCCGCGCGGAGCGCTAGGCTCGTGTACCAAGTGCTGGGTTCGATCAGTTTCGTACTGAGCCGTTTTGTAATATTCCGGCCTTAGATTTACATCTGAAAGGGGAATATACTGAGCTTGGTTGAGGTACTGAAAAGTATCCTCTGCTTTTTGTGCATTTGGAGTGTATTTGACACTCGGATCGACCGTGTAAGCCTGCGTCGGATATCGTGGGTAATCGGACAGCTTGGTCGAATCAAAAAGATCGGCTTCAGAGCGAGTCTGAAAGGTTTGCTCGATCTTTTGTGTAGGTGAGTCTTGTTCGAAAGTTTCTCGAACGAATACGTCGGGCGAGAAGGCGATCCGGACGTGCGGGTCGCGCCTTGCGCTGATGGTTGGTTCAGCGGACTCACCGTGTGGCCGGTAGGGCGCACTACGTTGGTCACTCGGCCCGGTCTTGCCGCCTTCCTCCTTCCCCCGCAAGGGGAAGTAAGAAGGCTGACGTTCCATCGAAATGATCGACTTTTTGGCTCGTTTCGATGCCTCTACGTGTGAAAAATAGAGGGTTTTGGAAGTGGACTCGCTTGCCGGAGCGTCTTTCCAATGCTCAGACGGCAGGGTCCTACCTCGCAGTCTTGAAAAAGACTTCCGTAGACGGTAAATTAGAGCGTAGGAGCTGAGTAATTTACCGGCGCGCCCCAGCGGTCGACTACGAGCTGAAGGCTATGTAGTCCGGGTGACACGGCTCGGAACGTCCCTCGGGCGTACTGTCTAAAGAGAATATCGATAGAAGTACCGGGTGGCGTCCTAACAGGAGATCTACGTTGGGCAATGAGCAGGATGAATAATCACTGGACTCGTAGATGCCAATGCGAAATCTGTGAGGAGAGAAGGTCTGGCTTGTAGAAAGCAGTAGGAAGCCGTTCTTGAGATGAACTCGCAATGCAGAAGGTTCGTCAGCGTAGAGCGTGTAGAATTCTTCGTACTTCGGAGGTGTCGTCGTCGAGAGCGGAGAGTGGAATGAAGTTCGGAGGGCTCCCAGCGGGGTATTTATAGGGAGGTGGCCGCCTCCTGCCGCCTCCTGGTTGGTCCGCTTAATTTCATTAATTCTACTGTGCAATCTCATTGGTTCGCACAGTGTTTTCCCAGTATCTGTGCATATGATAGCTGAGTTGGTTTTTCGAGGTGGTTTCCCTGCGTCCGTTGCTTTGACGGGGTCCCCGGGGGTGTCTGAACGGCCTTGAGTTTTACGACCTGTTTCGAGATGTTTGTCGCATCTCTCTCGCCCAGTAAATGTTTGGGGAGGTCGCCTTGCGTGTTCTCATTCAAGGCGACTTGTTTCGAAATGTTTGTCGCATCTCTCTCGCCCAGTAAATGTTTGGGGAGGTCGCCTTGCGCTTTATTCTTTAATATTTCACTTTTGGGAGAGAATTTAGTATTTTCTCTCTGGTGAAATATTTTGTTTGACGGAGTTATAATTCGACGTCTTATAAATATTTTTGTGGTGTGCCTACCTCTTTTTGGTAGCCCTGAAAAGGGCTGTTGACAAGAGGGGGTGGATTTCACCACAGGGGCCCTCCCAAGACGTCGTGTTAATAACGACGACGCCGGCTGGGGTGTTTCGAGCGCCGTTACCCACCTCTCGTCGAATTTGGTAGAGGGAACGTGCCTTCTGGCAGATTTTCGGGGAGTTTTTTCCTTACTTTCTGTCTGATTTTGTGACACAGCATGTCCTTGCGATACAGCTTCTTCCGATTGTAGAGTATAAGCTGGTTTGATTTGCTGTTTGGGAACTTTTTTAGTATGTTCGCCAATTTGCACTGTAACCGAAAACTTATCTCTTTTAACTACTTTGAACGGTCCCGTGTAAGGACATTGGAGAGAGGTGAGCTGTGTGGGCACTCTGATATAGACATGAGTACATGTATCCAAATTTTTGGGCATGTTTACGGCATATTTCGTATTATTATGTTTAATATGCGTAGGCCGGAAGAAAAGAGGTTCCGAAAGGTTCGTAGAAGTTACAAAAATGTCTCCTGGGAGTGGTACGTCAATCCCGTAAACCTTTTGGAAAGGCGTAGTTTCAGTCGCCGGGTCTACTGCCGTACGCATGGCGAGTAGGACTTTGGGAAGTGCATCGAGCCAATTTTCGTTTTGAGCTTTGAGAGCTTCTTTCAAAGATCTGTTTCTGCGTTCTACCATACCGTTTGTTGATGGTTTGTATGGTAACGTGTGAGTATGTTTTACTCCGAGACGTTCCATAATGGAATTGAACAGATCTGATTCAAATTGGGTGCCTTGATCACTTGTGATGTATTTAGGTACGCCTTTTGAAGCTACCCAAATATTGATAAAGGCATTTGTGATTGTGGTTGTTTCGATGTTGTTGAGAGGGACTGCCTCTAGCCAACCCGTTGCTCTATCAACCATCATCAAAATGTAACGTTTCCCTCCTTTTGCTAAAGGTAAAGGTCCGGTAATATCCACGTGTACGTGTGAAAATTTGTTTGCCGTTTCAAATTCGGAGTAAGGGAGCTTCACGGAGCGCGTGATTTTTGCTCGTTGGCAAGTTTCGCACGCTCGGACCCAGTTTGAGACATCTGCACGTAGTCCGTGCCAAAAATATCGTTGTTTAACTTTATACACTGTAGAGTGTATACCTGGGTGTCCCAAATTGTGAATTTGGCTTATTATTTCTTCCCTTATTTCGTTTGGAATATAAGGTCTAGGGTGTCCTAGGTCTAGGTTACACCAAATTTCTCCTTGAGAGAATTCAACTCGTGTGAGTTTCAATTTGTCCTCCGCGGTAGGGGGAGAGCGAATTTGTGAATTTGAAATGTGCAGTAGAAGATTGCATTCTATTGCAGCCGTAATTTTCGAAATTTCAGCTATAGGTGGACCCTCGTTCGTCTGTGTTGAAATCGATTTCGTTTGAATTTCAACCGGATCGAAGGGTCTGGAGAGTGCGTCGGCGACGACGTTGCTCTCTCCTGAAATATGACGAATGTCACTCGTCATTTGAGAGATGTATGTTAGCCATCTTAATCTCATTTTAGAAAAATGAGCATTCTTTTTAAGCATCGTGCCTAGCAGAGGCTTGTGATCCGAACAAATATGGAAGGATCTGCCGTCCAAGTCGTTGTGCCAGTGAATGCACGCTTGGTAAACGGCGAACATTTCCTTGTCGAATGATGCTTTGTTCTTCCATTGTTCTGGAATCTCTTTGCTGAAAAATCCCAATGGTTGGTACGATTTCGAGCCATGTTTGTCTGTAATTTCTTGTTCTAGCGCTGCTCCGATGTGTGTGTCGGATGCGTCACAGACTAATCTCCACTCCGCTGTAGGGTGTGGGTGAGCAATGTTATGCAATGTTGCTTTGATCATTGCTTGCTTTAAGCTGTTAAAAGCTTTTTCTCTCTCTGATGTCCATTCGATAGGTGTTCTGTCATTTTTTTTGTTTGACTGAATGGAGTCATACAGAGGTTGTGCCGTGTGAGCGAATTTGCTCGAGCATGCTCGGTAGAAACCACACATACCTAGGAATCTGCGTAGACTTCGTACGTCCACTGGCCTAGGAAATTGTTCTATGGCTTCTATTTTGTCTCGTTTAGGAATTATTCCTTCCTTCGAGATAGTGAAACCTAGGAAATCGACGGTAGGTTTCGAAAAAATGCATTTATCAAAACCTACTCGAAGTCCGTGTTCCCCTAGTTTGTCAAAAATTTGTTGTAGGTGGTTCATGTGTTCGTTATAATTCTTCGAAGCCACCAGGATGTCATCTAGATAGACAAATGCGAAATCAAATTTTCGCATGATGCTGTCCATGTATCTTTGCCATGTTTGAGCCGCTCCGGCCAAACCCATGCTCATTTTCTTAAACTCATAAAGACCGAAAGGTGTAATAATCGCAGTTTTATGAGCGTCATCTGGGTGCATCGGGATATGATAATACGCTGATTTTAAATCTATTGTTGAATAGATTTGCGTATCATGTAAATTCGCTTGGAACGAGCGAATGTGAGGAGGAGGGTAGGCGTCTTTCTTCGTTTTCGCGTTGAGGAAACGGTAATCGCCGGTGATTCTCCATGACCCGTCTTTTTTTGGCACACAGTGTAACGGAGATGCCCATTCGGAATCCGATGGTGCAATTATGCCTTCTGAAAGCATTTCGTCAAAAGTCTTTTTGACTTGAGCCCGTTTTTCTCCTGCCATGGGTCTCGCTCGGAAGTGTACTGGAGTTCCTTCCGTGGTTATACGGTGGTAAACCCCGTTGTTCTTCCATTTACCATGAATTTTGCTCATTTTATCATTGTATTTGTTAATGATAGAGCGAATGTTTTCGTCCTCCGTGATTTGCACGTCCTCTGGTTGAGGTGTATTGTCACGGTGTGGGATAGTAGTTGCAATTTGTTCGTCAGTGAACTTTTTGTTCATGACTGCAGCTATATTTTGATCGGCATAGCACTTCATTTTATCTTTATAAATGTACTTGTGTTTGACCCGTATTCCGATATCCCAAGACTCGAGGAATGGGATACCTAGGATCGCTAGATCAACTTTCGTGATCATAAACTCGGTGGTCATGTCCCCGAGGCCGATGTTAATTGTTGTGTCAGCTCGCCCTAGTGTGTCTATAGGGGCTCCGTTAGCTGCTGTGAGCTTAACGTTGGACTTGAGAATTTTCAAGCCCAACTCCTTTGTGACACTGTGGGGCAGAATGTTCACCTCTGCTCCCGTGTCAATGAGAAATTCAGTGCCATTTAGTTTGCACTTGAAAAAAAGCCTTTTATACTCAGTAGACTGCCGGCGTATAGGCTCAGATACGCTGGCAGTTATTCGTTTTCCGAACTCTCTGTGTCGGAGGTTGGAATGGTACTTTCTTGTACCGACTGCTGAGTATTTTTGGTAGAAACCCGGGTTTTAGGCTGGCTTATAGTCGCAGCCTTTTTGCTAGTTTTGGAAGCAGTGTTTGTCTTCCAAGTGCAGTGTTCTGGGTCTGCACATTTGCGAGTTTCGTTACCGAAACGTGCGTGGTTTCGACAGACATAGGCCGTCGGTTTGTGAGGCTTACTCTCCACTGGTTGAGGTTTGAACTCAGCTTGTTTCGAGAGGGCCTTTTTGAAACCAGTATTGATGGGTTTCGGAGTAGATTCAACTCCTCGTATGTTCAGAGAAGTATTCTCTGCTCTGTACGCGTGTAGCGTATCAGCTAGGTCGAGCCGGGAGGTCGTGGTAGGCTGAGCTGCGACCATACCTCGTGCTTCGATGGGAAGAGTCTCAATCCACTTTTGAGTGATTAGAGCTTCCGAAAAGTACCCAACAGCTTTCGAGTACATCTCGTGGTACTTGGTGCTGGGTTTTTTGGCGAGAGATGCGGGGTCCTCGAGTGCGAGGAGCCTGTCCTGTAAAGACAACCCATATTCTCGTAGGAGGCGCTATTTGGCCTCTTCGTAGGGTGCGTGAGGTGCCGTGAGGTAAGCTGAGTCGATAGCTTCCCTCATTTCCTCTGGTACCCACTTGTATATAGCCGAGAAGCATTCGTTTTGCGTTCTCATGTGTTTCCTCACGCAGTATTGATCGAACTCGGCGAGTGCACGATCAATATTCTTCTTTTGGAAGACTGGTTTTTGATAATCTCCCATCTCCTCTAAAAGTGCTTGAAAACCACTGTTTGAAGAGGGATGTTGCGTGAGATGTGGGGCGTAGAGGCCCGGCGGGGGTCGCACGCCCGCAGTGGTTCCCTGAAATCCACTAGCTTCATAAGAGGGAACGAAATGCTCCGTGTTGAGCCTGTTCAAAGGCGGGGTCACCATTTGTAGTGGATTTATATAGGTTTGACTTGACGTTGGTAGACCAAGTCGGACATTTATATCCCGGTTATGCGGGTTGGTTTCTAGGCCACCCCCGCGAGGAATGCGGGCGGAGCCGCCAAGGTCAACTGATTTCGCGGGCCGGAAGGGTGGATAGTCCGTGTCGCAGCCGCGCGGAGCGCTAGGCTCGTGTACCAAGTGCTGGGTTCGATCAGTTTCGTACTGAGCCGTTTTGTAATATTCCGGCCTTAGATTTACATCTGAAAGGGGAATATACTGAGCTTGGTTGAGGTACTGAAAAGTATCCTCTGCTTTTTGTGCATTTGGAGTGTATTTGACACTCGGATCGACCGTGTAAGCCTGCGTCGGATATCGTGGGTAATCGGACAGCTTGGTCGAATCAAAAAGATCGGCTTCAGAGCGAGTCTGAAAGGTTTGCTCGATCTTTTGTGTAGGTGAGTCTTGTTCGAAAGTTTCTCGAACGAATACGTCGGGCGAGAAGGCGATCCGGACGTGCGGGTCGCGCCTTGCGCTGATGGTTGGTTCAGCGGACTCACCGTGTGGCCGGTAGGGCGCACTACGTTGGTCACTCGGCCCGGTCTTGCCGCCTTCCTCCTTCCCCCGCAAGGGGAAGTAAGAAGGCTGACGTTCCATCGAAATGATCGACTTTTTGGCTCGTTTCGATGCCTCTACGTGTGAAAAATAGAGGGTTTTGGAAGTGGACTCGCTTGCCGGAGCGTCTTTCCAATGCTCAGACGGCAGGGTCCTACCTCGCAGTCTTGAAAAAGACTTCCGTAGACGGTAAATTAGAGCGTAGGAGCTGAGTAATTTACCGGCGCGCCCCAGCGGTCGACTACGAGCTGAAGGCTATGTAGTCCGGGTGACACGGCTCGGAACGTCCCTCGGGCGTACTGTCTAAAGAGAATATCGATAGAAGTACCGGGTGGCGTCCTAACAGGAGATCTACGTTGGGCAATGAGCAGGATGAATAATCACTGGACTCGTAGATGCCAATGCGAAATCTGTGAGGAGAGAAGGTCTGGCTTGTAGAAAGCAGTAGGAAGCCGTTCTTGAGATGAACTCGCAATGCAGAAGGTTCGTCAGCGTAGAGCGTGTAGAATTCTTCGTACTTCGGAGGTGTCGTCGTCGAGAGCGGAGAGTGGAATGAAGTTCGGAGGGCTCCCAGCGGGGTATTTATAGGGAGGTGGCCGCCTCCTGCCGCCTCCTGGTTGGTCCGCTTAATTTCATTAATTCTACTGTGCAATCTCATTGGTTCGCACAGTGTTTTCCCAGTATCTGTGCATATGATAGCTGAGTTGGTTTTTCGAGGTGGTTTCCCTGCGTCCGTTGCTTTGACGGGGTCCCCGGGGGTGTCTGAACGGCCTTGAGTTTTACGACCTGTTTCGAGATGTTTGTCGCATCTCTCTCGCCCAGTAAATGTTTGGGGAGGTCGCCTTGCGTGTTCTCATTCAAGGCGACTTGTTTCGAAATGTTTGTCGCATCTCTCTCGCCCAGTAAATGTTTGGGGAGGTCGCCTTGCGCTTTATTCTTTAATATTTCACTTTTGGGAGAGAATTTAGTATTTTCTCTCTGGTGAAATATTTTGTTTGACGGAGTTATAATTCGACGTCTTATAAATATTTTTGTGGTGTGCCTACCTCTTTTTGGTAGCCCTGAAAAGGGCTGTTGACCAGAGGGGGTGGATTTCACCACAGGGGGGAAACCAAAAGAGGCAGGAATCTGGCGAAGGAGGAAGAGGTACAATTGGTACCTGGGAAACTGCCAGAAAGAACAGATCGGCTTTGGTCGATAAGGGAGAAGTTGATGAAGCTGCTTATGCGGATTTAAGGTCGAGGTGGGAGGGCTCAATCTTCCTTCATGAGCTGGGATGACATGCGGAGGTCCTTAGCATGTAAATCCCCTTTATCGTTCTTAAACTCCGAACCTTCGGATTGCCTCCACTGATCTGTTGTTCAAAAACGAGAGCATCCTTAACGGCTGATCCAAGTAGAGTGGAACGCGCTAATCACGTTATAAATGGTGATCGAGGATAATGGGATAGCGTATGACCAACTTGTTGCCCTATCAATCATTTTAAATCTAAAGGGTTATTTCATATTAAGTTAAAAGGTTATATGAGCTGTATTCCTTTTTGAGGTATGTAAATGATAATTCTATCCATCATTGGATGAAACGTTCATCATAGCTTAAAAACCATGTGGCCATTTCGAACTGAAGTGCATTTTCAAAGGGTTCTGGAGATGGATGGGGGTAAAGAGGGAACTTGAATAAAGATCACCTTAGACAATAATTGAGGATCCATTTCGAATATCGGTATTCATATTCGGCCAGATAACCTTTGAAAGTTAAAATGTCCCAAAAACTCTCATTCCGGGATGACGTAGTAAATAATAGTTAGTGAAAGAGGTGAAGCGAAGGCTGTCGGGGATGTAAAGGCCACGTTTAGATGCTACGAAAAAATGTGAAGATTTGTTGTAGCGTGTAGTCAGGACATAATAGCAATAAATTGGAGTTGGAGTTAGATTGAATGGTTAGAGCCGGCCGCCATTTACCGGGTGTGTTTCCTCGCGGCACATTTTTGTGAGGTTATAATGGAGGTGGTACAGATAAGGACGGTATAGGTAACGACGTGGTACAGATAAGAACGTTAACGATCTATTTAGTTATAGGGATATGGGGTATATTTGTAATCGGCGTCAAATTTCTTAGGTAGGCTTTTAAAATTGAACATCTAGTCCGCAATTTTGTCCCAACGTGCGGCGATATATATATTCTATATATATATATATATATATATATATATATATATATATATATATATATATATATATATATATATATATATATATATATATATATATATATATATATATATATATATATATATATATATATATATATATTCTATATATATATATATATATATATATATTTATTTATATTAATTGCTATGCAATTCTTAGGCCGACCCCCAATAATTTTTTTTAAATGTCCACTTTTTTTGTGTAACGTTTTTTGTCCCGATATGGGAAGCGAGAGGTCGTGGGTTCGAATCCCGGCCAGGCTTGAATTTTTTTTTTTTTTTTTCTCGTGAGACGAAGGTCGTGGGTTCGAATCCCAGCCAGGCCTGAAAAAAAAATTTTTTTTTTTTCTTTTTTCTCGTGAGACGAAGGTTGTGGGTTCAAATCCCAGCCAGGCTTGATTTTTTTTTTTTTTTTTTTTTTTTTTTCGTGAGACGAAGGTTGTGGGTTCGAATCCCAGCCAGGCTTGAACATTTTTTTTTTTCTCGTGAGACGAATTGCATAGCAAATTATACTCGTTTTCTACGCAGTAGAAAAGAGAAAAGATCCGGCGAGGCCCGAAGGGCCGAGTATATATATATACATATATCTAAAGGAATGTATAGACCCTAACCCGCTATAAATAGAACCGTAGATGAAAAATGGTCTCAATGAAATATGACCCTTTGGCAAATGCCAATCCTCTCCTCTTATATGATTCAAGTGTGATTGTCCCGTTCAGTCTTTAGGACGTCCCTCTGAAGCTATGTCTTATGAGCAAGGGTTCGTCAGCAAGAGGGACGTCTATTGGAATTGATGCAGGGGGGTGGGGTACAATCCAAGCATGAGAAAAAAAAACCACATACGAACTGTTTCAGACCATTCTAAGTCCTAATCCGTGAAAAAACCATAGGTGTGTTTGTGTGTGTGTGTGTGTGTGTGTGTGTGTGTGTGTGTGTGTGTGTGTGTGTGTGTGTGTGTGTGTGTGTGTGTGTGTGAAATGAGAATCTTTATCATGTAGTGCAGCAGTGTCCTCGTACTCACGGTGGCCGCATTTTACGTCACGATGCGGTTGCCAAGCAGATAGCAGGTGCTTTGTCATCTAGCGGTTGGGATGTCGAAAGGGAGAGACTATACCACATGCCGAGTGACCGGGGCAAGAAGCCAGATATCGTTGCGATCAAGCCCGATGGGTCTGCCATAATCCTGGATGTCCAAGTTGTCAGTGGCAGCGTGGACATGGAGCAGACCTGGCGGGCTAAGAAAAGTAAATATGATAGAAGTGATCTGCGACAAGCGATATCTGAGCTAAAAGGAGTGGCGCCTAATAACATCAAGGTCATGGCCGCGACCGTCTCATGGCGCGGGGTGTGGTGCGGGAAAAGTGCCACGGAGCTTCTCGAGTTGGGCATCTCGGCAGGAGTGCTCCGTGGTATCACCACCCGCGTCCTTCGGGGCTCTTACCTTAATTGGTGGTCATTCTATAGGGGCACTTCCTTTCATCCCATTCTTCCTCGTCGTCCTGCAACTTCCCTTATCCCTAGAGCCGGCGTCGGGTAAACCTGGGCGTCCTCCCCACTTTTTTATTTTATTTGTTTATTTTTCAATTTAATGGCGTGCCCCCTCCGTCTTTGAGGGGAGGTTTCTTAAAAAAAAAAAAAAAAAAAAAAAAAAAAAGGTGTGTGTGTGTGTGCCCACTGCGAAAGAGCCTTCCAGCCCGGCAGAACCATCCTGTACAGGCGAACGCTGCAATTGATATAGAGCAAGAGCGGCCCAGGTATGCTTCTGGGGATTTGCGGCGAATGTGAGCAGAGGAAGCAGAGGCTGTGCAGAACGAGGTACTTCACATTAACGTATTTTCGCAACAACATTTTCCCATCCGCACGCTTTCTAACATTCAATCTCTTTGCCTTAGGCCCCACTATAAGCAGCTTCTCCACGATGCAATCCTGGCAAATAGCCGTGGGGCCTCTCCAGCATCTTCTACAGGCGTGGGGCAGCAGCCCACCTTTCAGCCATCCTCCCACGGGACCTTCGGTCTTCTTAAAGATTTGAAGACTGAAGTATTAAGGCTCGGGGAACAGGTAAATCAAATTGAAGGTTATGAGAGCGCCTACCTTCAGGATCTAGCGAGGTGGGCTGTTGAGGGGCCAGATGGCTTGGAAGACAAGGTCGCAGCCTATATACAGAGGATCTTCCCACAGGTTGAGGAAGCGACCGTGGAGGGGCATCAGGGAAAGGTTTCTCCTACTTTGGTGCCCCGTAGAGGTCACAGAGGGGCAAAATAAGCAAGAAGGTGGGAATATCAGCGGGTCCAGAAGTTGTGGAGTTGGTCTGGCTTGTGTCGCTGTGGATGTACTGCGGAGGGAGCTGGGGATGAACAAGTTTCACCCCCACTTCAGGAGTTTGTGGGCTATTGGGAGCCACTCTTGAGTGCTCCCAGTCACAACCCTGGTAAGGCGGTGATGCGCCCCAACTTCCACCAGGGATTCCTTGCGCAGTGTTATGTGCACGCCGGTGCTTCATGATGAGGCACATAAGTGCCGTGTCAAAAACTTCAATTCTGCTGGACCTGATGGTGTTTCTGCCCGACGCTGAAACAAAGAACCAAAGACAGTTAAGCTGGTCATCCTCAACCTGTTGCTTCTATCAGGAAGACCCCCCAAAGACTTGGCCTGTGCTCGGACAATGAAAGTTACCCATGGGTCTGAATTTATCAAATTTTTTTTTTTTTTTTTTTTTTTTTTTTTTAATAACTGATGGGAAAAGTGAAATGGTTCAGGCGGAATCCCGAATATTTATTTAGTTTTTAAAATTACCTACTACACACTGGTGACATCACGTTTTGAGCTTCTTCCTCCACATATCAGCTCAAAAGTTGACAAACTTTAATGGATATTATAGGATCCATAACTACTTCCCCGCTGCACTCTCGCGAACAATCTTCCAACTATCCGATTTTCTGCCTGCCGGCTAACTTGCATCCCCCTGTGATAACTGTTATCTTGTCCGAGTTTTCGTATTGCGCGTTTTTCCCACGAGTTGAGCTTATTATTATTGTTCCTGTTTTCTCTCCAAACAATTATAGGTCAACACTGCTTTATGCGGGAATTTTATAATGCTAGAAATAAAGATGAGAAGAAACATTTCTTTTGTGTTCCCCATGATTCTCAGAGAAGAAAACTTTGGTTTGACGCTGCTGAGATTCACTATGGCTGATAGAAGTTGTTGATAGAGTAGAAGTTGAGTTGCACTCGTGCACTGAAAGAAATTACTTTCAACTTGACTCATTTTAGTACGAAAAATAACGGAATTTAATATAAAATATAATAGAACTCGGTTGCTTGCAGTGTTGTAATGTAAACAGAATGGTCACTTATAGAGCAGAAATGTTTCTTTGTACAGTCAACTCTACTGCTCCTGCTTGCGTCGACGGTGGCGCAACTTGCGGCGGAGAGCCCCATTGTCATCAAGGGCACTTGTTAGATTGTCTCAACGAACTTATGAATCTTACACTTCGTGTATCCAGCCGAATGCACTGGTGACGTCATCAAAACTTCGGAATTTAATTAAAAATCAATCACACGTGTATGGCGAAAAAAACTAAGTAGGTTTCACCTCAACTCAATCTCATCCCTTGAGGCACGAGGCGAGATGTCAAGGGATATTGTCAATGGGCGCGGGCGGGATACGCCGCGCCAGGGGGATCCTCTGTCGTCACTCCTCTTTAAGGCTAAATTAATATCCCCGATTTTAGTGATAATTTTTTCCAAAAGGTCGGCACTAGCGGGGGAAAATTTATTTCTAAAACTGTGTCAAAACGGCTTGTCCAATGTGACATTCGTAGTTTTTCGAATTAATATTATTTTTTTATTTTATTTTTTTCACGACACTCAACTCATAGAGGAAATGTTAATTCATGAGTTTCAAGGTTCAGCCACGCTAGAGATTTATATTTTCAATATAAATCCGTTTGAAATTTGAAAATCAGATGAATATTAAGCGAATAGTAGTGTAGTGACGTTTGTGAGTGAGGGAAAAGAATTATTATGAATAGAAGCGCCAGTCGCCTTCCCCGCGCGCCGCTCTACGTCAGCGACGCGTCGCCTTGACTACCAACAGGTCGACTACTACTAGTTTATTTTTAGAAACTATCGTTTTTCTCCGCTATCATGTGAGATGAATGTTGTTGCTTATTCACTACTTGTTCGTGGTGCAAGAAGGTCAACAATTCGGGGTTTTCTCGAATAAAAAATTATTTTTGCCTTTTGCGTGTTATTGATTTTTAACAGTTTTGGTTTTGTGTCTGTATGTTCGTCCAGCTGTCGATTTGTGGTTAGTTCCTTGTTCCGGGCAAACCATCAGTGAATAACATTCCTATTTTATCAAGGATTGTGACCCCTAAGAATTCAATCACCGTCAGACAGTTGGGCACAAATTTCTATTCCCAGAAACCCCGATATCTTCCGAGCTAATCGGTTACTTTGCTAAAAAATTAGAGGGTAGTTGTGGGATAATCTTCAAATTTTTTTTTTTTTTTTTTTTTTTCCCCCAAAACAGTTTAGAAATTCAATATAGTGTTGGACAGATTTCGGTTGAAATTTTATTAGTAGCAGTTACTAAATATGATGGAGAAGTTTTCGTTGCTGATGTTTACAGTCGAAAACGACATAAAATCAATGTTGACTCATGTTCGTTGACGAATGAAATAGATAATCTTAATAGAAAATAAAGATGAGTACCTTTGGAAATTAAATTTAAGAATTAATAGGCACAATCAATTTTACCGTGAAACGGTTCTTCGTCTCAGAGGGAATCTAAATTACAGAATATACACCACCAAGTGACAACTAGAAAATTAATAAGTTTATTCGCAATAAAACAATTGAACGAAAACATAAAATATTAAAATAATAAATGAAATGTTCCTTAGTGATTACATGTTAGACTATTCTGACCATGAGTAGCCCTGAGTAGAGTCCTGAGGTAGCCGTAGATGGACACCCAGTAGGGACAGGGAGATCCCGTGGAAGCCACTCCAAAGTAGAAGATGAGCAGGAACCAGGTAAGCCTTGATTTTCACGAAGTAAGCTGCAGACTCACAGCAACCAAGTAGGTGGGATGCAATCCGTGACGGGCCAGGAACCCTGGGATAGTTGAAGGTTTGCTGGGGAAGTAGATATATGAGTCAATGTTCCTCTCAACCCACGCAAATGGCCGGGATCGATCGATCAATTAAAACAGGTACTGAAATCGGGGTACCGCATGGGTTAATAGCAGAGGAACGAGCGATATAGAGGGGGTCGCTGAACTCTCGATGAAGACTGCCGAAAACTCCGGGGGCCAGTCAAGATTTGCAAATCTACCGGTGAGAGGGGAGGTCACCAAATATCAAATGCCAACATAACATCGCGGCGAGCAAATTGACAAAACAGGCATCCCAAATTACTGCGACCCTAAGGCGACTCGATGAAGGTCCATCTTTAATTTCTACCACTCTCATCTTATAAATACCTAACTCGCAACACGAGAAAACAAAATAAATTAATCGAACACTTTGTTGCTATCTGGCTGCAACACCCATTTCTTTTGCGGAAATTTCTGGCTTTTTACTTAATCCGCGATACGTAAATTCCTTATAACTCAAACCATAGTTTTTGCATTACATACCTATCTTATTTTCGTTAGGATATATTGTATTTCCTATACTTTGGATGTATAAATTTGGAAGTCGGTTGAATGCCTACCAATCGACTGGTAGTGTTATTTCGTTTGAGAGCGGGGAAAAGGGAATGAAAGTGCCCCCCCCCCCCCCTCCAGGTTGCTCTTCATCGATGCCGTGTAGCTGTCCCCTTCCCCCGTCCGATCACCACCTGAGCCGTGTCACCTTGACTACCGAAATGCAGGTGACGGGAATCTTACGAGATTCGGTTCCCGAAGATGATCATTAGTTTATGTTACCATAGATACAAGACCTTACAATCAAAGGCCCAAGCTTCTAATGTATCCTACCACTACAAATTCTGGTGTGAACTGCATAATTGTTATCCATGCTATTAAATTTTTTGTTATTTGAATTTCTCAAAACTTCTTAGTTCATTTGAAATGAATCGTAAATTTTCAACAAAATACAAAGGATGGCACCGTCTATTCAAGGATGGGTAAATCCAGGAAATTCCCCAATCAGCGTCGTTTTCTCAAAAAAAGTTACCCAAGTTTCCTAATTTTATAATAATACGAGTACCTACCTAAAATGTATACTTTTACGGTGAGTATAATCATTTTTCATCGAATTATTCTTTGAATCCGAATTTTAGATAACTTAACAGGAATAATGGATTGGTTAAATATGTATCAAGAATTTTCGAAAAGCGATCTAATCGTAGATCAGTTTTTAGGACGTCCCTTTGAAGATCGGCATATATAGGCACATATTGTAACATGGACGTATAGAATTAGTTGAAGAACAAAGGACGAGTCGAAATTATTGAATGCAAAATATAACAGTTGGTGCCTAATACATGTGTATACATGCTATAATGAAATTACAGCTATCATTCATGTTAGCTTGCGCGGAAATTTTCTAAAGGTTAACTCACACAGAAATTGACAATTTCATCAAAATCGATCCATTATTCTCTGAGTGTCATCCAATGGGCACTAGTTTTGCATATGCTCAATAGTGACCTATTATTCAAGCAATCGCGAGAAAATACAAAGGGCATCATCCTGGACCCAACAACCCTTCAAGTTTGAACGAAATCGGACCAATTGTTCATAAGAAATCGACGTCATAAGAAATTAACGTTTGTCCATGCCACGGACTACCATTTATGCGACGACAATGAAAGTTATCGGGAACCGTCTAGAAGCTAACCCTCACGATCCCTGAGAATTTCATCAAAATCGCTGCTTTAGATTTGGAGTTTTGCCTTTGTCAATCGATACCTATTAGTTTTACGCATGCCTAGTTTTGTTGCCACCAATTGCAATATAATTTATTGGGCATTCTTCTCGAGCATATACCTGAGTGTAGTCGAATATTGAAGAATGAATTTAACCGTTATTAGGCTTTATTGAACGGAATTAAACTAACAGAAGTTTGAGAAATATAGCAACGGAGTTTTGTAAACTTAGTGATGAGAAACTATGAAAACATATGATGGGTTTTTCATAACATTCACCCTCCACTTAGGATTGAACATAGTCCTTTAGGTAAGAAGGTGGCCGAGGTTCCTCGTACTCCTACGCAATTGAGAAGTCTCTGTCGTTTCTTCTGCAATGGAAGTCACTGGTGATTGAGGTTGGGAGCTTGAGAGAGTTTCTTTAGCTGGACTGCATTGAGGAAAAAATTGCCTCTCTTCATGCATCGTACAATCAGTTGGCACCTCATCCTCAAGTGCATCATCTTGTTTTTCATTTAATGTAGACTGTACATCTTCACCGTATGGAGCTAGGTGTCTCGTGGAAACAGTTGTTTCGCGCCCATCTGAGTAACAAATTAGAGCATACTCGTGATTTCTTTCAAGAAGTGAAACTTCTTCCACAATTGGGTCGTATTTTGATTGACGATTAAATTTTCTAAGGAGAACCGGTCCTGGAGTTAGAAGCCATGAAGGGGTTGAGTGGCCATTAGCTGTTCGACGTGGATATCCGAAGAGACTTTCATGGGGAGTCGCGTTTGTACTGGTGCATAGCAGTGAACGGATCGAATGAAGAGCATCTTGAAGAACAGTCTCCCATTTTGAAATTGGCATATTTTTCCCTTTCAGACCTAATTCAATTGTTCTCCAGATGATTCCATTATACCGCTAGGCCTGCCCATTGCCACGAGGATTGTAGGCGGTTGTTCTGCTTGTGGATACTCCATAAGAAGCTAGGAATGTTTTCAGCTCTTGGGACATAAACGATGAACCCCGATCGGAGTGTATGAATGCAGGGGCACCGAAAACACTGAATAGCTGTACGAGACATGAACTGACAGTAGATGCACCTGTATCAGGACATGGAAATGCAAATGGAAATCTACTGTATTCGTCTACTATGGTCAGAATGAATCGGTTTCGCGATTGTGAAGGTACTAGTCCTTTAGAATCCAAATTTAATCGCTCGAAAGGTAAAGTGGATTTGATTAAAGTCCCATGATGTCGGAAAAATTGAGGTTTCACTTCGGCACAGATTTTGCACGTTGAAGTTATCCGCTTTACATCATCCACAGAATAGGAAAGGTAATTACTTCGAACCCAGTGATTTAGCCTCGATACTCCTGGGTGGCA
Source organism: Adelphocoris suturalis (assembly GCA_030762985.1). Taxonomy (NCBI): domain Eukaryota; kingdom Metazoa; phylum Arthropoda; class Insecta; order Hemiptera; family Miridae; genus Adelphocoris; species Adelphocoris suturalis. The sequence continues at coordinate 66,439,040 of CM061045.1, read as the reverse complement.
CAATGTTTCGTGGAGCTTCCTCAATTTCTCGTCATCTCTGTTAACTATCAGACAAATACGTGATAGTGCATCTGCAGCATGATTAAGGTTGCCAGGACGATATGTGATGTCATATGAATACGGAGATAGTTCTAGCCACCATCGAATGATTTTTTCGTTTTTGATTTTTCCAGCATGCTTGGTATCAAACATGAAAGCGACAGATCGTTGGTCAGTCACTAACCGAAAGTGCCTCCCTAGAAGGAAGTGTCGCCATTTTCGCACAGCCTCTACTATGGCATATGCATCTTTTTCCACAGAGGAGTGATGACGTTCCAATGAGGACAAGGTTCTCAAAAAAAAGGCAACAGGTCGATTGCGTTGGCTGAGAATTGCTGCGATTGCCCCACCAGAGGCATCCGTTTCTACACAGAAGGAAGACTCATCATCAATGCAGGATAAAGCTGCGTCTTTTATTGAATGTTTCATGACATCGAAAGCTTTCAGTGCTTGCGTAGTCAAGGGGAATTGACAGTTAATCAGAGGTCGTATTCTAGCGGAAAAGTTAGAGATGAAATTTGAATAATGAGAGAACATACCCAGTGCACATTTGAGAGATGAAGCATCAGTGGGTGGTGGAAGATCGTTAAGGGGTTTCAAACGATCAGGATCGGGTCTTAAAGTTTCATTGCTTATCGTATAGCCTAGAATCATGATTGATCTGAGAGGGAATGCGCTTTTATTTTTGTTAATTGTCAAATTGTATTTTGCCGCGGCTTGCATAAAATTAGCTAGATTGATGTCATGTTCAACCTGTGTGTTCCCGCAAATTTTGACATCGTCAAAGTATGCACATGTGTCTTTGAGATTTTCGTCACGGATCACGCTGTCAATGACCCTTTGAAACGCCGAAACGCCATAAGTTACTCCAAATGGGATTCTAGTGAAATGATAGAGTTGATTAGATGCCTCAAAAGCCGTGAAAGGGAGATCACATTCTGGGATTGAGATTTGGTGGTAGGCACTGCGTAGATTGATCGTACTCCATATTTCATATTTAGCGACCTAGTTCACAATATCACTAATGCGGGGAAGCGGGTAAGCATCCAGAAGAGTGAATTTATTTATGGTACGAGAATATTCTACACACATTCGACTTTTATGATTTGCATTGGAAGTAACCATGACTTGGGCTCGCCAAGGAGAGATACTCTTTTCTATTATGCCGTCTTTCAGAAGTCTCTCCAATTCGGCTGCTATAAATTTAACATCGTTATCCGAGTATCGATGAGATTTAATAGCAATTGGGTGACAATCATCAGTTAGATTTGAAAACAACAGTGCCGGCTTTATGTTAGCAATGCCTAAACTACAAATTTGGAGAGGTTTCTTGGTTCCACCAAAATTGAAGTGAACTCTTGAATGTTGTTGAAGGATATCTCGACCTCTAATCAAATCAAAACAGAGGTTACGAAGGACTGAGAGAGTTATGCTAGGGTATTTGTGGTCAAGAATTAGTAAGTTGACTTTGCACCGGCCAGAAATGTTAACTCGATGAGAAGCAGATGAGAGTTCCACTTCCTCTTTCATTTGGGTGATCTTAAAACGAAGTTTTATAGCAACGTCCTCACTGATTCGAGCAAGGTCACTTCCAGAGACTTCGAGCATACCCGAAATTTCATTACCATTCACTTCATCAGTGATTTGGACTTTGGACATACGATTGACGGGGCATGAAATAGTCGTAGAAAGAGATGCTGATACTTTAGAGGGTTTATTGAGAATTGTTCCAGGAGACCTACACAAATTGGATGAGAAACAGCGTTGATTGATGGAGGGGGATTGTCATAATACTGGAATTGAGCTTGAGCTAATTCTATTGACCGAGCTTGGGTATACGCATCGTTCAATGACAATGTGAAATTTTCTAATAAACGCTGACGGATGTTCGGACTTGCTAAACCTGTAATGAACGGATCACGAATGCAGTCATCTCGGTTCGTTTCTGCAGTAACCGCCTTCAATTGGCAATCCCTTTCCAAAATTTTTAACGATTCTAAGTATCGATCAATCGATTCGTTTGGCTGCTGACGTTGAGCCAGTAACTGGTGTCGAGCGAAGACCTCGTTGACTGGCTTAACAATCAGGTTTTTTTAGGACAGAAATAGCTTCAGTATAGGTATGACAATTTCTAATATGTTCGAAGATTTTAGAGGAGACATAGTTTATGAGAAGATGCAGCTTACCGTTGTCATCTGCTTTAGCAACTCGGGAGAAGTTTTTGAACTGTTCATACCAGTGGCTCCAGTGCGAAGACGCTAAGTTTGAATCAGGATCGAGGTCAAGAATCGTTGGTTGTAATAGTCTTTCCACAATTCCGTTCAATAAATTGTAGTAGAATATTGAATAATGAATTTAACCGTTATTAGGCTTTATTGAACGGAATTAAACTAACAGAAGTTTGAGAAATATAGCAACGGAGTTTTGTAAACTAAGTGATGAGAAACTATGAAAACATATTATCGGTTTTTCATAACACTGAGTTTGAACGACATCAAACCAAGAGATGGAGAAAAATCAACGTTGAAGGGAATTCACGTTTGCGCATGTGTACAGGCTACTGTTGATCCGACGGCACTGCAAATTGCCGTCTAAGAACTAACCCTGAAAATTTCATCAAAATCGACCTAAAACTTGGTATAGTATTGGGCGTGTTTTCACAGAGAGACAAACGCGGAACCAAAATTGATCAGCAAGCTCTGAAACACAAAAAGCAAGTGGAAACTTTGATTTTGGAGGACGAACATTTTTTCTACTTCCTTCGCAATTTTCTATCTTGTCACAAAAAATAATCGCACAAAAATCCGTTTCAGGCGATTCTAAAACCGAATTTGTGAAAAAATCGACGCTGCCCAGTCCACAATTCTCTACCGATTTTCGTGATTCTTACATTGTTCGATTAAAATTTTCGCCTAGTTGCACAACAAACCTTGGGAATTCCAGATTTGCGGGTAAGGTGGGGGTGTAGGGGGTAATTACCGATTCTTTCGAGCTCTTCCTAGACAACAAATCTCAACCGATTTTCGAGGTTTTTCTGTATTTTGTTCGTATATCAAAATATCAGATGCTTCGAATTTAATCAGGGGAAGGGGGTGAATGAATGGGTAATACTGATGAATCATGATATTTTTACAATTCTCGTCCGATTTTTGAGATTATTTTTCGTTCAACTATGAATTTGATCAGATTTTTGAACCTATATCAGGAGTTTCAAATTCAACTATGGAAGGAGATTAATGGAGGGGGTAATCGCTATAAAACATGATATTTTTACTATATCCATCTAATTTCCGTGACAGATATTATTATTTGCGAATTTTCAGATGCTAAAAAGTTTTAGCTCCAAAAACAAAAGTTCCTCTCGCATTTAACGGTTTAGACCTAATTCGGTACCGTGTCTGCCCGTCTCGCTCACACGATAATTCCTAAAGATAAACCAAAAGTAGCCGACCTGTTGGTAGTCAAGGCGGCGCGTCGCTGACGGAGACCGGCGTGCGGGGAAGGCGAGAGGTGCTTCCATTCATAATTCCTTTCCCCCACTCCCAAACGTCATAATACTACCATTCTCTTGATATTCATCCGATTTCCAAATTTCAAAAGGATTTATATTGGAAATATAGATCCCTAGCGTGGCAGAACCTTCAAGCTCATGAAGTAACATTTCTTCCATGTGTTCAGTGTCGTGGTAAATTTAAAAAAAATATATTATTCGAAAAAACTACGAATGTCACATCAATTCTAAGTACACATGGTTCACAGCAAAGTTTTCTGAATAAAAATCGGACAAGCTGTCTTGTCACAGCCTTGGAAATAAATTTAGCACATTTTGAAGCACTACGTGGTGGCAGCTATTAGAACTAAACCTGGGATATTTCGCCTTAACCTGGTTGTGGATACGGCTTTGGGTAAGCTGCCAGCTGAAATAGGGTTTGATCTCGCGTCTAGGATTCGAGTAGGTGCATTGGCTTTTGCCGATGATGTTATCCAAAACCGGTGAGGGCTTGCAGATCGCCCTCAACGCCTTTGCTAAGCCACTAGCCTGGTGTGGTTTGGAGGTTAACTCAGATAAGAGTGGATCAGTCTCCTTGTTCCAGTCGGGTTGCCAGCATCAGATGAAGGTGGTGGATGAGGAGTGTTTTGTCATAGGACAGTCACCCATCCCCACCCGATCTGTGCTGGAGGTTTGGCGGTACCTTGGAGTTGACTTCATGGGTGTTGCCACCATTGCTGCAAGCCGTGTGGACTTTGGTGGAGCACTAGCTCGTATCATCAAGGCTCCATTGAAGCCACTGCAGATGCAGTGCCTCCTCTGCAGGTACTTACTGCAAAGCTAACCTATGGGCTAGTCTTTGGTATGCTTACCGCGGGGAGGCTGCTTGATTTAGATAGTGAAGTTCGCTCTACTGTGGGCACTTGGCTTGGCTTCCCACCTGGTGTCCCAAGTGCCTATATTCGCGCACCTGTCAAAGCCGATGGGCTCGGTATTGTCTCTCTATTAGCCAGCATCGCATTATTACGCTGCCAGCACCTGCTCGCCCTTAGGACCTCGAGCTGGGTGGTCGCTCGCACTGCTGCTGACCTGGACTCTGTCAGGCAGCAGATGTTGTGGTGAGACCGAGCAACACCAACTGCTCCCAAACACAGCTCATCTGCTGAGTTCGCTGCTGCACTGCATGAGGCAGTAGACGGTAAAGAGCTCAGACAATGCCCTGAATCCCCCATTTCTTCCCAATGGGTAGAATGGGCTTGAGAGCGCATTAGGGCCCGCGATTATCGCCATTTTCACGCCGTCCGGGTGGCAACTATAGGTGAGGTGTTTAAGGAATAGTCGCGGGACAGTGGACACCCTTTGCCGTGCCTGTCAGGGTAAAAATGATAACCGGTATCATGTGATGCAGCAGTGTCCTCGTACTCACGGTGGCCGCATTCTATGTCATGATGCGGTTGCCAAGCAGACCGCAGGCGCTTTGTCATCCAGCGGTTGGGATGTTTAGATGGAGAGACTATATCACATGTCGAGTGACAGGGGCAAGAAGCCGGATATCGTTGCCAACAAGCCCGATGGGCCTTTAATAATCCTGGATGTCCAGGTTGTCAGTGTTAGCGTGGACATAGAGCAGACCTGGCGGTCTACGATAAAGTTATGAAAGAGGGGAAATGGAGAGGGTAAAACCAGAAAAACGTGTTTTTTTTTTTTTTTTTTTTTTATTTTTTTTTTTTTTTGACACATTTAGTTGACGCCACCCAGCCTACGATTCTGAACTGATTTTCGTGATTCTCATTTGTTTTGATTTCAATTTTAGTCTAATGGTGTTACAAACCTTGGGAGTTTCGGATTTACTGTCGTGGTGGGGGGTGGAGAGGATGACTACCGATTCTTTAAAGCACTGCTCAAGCTACAACTCACGACCAATTTTCGTGATTCTTGTTTTATTATTATTTTTTTTTATTTATTTATTTTTTTTTTTTTCAACATAAATTTGGTTTAATTTTGTATCCTATCACGACCTTCCAATTTCATTTTGGAAGAGGGTGAATAGAGGGGTTAATAATAATAAATCATGATGTTTCAATTATTCTCGTCAGATTTTCGTGATAATTTTTTGTTCAATTATGAATTTGTCTACTTTGGGAAATATTTCAGGAGTCTCGAATCTCATACTAGACGTTTTATGATGGAAATTTACTGTCAGAAGAGGGGTTAATAGGAGCAAGGGGAGTTCCGGGAAATCATTATATTTTTGGTGTTTCTCTTATTTTAACTCTTAGCAAAATTATATACAATCTATTACCTTACCAATAGATTATTTATTTCTGTTCAATGAAATGTATGTAAAGAAATTATGTGTTCCGAAAACTATAGCTAACGCTTCTCGATCTAGTTGACTGTAGTTTCGTTCAGCTGGAGTTAATGAACGAGAAGCAAAAGCAATTGGTCTTTCCCTCTCCTAGTTATGTGTGACAGTACAGCAGCAATACCAAATGGGCTTGCGTCACAAGCAAGTACATACTAATGGTAGTTCTCGATTGTAGGGTATCAGTACTCTATCACTTCCTAATTCATTTTTGAGTTTCAGAAAGCTGCTTCACAAGCAGTTGACCAGAAAACCGATTTTCCCTTCTGTTTTAACACTCTTAGGGGATTCGTGGTTCCCTAGACCGTCCCACGGCGAGTTGTAGATAATTTAAAACACGTCTCTCTAACGTGCTATATAATCAAGATGGTACTAATGATCACGTGATATATTTTTCCAATGACTAACCTAGTCTTCATTTTCATTGGTTAAAGAAAGTAATGATCAAACAATGCGGTTTTGAACATTTTCATCCCTCCCTTGAATCAAATTTTCTGATGCGTAAGCCGATTTAGTTGCATTCCGCTGGTCCCGTAATTTGAATAAATTACCCGGAAACAGCAGATGTTCATTTGCCTACCCAGGTGGAAAATAATTATCAAGACGGATACGGACGAGGAAAATTAGGCGGAGCTATAGAGGAAACTAGAGGTGCAAAGCCTGTCAGGGTGGCTTTAATAATTTAATTCGGTTCTTATAAATGCTGTTTAAGAGTAAACAGGAAATGTGTTTTGCGTTTCCGTTGAAAGTTGAGCTCTCTCGGAAACGGCGATCAAATATTTGTTGAAAAGCTCCAGAGGAGAAATGCCTTAATGAACCAGCTTCCTCACCCCTGCCTCGGCGTTCACCTTTCGCATTTCGCTACCTTCCGCTGGCTGAGACCATCCCTTTTCGGACAGTTATACTCGTAATTAGAAACATTATTAGGCTGGCTAAGTACAATTATCGTTTGCTGACGGTTCGCTAACCTTGTTAAGGGGTCCCCAAGGTTAAGGTTTAGTTGAGACATGGAACAATAGAAGGTGTGATGAGGGGGGACGAAATCATCGTTGATAAATTAATAAGCACAACATACAGTTGAGCTTGGCTCTGTAATATAATCAAGGAAATCTTGGTTTCTCGCACTATGTGAGATTTCTCATAAATCCTCACTACTCCTGTTAATCTAAATTATAACGTCTGCTAAGTTGGGTGTGGCATTTAGGAGCCCCCTCGTAACTATATATAACGTGATTATATTGATCCCTGGAATGTGTTTATAGTGAGGATTAAGAGCAATATATTGCTTCATTAATTATTATACATGAGACTAACGAAGAATTGTGCAAATATTATTTATTAATAGCTACGTTTGAAGTAAAAACGAGTCGTTTAAAGGATTTTACAGTTATGCATGCGCAGAACTTAATTTAATTTGGGAGCAATGATATTCCCAGAATGTGTCACTGAAATTGGATGAAAACTATATCAACAAAACTTGCTACATTATTATTACATTTATGCATATGGAGAGGCTATCTTCTACCTGAGACAAATGATACTCATTGGAGAACACCTAGTTTCATTAAAATAAGATCAAAGGTGTAGAAATTAATATTTCAACAAGACAGATAATGCCAATAGCCGACTTCAATATGAAATTCACAATTCATTTAATTTATAGGTAGTTTTTAATGCTAGAAATCACTCAGCCAATTCAAGCTCATTTTTAGATTTAATTCTGGTAAATGATATCGAAATAGTTTCAAAATTTGGTCAATGCCACGCATGTGGATTATCTAGACAAGATATGGTTTTCTGTTCATTAAACGTGAAATCTCGTGATATGGGTAGAAAGTACATACATATGCATCCTCCTTGAATTGGAAAAATTGAAATTTTCTATTTTATGATTTTAAACTACTTTGACGAATTTTGCCCTCGGAATAAAATAAAAGTTATGTATCAACCAGCGCCGTGGATTAATGATGAAATAAGAGAAATGATGAAGAATACGGATAAAATACGTAAGCAATACGTGAAAAAAGACTCAACATCCCGAGAAACATATAAAAAAATATAATCGAATTAGGAATAAAGTGAAAAAACTTCCAGTCGTACACCATGATCGTATGAGCGAATTTTCTTAAATTGCCAATTTTCTTATTAGATATATAATGTGTTATATTGTATGAAATGTGAGCAACTTGAGTACAAAGATATTGTTAAAACCCAATTTCATGGCAAGAAACTAGTACTGAATGATATTCGGTGATTCAAAAAAGAAGTAATGATCTTCCGATGATTTCTTCATATGATTTCCGACGTCATGTTGCCGATTCTTACCATATACATGTTGTGAAAAATTAGCCGGCAGAATCTCTTTCTGTTGTGGCATTGATCACTTACGAAAATCCCACAACACAGTTGTTAGATATGTTTTGAGATTGAGATTAGACGAGCATGTGACACCTCATTAAAAATCGCAAATAACAGTACTATATTAATTTTTAAAATAAAAAAAATATATATTTATACGGGGAATTTACGAGGATAATAAATTATATAAAATAAAACCAGAAACAAAAGCAAACTTATCCGAATTCTTATTCATGGAACACCTATACTCAATAGATTAAAAGTGCGGTTAGTAAAAGTGTATAATGGACATGCAGAAAAATTCAAAATAGATGAAAAGCTGAACTATTCAGGAACCACATGAAGAGAATGTTATTCAGTAAATATTAGTTATAGTTCAAGTTATTATAAGAAACTATTGATGAAAATAGTACAAAATTTGTACAGGAGAATGAATACAATTTTGAATTTTTAGAAGGCTGAAATAAAGTTAGTTAAGTAAATGAGTAGTATTATTTATGATTATTATTATTATTGTACTTTCTATTTATGATTTTGACGAGTGAAAACGGTTGTTTCGTATAAATCTTTCTCTCTCTCTCTCTCTCTCTCTCTCTCTCTCTCTCTCTCTCTCTCTCTCTCTCTCTCTCTCTCTCTCTCTCTCTCTCTCTCTCTCTCTCTCTCTCTCTCTCTCTCTCTCTCTCTCTCTCTCTCTCACTCTCACTTTCTCCTTCTCTCCCCTCTCACTCCCCCCCCCCCCCCCCCCGCTCACAGTGTTACACAAATACACAAAGCCAGGTTCGACTTTTACAAAGATCTGCATAAGTGGTTTGCAATGGGATCGAGAATGCACTGATGTTGGTTGGGGCCCCCCAACAAAAAGGTCACTGTATATGTGAGGAAGCTATACTGCCCCCCAACTTGGCAGACGTTTTTTTCTGTTGGAAAAATATTTCAGTTCTAACAGGACAGTCAGATGTCGAATGTTTTTACGTATTTGTTTTCCAGTTCCATTTTTCTAAAGGTAGGCCATTATTATATGTGCGTAGAAGGGCAAACGGGAAACTTCCCCGAGATCAAGAGGTTCGAAGGCAAAGATCAGAATAACTACATTTTGACGGAATAAGCTAAAAAACCAACGTTTTCGTCTACATTTTCGTTCACTACAATCGGGAAAAAAGAATTTTATGACTCGAAACTCCTCCTCCCCGAACCCCCTTCCCCCCATTTCGGATGTATTTAAAATTGAAACATGTAGAGGATGTTGCTCGCTTCGCTCGTTGTGGCTGTATAGCCATTTAATTGTGTAGAAGGGCAATCCAATTAAGATTATGTGGAGCCACGAAAAGAAAAAACAAATAAGGAAATCTCATAAAAGGGGCAAAACGAAAATAATAAATTGGTATGAATAATGAAAGCTATACTGTCCACCTAACTTGGCAAACGTTTTTTTTTTTTTTTTTTTTCTGTTGGAAATAACTATCAAAGGCGGCACCTTAAGTGGAACTACAAAAAGTTTAGTTTTAAGTACATTTCAGTACTAACAGAACTGTCGGATGTTTAATGTTAGTACGTATTTTTTCCCCGTCCAATATTCTGTTGAAGTGTCTTTCAAACGCGAGAGGTTCCTTCCTTCAAGAGTTTCGAAGGCAAAGATCTGATAACTACGTTGCGACGGAATAGGGTAGAGCGACCAACGTTTTCATCTACATTTTCGTTCACCACAATCGGAAAAAAATAATTTCGTGTCTCGAATCTCGCATGGGATTTTTAGACCAATCCGAGCAAATACCGTCGAAATTAACTCGGTTTAAGGCGGATTAAACCATAGCGGGGAACGATTTTTTTTTTTTTTTTTTTTTTTTTTTTTCGTCATTTTCCGCATTTTTTCGCTGATTTCTCGGGGAAGACAGCATCTTACAGTGATTTTGACGGCACCATCGTGTTCTGTGAGTCCTGACACGTAACTTCGTTGCTGACATACGAAGTGCTTTCGATCAACTTTTAATGTGGCAGCCGATAGAAGATTTGGCGCTCGGGAAAAAAACGCGCATGTAAAGGAATATGTGAGGAAGTTATATTGCCCACTCTACTTGTCGGACTTTTTTTTCTGTTGGAAATTACGTACAAACAAATGAGATCTTATAAAACTATGTTGAACCACGACAAGTTTATTAGGTTTAATAAAGATACACCATTATTTCATGTGCGCAGAAGGGCAAACGGGATACCACCCCGAGATCAAGAAATGTCTAATACAAAGTTCAGAGTAACTACGTTTCGACGGAATAAGGAAGACCAAAAACCAATGGTAGCTCGAAAACCAACGTTTTCGTCTACATTTTCGTTCACTACAATCAGAAAAAAGAATTTCATGTCTCGAAACTTGCATGGGATCAAATCGGAACTTCAACGAACATGTTAAGACCACTCCGAGTAAAAACCGTCGATATTTATTCGATTAGGGCGGGAAAAACATAGCGGGTAACACAGTTTTTTCGTCATTTCCCAAATTTTTTCGCTGATTTCTCCAAAAAGACAGCATCCTACAGTGATTTTGACGACACCATCGTGTTCTATGGGTCCTGAAACGTAACTTTGTCGCTGACATACGAAGTGTTCTCGATCAAATTTTAATGTGGCAGCCCATACAGGATCGAGCGCTCGATGAAAAAACGGTGCATCAGAAGGGCTCCCACCCCCCTCCCGCCCTTCGACCCATGGTTCGGTTCAGAAGGTTCCTAGAAGATCCGCCCACTCGTAGACTCCCCCCACTCAGCTGTTTGGCCGTGCATAGAGACAACAAACAAACAGACGGAGTTTCATTCTTATAAAATAGTATAGATAGAGATAGAGATATCATGGCAAAAGCATTTCAATAAGATGCAATGGAAGCCCCAAAGTGGATCTACTAGGACCAAATAGTTAATCAGATCCCATCCTCGCTGAAGGTGAGAGGAGGCGGTGTGCCCTGGCACAGTGATCCCAATCGTGATCCATTTCTCCTGGTTTTTTTTTTTTTTTTTTTTTTTTTTTGCCCCCCCCCCCCCCCCCCCCCCCCCCCCCCATTAAACTAGCCGGAGTTTTGAGCGTCCTCGCTTTACTTGTGATTCGCCATTTGAAAACCAATTGCTGCAGTCAAGTGAATTTATTGATAATTCATCGGGGTTCTAGGATTCAATAACTGACCGGATATTCGAATCGGAATTCTGTATTCCAATTCGTAAAATGAATTGTAGCTACAGAATGAACTACGAAACGTTGGTGATTTGGGTTCAGAACCCACGAATTTTTAGCCTCTGTTGATGCTTTGTTGTTGCATTATTACCATGTCATGGTAATAATGTTTCCGTTTCCATAGTGATTAAACAACAACACAT